>JAJMFL010000032.1:0-27907 GCA_030574755.1 Hansenula silvicultrix | reverse complement strand
ACACCATCCAGACAACCATCCAGACACCATCCAGACACCATCCAGACACCATCCAAGAATCGATAAATATTCCTTTTATTCCGTATAAGCAATATTATACACCATCCAGACACCATCCAGACACCATCCAGACACCATCCAGTACACACGTAATACTGCCTAATACACTGTGACATCAACTGTGCATTAATCCTACTGCAATCTAACGTGCCACTACAACCAGTATTCCTTCTTTACCGTTCCGCACACGTAACAATCACTATTTTTTTTCAAAGTGCTGTAAATCTATGTGAAAATGTCACGTGATCTCTAAAAATAAGCGTTATAGCTCCTATACCATGAATACAAACAGTTAGTGCACTGCATGTTGTTGTTACAGTGATAATGAATCACTAAAACAGATATCCTTTTCCAAAAACTGACAAAACACCATAAATATGTCAAATGCTTTAACTCTAATATAGAACGTCACGTGTTTCTGATCTAAAGAGCTATATCTGATCACAAATCACTGATATCAATCGACAATACACTGAATATTGCATACTCAGTTCAAATATCTCACTATCTCTAGAGAACTTAACACTAAACTGTACAAACACTGTAAATATATAAAGTGCTTTAATATGTCGCGTGTTCTTACTTCAAACAGTCAAGAGCTCACTTAATACTGTTTATGCAGCCCTTATAATTCACTGTTTGCTGAAAAGTTAACAAAAAACTGTACAAACACCATGTATTTTGCTTGTGCTTTAAATCTTTGTGAAAAGTCACGTGCTTTACAACAAGACTCCAATATCAGCATATACATAACTGTTATAACCTGAATGAGTACAGCATATTGATTGTGCATCTCATTTTATCCAAACACGCTTCACAAACTTATAAAAAACAGTAAAAACATCGTCATATTGCAAGTGTTCCATATCTCTTTAAAGACGCAATCTGTTTTTACAATAAACTGTTTGTAGCTCACAATAAACAATGATTTCTTATAATACTAAAGCACTAGTTTACTGTAATGCATATTCACAGTACTTAAAGCGATATATCTCCCTGATTAATTGTTCTGTTGCACGCTTAACGATATATGTATCTTCAATTTAGTCAAACACCGTAAACAACTTGTACAGACTTCGAATAAGCTTCCTATCTGTGTTAATTGTTTCCATACAGTTATGTGACTTTAATCACAATGTTTTGATTTTTTCAACGTGTTACCATACTTAGATCAAACGCTATAACTTGTGCAGTCACATAATTACTAATATCTGCTAAGAACTCCTGTGATTTGACAAAGAACATTGCAACCTGCTTGTGAGAAAGTAAACCAGAAGTGAAATGCTCAGTCAAGTGTGCTTAAGTTATTAAAAACAAGATGCAAAACATCAAAACGACTCTGTAATACAGCTGACGAGTTATATTTATTTGACTTGATCAAACACCACAAATAACGTGTGCGCCTTTGAAGATGCTTCTGCAAACGACTTTAAATCCGTTGATACTATTTCTGATACAGCAATGCTGCCTTAATATGCTAATGCTTATTGAACACGAATCACTGTCTCTGTTGTTCAATATTGATGATATAACTTGTGCAATAACCTAACGATATATACTTTCCATCATATAGTGCCAAGCACATTGATATCTGAACGTTTTAAATACAACTCTTAATCATCAGTTTATCTCAGTTCTGTTTAACAAGTTCCATGTCAACTGTGTTCTTTTACCATCAAGATGACAAACAAAAATAAGAATAGCAACTCTGTTACGAGCTTGAAATGCTATAACTTGTGCACTCACATAACTATTAATATCTGCTAAGAATTTATGTGATTTGACAAAGCAAATTGCAACCTGCTTGCCAAAGAGCATACCACAAGTGAAAATGATAAGTCTACTGCTTTTAACATACTTAAAACAATATAGATCACTTTAAAATGACTCTACAATGCTACTGACAAGATGTGTTTTCATAGTTAGATAAAACATCATAGATACTAATCAAAGTAGCAGACTTCTGCTAACATTTAAATCTGTTGCTACTCTTTCTGATACAGCAATGTTTCTTTAATATGCTGATGCTCATTGAACTCGAATCATTGTCCCTGTTGTTCAATACTGATGATATAACTTGTGCAATAACCTAACTATATATACTTTCAGTCATATAGCACCAAGCACCTTGATATCTAAACAATTTTAATGCTTTACTGATCTACTGACAAACCTCAAATACCTAGTGACTTGATTAGCAATAGAACCATCTTGTATTGAGTCTAATATATCAGTTACTCTTATCTCAAAGCTAATAACATACTAAATTACCAATTTCCTTTGTACACTTAACCACAGAACGTTAACAATTGAGAATCGAGTGTCAAAAAGTAACTATCGAGCCTCAAATTGAATGCATCGAGCCTCTATTGATGACACTCGACTCTCGAAATTAAAAAATGACTATCAAATCTTTGTTAAGTTATATTGATTATGTAATAACGTCTAATATACTACATAATTACATATACCAGCCTACTTATCATACCTAAACCTCAAATAACTATAAAAATAGACACCTAGAATGCTTGTTTTAATAATAGCTTTTAACCTAACTACTATTTTATTTTAGTACCTAAGATATAATAATTACAAAAATATATCACATAAACTAATATTAAAAAATTTATTAAAAAAGTAAAAACGTATCACTAGAGACTAGGGATGCTGATATATATATTCTACTCGTATTTCTGTGCATTAAAATATATAACAAGTGCTTATTTAATTTCATTTAGTAATCAATATTGTGATTCTTTTGTGTGCATTGACCCAACTTTAAACAGCAATAACTTATTCAAATCACTTTATTAACTCTTCAATAAAAGTCCCATTTAGTTCAACTAAACCCAATATACCTAGAAATAACTTACCTTCTCACTAAATCACTCTATTTCGTTAACTTTTTTAAGCCACTTGATCGCTCATTTCGGCCGTACCTTCCTAATCGGGAAGTCAAGAATCAACACTTTAGTAACTTATATCTCAACGACCTGAATTTATCTGAGAAAGAGACAAAGTACATCTTTATGCGTTCGTCTCTGCCTATCGAATGAATGTTTTACTTATTTAAAAAACCGATTTTGAAAAACCACTAAACCCTTATAAGTGCGTATATTGCATTTTCGACTACTACTATAAACTGTGATAACTCAATAACCACAATGTATCTTGCTTTGAAACGTGACATAGATATGAAATACAGAACGCGCCATGTATGTGCCAAGTTATACAATAAACGAATTAGCCGTTATGTCTATATCTCAGTATATGCGATATACTATATACCCAATTATTAATATGAAAGAACAAAAGTAAAGCTTTGAAACTTCACATAGTCCTACTTCTCACCGCGACTCATAATAATTTGTTTTTTGTTTGTCCAATTAAATCTTTTCATTATCTGAAATTTGCCTTTTTGTCAAAATTCACTAAAAATGCGTATATCACCAACATATCTCAACTCTTAATTAAATTGAACTAATTACTTATATATATCCATTAAATACAGTCTTACATTGCTATACATATATCTCTCTTTGTTTTTTTTATTCAAAAAAGTTCATTTTTGACCCCCCAAAATTTAAGCATATAGCTAATGAAACTTCACTTATACCAATTATGTTCTCAAAAATACTTCCACCAGCCTCAGACTCTTATATATAGATTCACGCTATGTAAGTGCAGATACTTATTGTATTCCTTCAATTTTTTTATCTCCCTTTTCAATTCATTTTCATTTTCAAATGATCACGGTGAGACAGCATATAACCTATCAAAGAAATCATTTCAAAGTAATCAAAACAACCAATTTGTATAAGCCACAAGGGACTTGTCTTGTGTTATGAAGCTACCCCGTCTACCAGCTCCACTTTGACTGACATTCTACAATGCTTTTCGTGTGTAACCTTGCTCCGAAATTGACACCTCCTTCTCTACGAATTACAACTCTACATGCGCATCAACAACAAAACAGTTCAAAATATACTATTAATCCAATAGAGATACAACACATATAGTATATAGAGCAGCCGCTAATGCCAGAACAACAGTTGAAAGCTTCTAGGGCCGCCATTTCAATAACAATTAGCTAAACCATTACCAAAGAGATTAAATCTCTTCTAGCCTCTTTATTCAACACAAACCCTATAATTAAACAACTAACAGCAACATTCGTGAGTCCAATATTGCATTCCATTGTACTACTTCATTCACTTCATCTCTATCTTCAAAATGGAAACGAAAAATATCCCACAACTTTTCGAATTCAACAACACAAGAAATAAAAACATTTCAGAATAAAGTACCTCTTTCCAGACTTAACTTAATATCTATCATAACATGTGCTTTCAAAACAGCAGTCTACCAACTGTAAACCACAGGTATTACCAGCTCCAAGTGCAATTGTTGAAATAGTATTCGAAAATCAGAGGTTGATAAATAAATTTCAATGTTCATCATTGGTTGAAGTATTAACGGTAATTCTTCTCTCACTGTGTCTTCAATAAACACTTAGCTTCTTTATTCCAAACTAGCTTAGAGTACTCTAAATGTGAAATACTTGCTGGATCAAAAACCATTGACTTCAACAAACTATTTTGAAATAAAATATTTAGCAATGATTCGAGGATAATTCAATTAGTTATTCCAATCCAATTTAATACTCGAATCCAAACATTTTCTTCATTGTATCTTTCAATGTTAGATTAATTCCATCAATCAATTAGTGAACTACAATATACCATCTACTGGTACTTTTGTTATTTGATAATTCCATAATACCAAACTCAAAATAATCCCTGTTACAAGATGTACAAATCTGGGGACTAGCTCTTTAAAAGACTTTAAGCATTCCTCTTGTATCTGAATTCACAAACGCCTTTTAGTGATTTGCTTAAATCAAATAAAGATAACCTTTCATCAAACACATCTTTTATATGATTTTCATTGAAAAGCACTTTCGTGGTTAAATCTTAATAACATTTTAGTTATACAGCCACAGCAGAAATGATAACAACTTACCTTCCAGAAACCCATCTATCAATTTTATGAAGTTCAAATTTATAAATAATCTTTATGCTCAATCAATTGATTAACTTTTTCCAGATAAAGCAGATAATAAGTGCAACTTTGACATTGAGATCAACATAATCTCACTTGATACAAATATCATTATAAGATATTCCACATATGATTTTAGTTCTCTAAAATCACTTCAGATATGCAGTATCTGAACTTTCGAACACCTTTCCAATATTTCCAATTAAACAATCTTGAGATACATCTCCATTTAACTATCAAACAGCTAAATTTTTATCCATGATTTTGGCAATTGCCTTTACATTGTTTTGATAACTTTTCCATATACGTTTAACATTATGTTAGGTCTAAGTTGCATTACCGTAAACATCAACGAGCTTAAACTTGTAAATAACTTGTGATTGCAAACGATTAAACTTATTAATCCTTTTGTATATCTCTAAACATTTTTTCAATTTCACCAATTCGACCATTTGAATCTATTAACTCTTTGATGCTTCAAATTTGTAAACGTTTTTCCAACAATATCTCAAATCACATCGTAACACTTAGTCAATTACCCCATTGACTCTGGAAATTTTTGTGAGATTAGGAAAAATTTAATTTTCATTGAAAGTTGAGTCGTCGATATATTCATTCAGAAATAATTAACTCTCGATGAAGACAATCCCAGGATACAAACTTTTGCTTAAACAAACTCCCCTTTAATTTATGTAAGACTTTGCTGCTTTTCTAATGCTTGACGAAGTTCACTTGTTTCCATTTGGATGAGGATGTTTAAGTTTACCAATAAACTTCCTCCACAAGACAACAAACCTGAGTTTGTGTTCAAACGAACGTGAGCAAATGACCACGATTTGAGGATATTCTGCTCTATATGAATAAGTCAATTAGAAACAATTTCTTTGAAAATCAAAGTCACTAAATCAACGTTCCTGGCCTTTATTGGTTTTCCTCAAGATCCAATGATGATAGCAAACACATCCAATAGTTTTCATTTACAACAAGTCAAATCCAACAAGTTGTAACCAATAGCAAAGACATCAAATAATATATCATTCAATCATTAATTAAAGCTGACAATCCTTTCTAAAGTCTGAGCATCAATAGGTATTAGTTGAACATTTGAGTTTGTTGTTGAAGAGAATTTGATGTTTTCGATTCAAGCTATATCTGAAACCAAGCAACCAACCTCTTTACTAACGCACCCCTTTTTGATAAAGCTCAGTTAAGCAAACGTGTAACAACATAAATTGACTTTGATGCTTGAGATGATGTTCAGAATCTTTAGCTTTATTCAGCTCGTGTAAAAGTTGTGATTGACCTTGCTCAACAAAAACCTTACAACTCTAGGTTCAACGAACCCAATGATAAATTAGTAGCTAATGAATTGTATAAGCTTTAAATTCCACTTTTCATGTCTAACTCGTTTACCAGTTTGTCGCAGGTTTTACTTTCTTGAATAGTGCTAAAGTATCAAATGAGTTTTTGAATTTGAATGGTGAAGAAAATATTTTTGAAATTGTAATTTTGTAAACATACACCTCAAATCCAGTCTTCATGATAAATCGAGATTCCGGCACTGTTAAATGCAATTAAGACAACTTTAGTGGTGGTTCCATTGGTGGCTTAACTATGGGAAAGGCTTAAATCATTTGAAGGGCTATAGTTCGAACAGTTCTTGATGTCAGTTCAATTCGTGGATAATTTCAAAGCCGCTCAACAAAACAACATACAACAATCAACCAATTCAAAGCGTCATTACCAGATATATATTTATATCAGTGAAAGACAACAACGCTGGTGTTTGTTCACCCTTTGCTAGTATTCTATCAATATTTTTGAGGGGAAAGCTATAAATTGCACCAATATTATGGCACTACTACAAAGCTGAATACACGAATATAATATATTTTAAGATACAACTACCAGCCGTTGGTATTCAAGTCTTTAGATTTAAAAAGCTTGATTTATTTCAAGCTTGGTGAACAAGCTTTGTCAAATACAGCACCAGCCAAGAAGGCAAAGTATAGCATAAGAAATAGGTCTGTAATTTACAACTGTTTTGACTTTACAATTAGGCTCAATCGTGAACAATCTTTAACATTTAATCATTGGTACTAGTGAAAACCATTTCAGCTTATCACTATTTGAGTAATTTGAGTGAATGCTTATACACAGAAGAGATGTCAGCTGTTGGTACATTTTAGTCTAAATCAAATAGTTGGTCAAATAATTGGCAAATATTGTAGAACTATACGAATGATCCGATACCATACCCTGTAACGAACGAAGCAAGATAGATGCCGACTTGAATGTAGTGGAATGTATTCACAAGACCTGGTCCCGGGCAAATACCCAAGATACCCCAACCTATACCAAAAATTGCATTTCCAATTAAGAATTTCAATGGTAGTTTGTTTGAATTGGAAACGCTAAAAGTGCTTGACAACAATGGTTTTTTTATAGTTCTCCAAATGAAAATGTTTGG
Organism: Hansenula silvicultrix; assembly: GCA_030574755.1. Classification (NCBI taxonomy): domain Eukaryota; kingdom Fungi; phylum Ascomycota; class Saccharomycetes; order Phaffomycetales; family Wickerhamomycetaceae; genus Hansenula; species Hansenula silvicultrix. Next base: position 20,316 of record JAJMFL010000032.1, on the reverse strand, counting down.
TAAAACTGCAAAGATCATTATCATTACCAATGAAGGATCAAATTTATCCAAATCTAAGATCGATAAGAAACCAATCGTTTTAGCAACATCAACCATACCTGAAACGTGTAGACCAATACCGAATAAAAACCCAGAGTAAAAACGAATATATTGAGCGTACCAATTAGAGCTAATACTTTGGGATAATTTTGGTAAGACGATATAGACTTTTAAAACACTCAAAACCAGCAGCAATACGATTCCTTTGTTTTCATCAAACCATTTAGTGTTGAAAGATATTTGATAGTTTGCACCAAGTCCATTGTTAAATCCAAGGTGTAAAAATTTATTAACCAAGATCCCAGATAGAGCAAACACAGCAACAGCAGCAGCAGATCTTAGTCTTAATCTTGAAAGTCCTGAAAGCATATGACCAGATGTACATCCTGCGCCTAATTTTGTTCCAAACCCAACGAGGAATCCTGCAACAGACAAAATGATACTTGGATCTACTCCATAATCACGCGTTATATTTGATACCGGGAAACTTGGGACATATTCAGGATACCATTGACCGATGAATACCGCAGAGGCAATAACACCTAATAGGAGAGGAAGGTGAGTAAAATTTTGTTTTAAGAATAAATTTCCAATAGCTGAAGAGAACCCAATAGTTTCACCTAATTGCCAATAGAAATTAGTTGATGCAAGTTGGATGAATAATGCACCAACACTAGTTTCAATCATAGTGAATGCCATTTTTTTCACCGAATGCCTTGTAAAAGAACCTCTGAAGATACTAGATCAAAATGGTCTTCTATGCTTCTATATTTATACACATATTCATATTTATATATAAAACTCATAAAAGTCACTAAAATTCAAACCCCGGATACTTTTAGTAATCTTTGTTTTCCCCGTTAGGACCGGATAAACTACGGGTTATATACAAGAAGAGTTGACATCGTAAGCATTAGATCGTATTATTCATCACCAGAGCTTGAGTCTGACGACAAGTTTTTTATGTATTCTATCACGGCATTCAGACTCACAATGTAGTATTGAACTTCACTTGTCTTTGTGAATGCAAACCTTTCGATGAAAACTAAATTTGAATATAGATGCATTGGTGCAGTTTTATGAACAGTGTATATTAACAATGGTAAGAATTCATCTGCATTTTGTGTCTGATCATTTCTTTTAATCAACTGGAATAGAATCTTGCAGCTGTTCAAAATGCATATTATCTTGGCCCTTGGTGACTTGAACTGTTCCATTTTTTTCAACTCTTCACCTGCCACCTGTATGAACTTCTCCCCTCTAGCCACTATAGTCTCATCAACATCAAAATCTTTCACGCCCAAATGTGCAAAATCCTTAAAGTTTTTCTGTAATATTTCATCAGTCTCCAAATCGGCTTTGTGTGAAGCGTCAATCAATGAAGAGGGTATTTCAGGTGAATAAGTTTGTTCATAGATCTTTGTCAATACCAGCTTCTCCACACCACTCTTAGCGTTTTCAAAATCATTAGTATTCATAAGGCTGAAAGGCTCGTATTCTGTCATTCTCTCTATTATAAACTCTTTAAAGTCTGATATCAACTTTTCTTGCTCCTGAGTAGTCCATAATCTCTGATTAAATTTCATCAAAAATGACCTTATATACCTTATCACAGGATCCGCTTTCTTGCTTTTTAACTGCTTTAGAAAAATTTGAAAGTCAAACTTCGCTGGCTTATCATCCGGTATGTATGCTTGTATTGTAGACATAACTGACACTATGTTAAGGTGATGACTTTGATTTGTTCTGTTGTTTATATTTGTTGATTGATTGATTGATTGCAGATTCTGTCAATTTTTTTTTCTTCTTCTTCTTTTAGTGTGCCGCGATAATCGATGACTTTGAAATTTTGACCTTGATGAGATGCTTAAGCTCATCGCAAGATATTAGACGAGATTTACCCTTTCATCGCTGCTATGTGTGGTATTTTGTTTCATTTTGATAAAAATGCACAGTGGGTAGACTCATCTGTTGGATTTAGTGAAATAGAAATTGCGGAATATATCACAACACAAAAATATGATGCAGTATCAACTTCAAAACTATTCAATTCTTTGATACCCAAAATTTTTTCAAGAGGTCCAAATTATGCAAAGATTGAGCTTCAAAATGATAAAGCCTTTTGTAGCTCTGTGCTGTCATTGAGATCACCATTTACCAGGCAACCTCTCGAGTCGTCAAGCTTTGTAATCCAATTCAACGGTGAGCTTTATAACTCAGATATTCATGGGAATGATACTCAATATATACTAGAACTTTTAAAGACGTATACAGTTGTTGACACTATAAGGAGACTTGATGGTGAGTTTGCCTTGACAATATTTGAAAAATCAACCAATCAGCTATATTTTGGTCGAGACTCTGTGGGTAAAAGAAGCTTGACTTATTCTTTGTCAGATGATGAGCTATATATTTCTTCAGTCCAACCTGCAACTGAAGAAAGAGAAAATTTCATTGATTGTGACAATGGAAGTATTTACAATTACAGTTTCAGTGACAATACAATGGAAATCATACCATTTGAAGAAAAATACACCATAAACTCATCTATTGATGAAAATTTTGCAAATATTGACCTTCGATTATCCAAATTAAACACCATTTTAACACATTCCATAAACGAAAGGATTCACAACATTGAACCAGTACATTCAGAGAGCTCCAGTGATGCTTTGTTTTCAATACTTTTCTCTGGTGGGTTAGACTGTACAGTTATCGCTGGGATTGCTGCGTCTATTTCGGAATCTGACACGAGTATTGATCTTTTGAACGTTGGTTTTGATAATCCAAGAACTGGACTCAAAGCTTCTGATGCTCCTGATAGAAAGCTAGCAATAAATACCTGGAAGGAGTTAAGTGATAAGTATGCTCATGTTAAATTCAATCTTATCGAAATTGATGTTCCATATGAAGAATATCTAAGTGCGAGACCAAAAGTCATTGAACTCATGTATCCAAAATCTACAGAAATGGATTTATCAATTGCGATTGCATTTTATTTCGCTTCTAAAGGCAAAGGTACAAAGCTTTCATTGAAAGGTACCAAATTAGATGAATCAGTTGAAAAATTATCAAATTATCAATCAAAAGCCAAAGTATTGTTAAGTGGACTGGGCGCTGATGAATTATATGGAGGCTATCATAAATTTGCCAATAAAGATTATGAATCATTGACCGAGGAGCTCGCCAAACAGATCAATAATATCCATGAACGTAATTTGCAACGTGATGATAAAGTCATTTCACATAATGGTGTTGAAGTTAGATATCCATTCTTGTCACACAAAGTGATCAAATTCTCCACAGAATCGATTGAAATAAATTATAAAATTTCCAAATTCATTCTGAGAAAGCTGGCATTTGATCTGGGCATGTCATTTGTCTCTGAAGAGCCCAAAAGGGCAATTCAGTTCGGTGCCAAAAGTGCCAAAATGACTGCAAATGGTAATAAAAAGGGAACAGATGAATTGAAATAAAAATAAAACTTTAAATACCTGTTGCCATATATGTCAAATATTTAGCAGCTTGTTCAAAGTTGAAAGCTAATAACAAAGTGAACCCATTATACAAGCAAATCCTGTTCAGCTCTTTCAATATAGTCTCGCTATTGTCAATGTCAACCACCGTCAATAGTATGGCATCTTTCCTCATTAAAGGTTTCATTTTATTTTGAATATATTCTGGATGTAGTTTATGATATTTTAGCGAAAGGAAAACAATCTGTCTATTTCTCACCAAATAGTCATACACATTCCTCGATTCAACATAATTCCAATTAACATTTGTAATATTATGAAGTAATGGATTACCAGTTTGTGATTTATTAACGGAAATTGTGGATGGCTTAGGAGCATAAAGTTCTCTTGCACGCTTGTTGAATCTTGGGTCATTGAAATTTGCTCTATCTTGGTTGAATGCGTTTGTCCTTGCCTGAGGAGCTACACCAACCTCTGATGATGGAGTAGGTCTAGATGGTACTTGATTAGCTCTTGGAGGCGTTGCTTGTTTTGCTGTTTCTTGTGGTGTTGAAACGTTTGCTAAAGTTGAAGATGGGCTATTCTTTTCGGCTTCTCCCCTTAGCTTTTGAACCCCTGCCAATATACTCGCAAACGATGTAGAGTCAGTACCCCCACTGCCATCTTCACTCATGTTATTATAACTAGTACTGGGCTGTTCCTTGAAGGATAATATCCAATTACTGATACAGCACTAATATTACTTGAACTTGATGATTATGTAACTTGTATATTTTCCTTTTCTACATCGCGAACTATATCGACAACAGATCAACGAAAAGCTGATTGAGCTTCTTTCACTAAACCATTGCATAGAACATACAACAAGCGCTGAATTAATAATATAATTATCCAAATGGCTGAACAAAAGAAAGGTATGTCTGAAAGTTGTTGTATACTACTAGCTGTGCCTGGACACTAACAATGGTTCAGTGGACCTGAGTAAACTTGAGCCTGAACAAATAGCATCATTCAGAAAACAATTTGAAGATGAATTGGAACATTTCTCATCATCGTTAGCCTCCTTGAACTTGGCCTCAAATAAATTTAAAGAATGTGTCATAAATATTCAGCAAGTGAGCGCTGAAGAGAGCGATGGGAAAGACATCTTGGTACCGCTGTCCAGCTCATTATATGTTCCTGGGAAAGTTAAAGATAATAAAAAATTTTTAGTCGATGTGGGTACTGGGTACTATGTGGAAAAGAATGCACAAGATGCAACTGTATTCTATGAAGCTAAAATTAAAAAACTAACGGAAGATTATCAACAATTGACAAAGATAATTAATGAAAAACAATTAACGATACAAAAAATTGATCAAATATTGAGACAAAAAGTACAACAAAGAGAAAACCAATCCGAACAGCCAAAACAGTAAAACGTTAATAATAAAAGTGTGTATTTTTAAAATGCAAATAAGGCCATCTTAGTGAACCTTGATGTAATGAATCTATAAATGCTCTTTTGTGGCACATAGGAGAATAATGTGCTAGTGAAGCATTATATCTCTATTCCAACAAAGCCTAAAGAGGTCACATCTCAGGTAGCTCAAGCAGCTATACGTAACACTGTAGCTGCACTATTCCACATACTTACCTCAATGAACACTCATCTTTCATTAATCGTATGTGATATTAAAGGTTTATATAGTTAAAGAAGCCTCGGAATTGTAATTTTGAGTTCCGGCTCATCTCAAATTTTTTTTTTCCTATTGATAGAGAAAAATCTATTATGTATATACATACAAATTACCATAAAGCTGAGGTATTTGTGATTTGGGAGACAGAAAGCTTTTCAAAATGGCCAAGGGGACGAAGAATAATAGAAGAACAAAGTCCAAGTCTAACAGAAGAGCTCAAAACGCTTTTGAAATAGCACAAAGGGAAGAACGCTCAAAGTACGATGATTCCGAAAGTTCAGATGATGGAGCTATAGTGGATCCAAGAAAAAAATTTAGAGATCAAGAGCATGAAGGTTCAGATGACGAGTTTGAGGACGAAGAGCTTGACTCAGATGAAGCCCTCGGCTCAGATGATGATTTCGATATCTTGAATTCTAAATTTTCTCAAACTTTAAGAGATAAAGAAAAGAAACTCAAGAAAGGTGAAAATGATGAGGATGATGAGGATGATGAAGATGGATACCACAGTGTTGATGAAAGCGAATTCCTCCCATTGTCTGCAGTCTGGGATCTTGATGATAAAGATTTTGCAAAGAATAAAGGTGCGAAAGACATTGTACTTGATGATAATTGGGAAAGTGAATCTGAAGAAGATGAAGATGACGACGACGAAGAAGATGATGATGATGATGAACAATCAGAAGAAGACGAAAGCGATTTACTTCTCGAAAACGATGATGATGAGGAAAATCAAGAAAGTGATGTTGAATTGACAAACTTGAAGAAGCTTCTTACGAAAAAGGATAAAATGGAAAGAAAGCATTATCAAGATTTCCAAATTGAGGAAAATGAATTAGCCTTACCTGGTGGTGGTCAAGAGATCTCATTGGCAGATATGCTTTCAGTTGTTGATCAAGATTCATCCAAAAATGCTTTACTTATAGACAAAGAAAATGAAGAAAGCGCCAAATCATTAGCCATTCCGCTACCCAAGAGAATTCAAGATAGACATGAGCGTAGAGCAGCTTATGAAATTTCTAAAGACGAGGTTGACAAATGGAGAGATACTGTAAAGCAAAACAGAGAAGCAGAAGTTTTGTCGTTTCCTATGAATAAACCAACTGAACATAATGCACCATCAACATTTCAAGAAACTGCAGCATTAACTGAATTGGAACAAAAAGTAAACAGTGTTTTAAACGAGTCTTCGCTATTGGATGAGAAGAAAGAATCGACATTTGAAGAGATTGCTAGTGCCAAAATGTCTGTTGAAGAAATGCGTAAAAGACAGAACGAGTTAAGAAAGATGAGAGAATTAATGTTCAGAAATGAAAGAGAAGCTAAAAGAATTAAAAAGATCAAATCAAAGTCTTATCGCCGTATAAAGAAGAAGGAACTGTTGAAAAATCAAGCTTTGGTTGAAGGTGATGAAAGTGACGATGGAGATCATGATTCGAAACGTGCACAAGAAAGAATGTCTTTAAAGCATAAAAACAATTCTAATTGGTCGAGATCAATGGTCAAGTCTGGATTATCAAAGGATAAAGAAGCAAGAGATGAAATGGAGGAAATGTTGAGACGTGGTGAAGCACTGAAATCTAAAATTTTGGATCGTGATGGAAGTGACGACGAATTTGGTGATAGTAATGACTTAAATCTTGATAAAGATGTTGAATATGAATCTGAAACTGAAACTCGTGAAAATTTGGGTAAAACTGGTGTTTTAAATATGGCTTTTATGAAAAACGCTGAAGCTCGTGAACGTACTAGAAATGAAGAAACTAAGAGAAACTTGAGAGCCTTGGAGGAAAATGAAGATATTGATGCTTTCAACGAGAAAGAATCAAACAATGCCATTGACAAGCACTTGAATACAGGAAGAAGAATCTATACACCAGGTGCTGCAAAATCAAATACAGAAATGAAAGAGTTTAATGAACAGGTTGTTGAAGAAAATGAAATTGATGAATCCAAAAGCTTGACAAATAGATTAAACAAGAAGGAGCAGAGAAAATCAATAATAGATAAAAATTCGAAGAAAGAAGAAGGTTTAGAGAGAGCTGAAAGTGCTGAGCAAGACGAAAGCAATCCATGGCTTGCAAGCAGTGATTCAAATGTGCAAAAATCCAGAAAAATACGAGTCACTGATAAAGATAGTTCCAAATTGGAAAAAAATGCAGCAAAACTGAGTAAACAGAGAAAGAGAAAAGCAAATGAAATTGAAGAACCTGAACAAGTGATAGATATGAATCAAACATTAAAAGTTGTAGATCCACATGGTGAAGATTCAGCTCAATCTGAGGTTGATGATGACGATTCAAATATACATATGTTCAAGCAACAGGATTTGATTAAGCAAGCTTTTGCCGGAGATGATGTTGTTCAAGAATTTGAAGCTGAAAAGAAACAAGTAATCAAAGATGAAGGTGATCAAGTTGAAGATTTAACGTTACCAGGTTGGGGTGATTGGGCTGGTGGTAAAACCAAAAACAAGAAACAAAAGAAAAATAAGATTCTTAAAAAGACAAAAGGTGTTGAATTTGATAAGAGAAAAGACAAGTTTTTGAAGAATGTTATAATTAATGAAAAAATGAATAAAAAGAATGCCAAATATCAATCATCTGCAGTTCCATTCCCATTTGAAAATCGAGAACAATATGAAAGAAGTTTGAGAATGCCAATAGGTCAAGAATGGACTTCTAGAGAAACACATCAAAGATTAACAATGCCAAAAGTTACAATCAAATCTGGTGTTGTTATTGATCCTTTGAAAGCTCCTTTCAAATGAAAATATCCATACTTGTACTACATAAACATTTATAAATTTGCATGATTTCAAAAAAAACACATAATGTACATTACTAATTTAGACAATTCTTTCCTTTTCCGTAGTCAAAAGATCACAAACTTTCTAATCTATCATTAATTTCTTGTGGGGATAATTTTCTAAATCTTGGACCTTGTTGATTTTTAGCACCTTGAAATCCTAAAGCATCATCGTTAGGTTCACCAACAATTGCGATTTCCACAGTATCACCATTCATATCACCTTCGATTGATTCTTTCAAAGTTAGTAATGCAATGTGAATAGCGTCTTCTAATTCCAATTCATCATTCCATCTTTTTTCTAAAAATGTCTTAGCTGCAACAGCACCTTTACCAATAGCTGTGGCCTTCCATGGGAAATAAGAACCTGAAGGATCAACCTGGTAAAGTCCAAACTTGTTGTGATCATCATAACCAGCGATTAGTAAAGAGACACCATAAGGTCTTACACCACCAGATTGAGTGGATTCTTGCATTATTTTAGCCACTTCGCTAACAAGGATTTTCGTTGGAGGATATTCGTTATAAATTCTTTTATAGTTTGTATGTGAGATTTTTCTTGATTTATCAACAAGCACTCTAAAATCAGGACCCATACCTGAATAAACAGCACCGATATCTGGTGTTATTAATGAGATTTTAGAAAGTGTGTCGGTGTTTATCAATGAAGATGATGATTTCTTTTCAGTGGCAAGTACAACACCATTAGTCGCTATTGTTGATTAGTTAGCTAAAACCACTTGTTCAAACTCGATTAATCAAATTGAGATAACAACATACCTTTAATACCTAAAGATGTAACACCTTGTTTCACAGCGCTTAATGCATATTCAATTTGTACTAATTTACCACTGATTCATTTGATGTTAGTATTGAAACGATTTCAGTCTGATGATAGGAATTAATCACCAGCCGCGCAAGTTAAAAACGTACCTTGGGGAGAACGTGGTCAAGGAAAAGGAGTATCTATCAGCCATTGTGATACTTGGGTTCGCTGAGGTTCAATTGATGGTCAAAGATGATTCCAGTACAAGTGCTTATACGGTACAGTTTTGCCATCAGTTTGATTATTTGGCGGGATTGAGATTTTGCAAAATTCGCGGTTCTCATAACCACAAAACGAATTCGCGCACATATGAAGTGGTAGATGATCAAACTACTGGTGAGTATTGCAAAGCTCTCTGTTTAAGAGGTTGTTTGTGTATTATATAGAGTGTGTTTCGAGGTTCCGCTATTTGTTTTGATGGCTTTAAATCGGTGGCGATAGAAAGGTCTTGTCCAAGGAAGCTCAATTCATGTTCAATTCAAGTATAATTCAAGTTCAATTTCAATCTGCTACCACTTAGCAGAGAGTATACTGATCCGGGGTGAAAGCTATTTAGGTTATTTGAAAAGCAGCAGTTTTATTGAGCGGTATAAATTAATAACCGTGTGAAGCAAAAGTTCTTCTCAGTTCATCACGTTGCCTCATTTTTTGAGTAAAACTTCTTTTGTGATAGCTTCAATGTTTTCAACAATTCTCTTGAAGGTCTTTTGACATGCATAAAATTACACATCCCGCCTCTATCACAAGTATTTGTATCGTGCTGTCTGCATGAACTCCCTCTGAAGTCAACCACTGGACTTAGTTCACAATAAATTGGTTTAGAATTATACCATCTGGTACTGAAATTATCTCTAGCCTTCTTTGCAGATTCTTCATTTTTGAACTTCACGTATAGATTCCCATTCAAATGGTCATTATGGTTTTCACATACTGTTAATTCATCAACTTCTCCAATTAAACTTGATTCTATAAAGATATCTTTATAAAAATCATCAAATTCAATTGTATTTGTTTCAGTTTTGGGTACAATTTTCGATTCGGTATTTTCTGTATTGGTATTGGTATTGTTGTTTTGATCTCTTGTAACATCTGGATTTTGATATAAATTGGTCATCAGGATAGTTTTAGAGACTGTAGGTCTTGTATGTTTTCTTGAACATTTTTCACCATGTCTACAAGCACCAATTTTGGTGTAAAATTGACTAGTTAAATTTCTATATTAGTAAATGGTCTTCGAGATAGAAAATGAACAGTTCCATTACTTACCAGTTCAAACCTTCTGACATTGTAGAGCTCCTTTCTTGCCTTAGAATATGGAACCGTAAAGCAAAAATTAGTAAATTGATATTTTGTTATATGTAAATTTTGCCGTCTCGGAGATTTTTTCTGTCTTATGTAAGAAAAACATCTATAAACAGAGCTTATACAAGTTTGTACTACTAGTTTGATTAGTTTTCAATATAGATAGATAAATAGCTAATTATGGGTGTAAGTTTCCTTCTCGAGTTGAAAACACCAAGTAACGAGCTCTAACAACTTCGTAAGGCTGACGGTGGTACAAAACTACAGAGAAAAGATCTCATAAAGGATAACAAATCTTCCAAGTACGATGAATTCAAAGCTCATGAATATAATAGAATAGGTAAATGGTCATCTTGTGCCTTGACAAACAAACCACTGGATATACCCATAGTCAGTGACTATAAGGGTAATCTGTACAACAAAGAGAGTATCTTGGAATATTTATTAACGCCTGAAGATTTCACTTCAAACCAACGATCTCTGATGTCACATATAAAGAGTATGAAAGATTTAGTTGAATTGAAGATTGAAAAAGATTCAACCCAATTAATTTGCGCAATCACTGGGAACGTTCTGGGGAGCAACAACATTCCCTATATTTATTTGGTTAAATGTCAAGATACTTTTGCTAAAAAGTGTCTTAGCGAAATACACAAAGATAGCTTGAAATGTCCTGTTTGTGATTTAGGATACTCACAAGATGACATTATAGTGATAAATCCGGAAGACAAGCAGGATATAATACACTTGGAAGAACGAATGAAGAAACTTGAATCCTTAGGATTAACCCATTCATTGAAAAAGCTTAAAAAGCTCAAAAAGAGGAAAGAACATGGGCATGAGGAGAACTCAAACCCCAAAAAGGTGAAGGCATAAAGCTGAACGCTTGAGAGTGAATCAAATGAATACATAACTATTAGCAATCATAATCCCGTATCGTTATATATTTATCGTTGTAAAGCCTGTTTAATAAATGCAAATCTTTGTGTATGTACATGTTAATTAGTTATAGTTTCTATTTTTTTTCTTCTTCAGCAACTGGCTCAATAACACCTTGCGCTAGCGCTTGTTCCTCGTATTGTTTACCATTCAAATAAATTTGGTAAGACATACCACCAGCAATATATACTTAAGGCTAATGTTAATATGGGAAGATCCTCTTTAGTCACATAGTTCTTTCACACTTACATGAACCACCAACTAAGGTCAACACTGTTAAACGGTGAGCAGCATCCGCCACTCTTGTATACCATGGATATCTACCAGACATTTTCACCAAGCTATACTTATAATATCAGCAAATACTGTAATGAAGTTGTTAAGAGTAACTCGGGTTTTGGTTATATCAACATTTCAATACATTTAAATTTTAACTTTGCCAATTCGCGTATCAGAACATCCTTACACCACCATTATAAGCAACTACAAAACACTTTAAAACAATACAAAAGAGCAAACCATAAAAGGGGAATAAAAGATATATAAAATTCAAAAGGTAGTATCATATACACATCTCGTTTAATAGTGGACAGGCTTTTTTTTAGTTGAAATCTTTGGAAACTGTTGCCATTATCTCAATGGAAAATGGTGTAGTAGACATAGTTGTACCAAGTTTTGACATGGTAGACAACTTTATTCCAAAAGTTAACACCGTTTAATTTAGCATTTGCCACTGCAGATCCAGCGTCGTGATTGGCACCAGTTATAAACCATTTGGTATTAGTTTTGGCTAAATTGATCAATTGATCATGTCTAACGTTTTTCAAGTTGTAAATACCAAAAGAGTTTAGATAGTTTCTCAATTCAACATCTGACCAATAATCAAAGAATGAGTCTCTTGCACCGTTGAATTGCTTTGTAGCTTTACCGGCGTAATCTGAAGCTTGGTCTTGAGCTTTACCTGCATAATCTGAAGCTTGGGAAGCATAGTCTGAAGCTTGGGAAGCAGCATCAGTTGCAATGGTAGAAGCATGTGAGTGCCATCCTGAAGCAGCTGTAGCAGCTTGTTGATAATAAACATCCAAATTTGATGCTAAGTTTTTATAAGCGATATTTGCCTTTTCCAAGATATCATTTGAAGTTTTAGCAGCAGCGTCATTTTGTTCATCAGCCCATTTTTGAATGTTTTCCTTTGACCAACCTTGGAAGAAATATTCATTGTTAAAATTTTGAATTGGTTTAAACTTATTATCTTTAACTAATTGAACCAATTCGTATTTAGTTGCAAAAATTGGAACTGAAACACCACGAGCTTTTAAAAATGCCTTTAAACGATCTCTTGACCAAGTTTCAACACCAACAAAGAAAGTATCATTGATTAGGTTATCAACATGATCTGAAGATTTACTCAAGTATGGGGAAGCAGATTTTGAAGCAGTTTTGGTCCAATAATCAACATCTTCTTTTAAATGACCTTTATGCTTTTGAGCTAATAAAGCCAATTCTTCTTTATTATTCTTCAATGATTCTTCAACATCGATTTGATGAGTCTTTAACCATTTGTATAATTGAGATGATGACCAAGTATTGAAAATATCATCTCTCACGGAACCAGCTTTATCAAATAAAGCCTTACTAGATAAGTCTAAAGATTCCAAGACACCTTGACGTTCTTCATCAGCAACTTGGGCAGCTTGGTAAGAATTTTGACGAACTTTACGAATCAAGTCCTTTTGAGAATCTTTAAAACTTGAATAATCAACACCGTATTCATCCAACCATTTTTTCAAAGATTTTTTATCCCAATTGGTATATAACCAATCACCTGGATAGTTACCAGAAGCACCAGATTTTTTAGCAATCTCGTTATAATTATTTTTGGCTAACTTGACTAAATCATCACGTTTAGCACTTGGGTCAAATTTCACATCAGATTTTTTCAAAAATTTCTTTAAATCTTCAATGCCCCAAGTTGTAAAGATCCAATTTTTAATATTTGAATAGTCAATTGCTGAGGAAGAAGTTGGAGGGTTTGAAGTTAAAGAATCAGTTGCACCTTGGTAATAATTTAAAAATTTTTGCTTAACAAAATTTGGATCATACCAAGATGGTTGGGATTTAGCATGTTGAACATCCCAATGCTTTTTGGAAAGGTCTTTAATTTCTTCAATAGTGGCCTTCTTTTCATCAAATGGGATATTATTATCAGCTAAATATTGTTTCAAGTCATTGATATCCCATGAGTTCAAGACAGTTGAGGATAAAAATGCCGAAGCAGCAGTAGTCAATAATAACAAACTTGTAAACTTCATTGTAAAAAAAAGTTGAACTTATAACAAGAATATCTACTACAATGGTTATGAAAGTGAATCTTGGAATTCTTAACGTTATTTTATTGTGTTTATATAATTTTCTGTTTCATCGCTGGGGGTTGTTAAACTAATATTTCAAAAATTGTGTCATTAGCAATCCTCATGCAAAATTTGTTCCCTAGGGGGTTTCTATGTTGAAACAGCAATTGAGCAATTCAAACAATATGAGCCTTCGCTCTAGTTAACAATAGATAATAAAGCTAACAAAAAGGTTTGATTATCAATTGACTATATTAAACCCAATGGCAACTATCAAGCAACCACTTAAACTTTTCTTACATATATATATCTTACTCTTCTTATTCAATCCAATGTAGATAATCTAACTAAAAAAAAAACTACAGGCTTCTCCAGAATTTCACCTACACACACAGTTTTCTTGTTATTTGCGATTTTTGTCACATTCTTTTGTACTCGCAAAGCGCAAAATGCCCGATACCCTTTTCGGTATAATTGTGGTAAGGACACGGAGCATTTTCTCGAGGGTAGAAGATGATCATGTGACTGTTTCTGTTTCGATCATGTGGATATTCACGTGACCATAAATTTTACCCTCGAAACTCAGAGGCTCTCGCGAAATTTTAGTAAAAAGATTCCAAAAATCGAAAAAAACCGTGTAATTAGTTTGTTTATGTTATAGTCAGAGGGTAGTGATTACAACTGTTAGAGAGATAAGATACGGTAGGATTCAGTAGTCCACGAGAAGGTACAAGAAGGTACAAAAAGGCGCAAGAAGGTACAATACTATAGAGGCAAGATAAACAAGAGTTGGGAAAGACTAGTGAACCGCCAACATGTCTAATCAGGTATTAGCACAGATAACACCAACGCCTATTGTGGTGCCACAGACAAGTCAAGTATCACATCAAAATGGGTTGAATCCATATCAACAATTGAACCAAAATTATTTTGCACATCCAGGAACAAATTATCAAGGTAGTGATTTGATGACTCATTTACAACTGAATATCAAAGCTGGTGTGAATTTGGAATGGTGTTCAAGAACTATATTACAGTTTAGTAACTCTGCACCATATTTGATTAAACATCAATGGATTGTTGATTACTTGTTGAATGATTTATATGAAAATTTCAACAAGACGAGTGCTTTGAGTTTAAGAAATTTATCACAAGATGGTGATTTCACTCAACTATTAGCATTGGACTCTAAAACTAAAAAAGTCTTGCATGAAGTTTTAAGTCATTATCATATTGAAACTGTACACGATAGTTATATTTTCCAAAAAAATGATAAATTGAGTAATCTCGATAATGAATTGTTGATCTACACAGTGGATATTGTGGAAAGTTTATCTTCATATATTGCACCTGCACCAAAAGATGATGACTTGCTGTTGACATTGATTAAAATTTTCCAAGATACTTCGGAAAGATCGTTACTGATTTCTATAATGAGATCATTTGCAAGATTCCTTGTGCGTTCAGAATTAACACTGGAGAACTGCTCAACAAATTTAACTTCACCAGTATTGGACAAAATTGTTTCATTTTTGTTAACAAATGATTATGATTTAATTTTAACTTCATTAGATTTCCTTTATCAATTTTCACTCCCCGGTAATTTAAGAATAAATACACTGCTTAAAAATTCATTAAGACAAGAAATCTTAAAATTGAAACTTCCTACTCTTTTAACATATCAATTAAATACAGCAGGGAATCCAAACGATTTTAACAGTTTACCGCAATTAAGATTAGTCAAAAGAACAAAACCACCAATTCCAATCTCTCCACCAACATTATCTCCTGAACATTATAAAGAAATTATCAATTTGCAAGAACCTGCAAGAGCAACTGCATGGATGAGATGTTCATATAAGGCAGTTAATGATGGTGAAGTTACACAAATTTCATTATGGAAAGCTTATGAAAAACAATTTGAAAAAGAAACTCAACAAAATAAAAGAAAATTATTACCAGCTGTGGATTTTATCAAAAATGTTTCAAATACTTTCCCAAATTCAAGTGCAATGGTTATCAATTTACCAAATGGTCAAAGAAAATTTATCATTAAAGGTATTGAACCAAGATTTAAATCTGTCGATATTACAACAGGTGAATTTGAAGCTTTTAATACTATAAAATCAAGTAAAGATCAGTCAGTAATTTACGATTCAAACTCAGATGCTAAACAAGAACCATTACCAATTTATCAACCTCCATTACAATTAAATGATGTTATCAAAAGTTCTTCGTTATTATTAACCTCTTTAACAAATCACCAGGTTGGTAAAGAATTATTTAAACCCGTTGAAGAGGAAATTTTCAAACAAATTGAAGCTGTACCAATTTTGGCTGATGAATTAATCGATGTCTTGAAATATCTACAATGAAAAGGGGGGGAATTGAATCAAGTGTATAAATAATATCGTTAATTTTTTTCTTTTTTTTTTTAAATAATTTGCAATATGTTGTTGCTGTATCATAATATCATGTATATGTTGTATCATTATAATTGGTTCATTAAAGTTAATGCTTCTTTTGTAATTGGAGAAACATTTGATGATGATTCATTCAATTGGAATTGTTTAACTAAATTTGTATAGAATGCAGTCAATTGATTCTTGAAAACTAAAGTTTCTTGATGTTTAATTTCAGTATAGTAATTATCTAAATCATAAAATTCAATAATTAAAGGTGAACAAAGTTCTAGATTCTGTAATGATGGTGGTGTTTCTTTGAAGATTGAATTGAAAACTGTGTAGAGGCCCAAATAATTTTTATCTTCATACAGTCTGAATTTATCGATCAATGATTGGAAAAATTCAGTTTGTGCAATTTGATTTAAATCAATATTCAAATCTGGGAAAGAAGTCAAGTATGATAAGAATTCAAATTTTAAATCATCTGACATCACTAGTCCATGAGCATTTATTATTTTTGTTGATAATTCTGGATTTTGTAAATAGTTGAAGATGATAGGATAAGCAGTCAAATCGAAGTGTGATTTTCTTATGAATGATTCTTTTATAACTTTTAATGTATGAGTTTTATCATTTGAATTAATTGCAGAGACGATAAATCTTGATATGGAGTCGATAAATCTTGGTTTAATTAAAACGGTTTCCAAATCTAAATCAATGGAGTTTTGTTTGAAAGATTTAGACAACCCAGTCATATAGTTATAAATTTTCAACCCATCAGTGTATGTAGAAACGTCATTCAACAAATGAGAATAAAATTCATAGGAAAATTCTGGGATCCAATCAATCTTGTTGAATTGTTTCCAAATTTCCATAGCTTTTGCAGTATTAATTTTGGAAAGACTTAAAATATATGAAGTTAACAACATGTTTAGTTTGGAGTCATGATCTGAGTAATTTTTGATCGATGTAAGTAGTTTATCCAAGAATTTTGTAGCTAGTGTAACTTCACCAATTTCCACTAAAGTTGATATAAAAGAAGCATATATGGTGAATTGTTTATCATTCAAAATTTGGACATTATTAGAATGTGATTTAAAATCTTCATAAAGTGAGATAACGTCATTAGAATTTTTGGTAAGTTTACAATGATTGATCATTGCGATGTAATAAATATGATTTTTGGTATAATTTGTTTGATCGTTAAGGAAATTCATTAAAGCAGCAGGATTAACAACACCTGGGTAGAGATTCATACCGATTAATATGGAATCCAAAATGTTGTTATTGAATGACTGGATTTGTGAACAATTTGACGCATTGAAAATATCAATAGCAATTTTGAAAAAATCACCTCCATTACTACTTATAGTTGGGTCCAGAGCAGATTCTATAGATGCATTTAGCAGCTGGGTAATAACAATGGAATAAATTTTGGAATCAGGTTTGATTTTATTTTGAACCAAGTCCTGATATACGTTAAGCATTGTGGACAATTTATCATCTAGCGAATCATCAATATGTCTCTTTGCTATGGAGTTCAACACTATGGAATAAACATCTCTTGATGGAACAATGCTATTTCTCTTGATGGCCATATACAATGAATGTATTTTTTCATACTGATAGCTATCATTTGCCTCTAGTATCTGATTTGTCTGTTGTTCTAGGAAAGTTGACTCTGTTTGTTCAATTTCACAATCATCAATAGTATTCGGGGTTTGGAAATATTTTGCATTTGGTTCATCAACAGCACTTTCAACCAAAGTTGGTGAAACTGGCGATTCCTTCTCATGGATTTGCTTTGCTAGTGGCGATGCTATTGTGTGTAATTGATGTTTGTGTTCCAACGATTTGAACTTATGACTTGTTTTTGAATGTAGTGCATTGTTGATGTTAACGGGTGTGACTTTTTGTAGTTTCCGTTGGTGGCTTGATTTGTTTAAGGCTAAGGCAACTTGATCCAATTGGTATGGTAAGATGAAAGTTATTGGGTTTTGATGTCTACTGTGTTTTCTATCAGATTCTTTAACTAAACTTGATGATGATCCATTATTACCAGAATTTTTTTCATCATCATTGACCAAGATGTTGTTATTGCCGTTGTAATCGAATTGTAGATAATTTGTAGTTGTTGAGTTTGCAGGGTGAGGATTTGGATAGTTTCTAGCACCATTTGATAGGGATTCTAGTGAAACTAAATGTGAATTTTGTCTAATATAGTTGAATGAAGAATCAAAAAACGCAGTGGCATTCTGTTTAGCTGCAGTATGGTATCTTTTTGAAGAATAGTAAAAATTGTTATTGAAACACTTGAAAGGCATGATGATGATAAAGGTCTGTGTTTCAACAGACTAAGACCTTGGTTATCTCAATATACCTCCTGGTTTCTAACTTTTTATATATATGTTTATATCTAAATTTACCGCAACAAGAAGAATTAACAAAACACTTTATCCGTTTCCATATTTTTTTTTTCTTTCCTTATTATGGCTCTTCATCCATATCTGCAATTTTTCAGCCAAACGAATGAACCGTAATAGTTCGGGATTATGTAAGCGATGACTCTGCGCCCGATTTTGAGTGGTGGTTACGCAGCGCTGTTCTCGGCGACTCTGATTGGCTGATTGCTTATTCGAGTTTTCCCTATACAATAAGTGTTATTTGATATACAGAGTTTTTCATTCGATAGTAGAAATGGAGAGAGAGACAGAGAGAAAGACTACATATAATGAGTAAATATACAATAGCGATTGTATAGCGATTATATATTATATATTAGCACAGTATCTATAGCACGTTGGATCTAAATTATTCTTTAATAGAATATTTACGATGGAATCTATCGTTAACTTCAGTTAAATAATAAGTACCTGGCACTAAAGATTCGATTGAACCAGTTGGTTTGAAATTTTTTTGTAAATGAGCAGCTTCTCTTAAAGATAAGGCATCTTCATATTCTTGTGGTGATGCATATTTTCTTGAATCCAAGACTTGATCAAAATTCAAGTTTTCAGTAATCTTGGAGATATCACCTTTAACAACAGCTGAAAATAATGAAGCGGCTAAACCTGAACCGTATGAAAATAACCCAATACGCTTACCTTGTAATTTATCATTACCAACGTAGTATAACAATGAAGCCAATGAAGCATATAATGAACCAGTATATAAATTACCAGTATTTGTTGGAACTTGTAAAGCAGGTTGAACGCGTTCTTTTGTTAATTCTTTTGCCAATGCAACAAAAGTTTTCTCCACAGTTTTATCAGTTAAACTTTCTTCATATGGTAATTTAGCCAAATTTGCATCAACATCTGGATATAATGAAGGATCTTCTCTAAAATCATTGTATAATAATCTAGCGTATGATTTGGTAACCAATTTACAAGTTGGAACGTGGAAGGCATTGTAATCGAATCTTTTGGAAGCGCCAACTGTTTTAGAAGTAACACCTTCAACACCAGCTTTTAAAGCTTTTTTACTATATGCTGCATAAGCTTGATCTAAAGCTTTGATATAACAAGTTAATGAAAAATGACCATCAACGTATGGATATTCACTTGTGAAATCTGGTTTGTAAAAATCATAAGCGTGTTCGAAATATGAACCTCTAACGTTATCGAAAACAATTGGAGCATCTGGACCAATTAATAATGCAACGGTACCTGCACCACCAGTTGGTCTTGCAGCACCTTTATCATAGATTGCAATATCACCAGCAACAACAACAGCGTCTCTACCGTCCCAAGCGCTGGATTCAATCCAGTTGATAGAGTTGAAAACTGCATTAGTACCACCGTAACAAGCGTTGATAGTGTCAATACCTTCAACATCGGTGTTATCACCTAATAGTTGAGTTAAAACTGATTTAACAGATTTAGATTTATCTAATAAAGTCTCGGTACCAACTTCCAATCTACCAATTGAGTTGACATCGATGTTGTAGTTTTTGATTAATTTGGATAAAACTGTTAATGAAAGCGAATAGATATCTAATTTTTCAAATATGTTAGTATATACTGGAGGCGCGCGAGTGGAGTTTATATAGACAAATAAGCTCTAAGCTCTCTATTCACTTCAAAGCAGCACTTACCTTCTCTATCGTTAACAAATGACATATTGGTTTGACCTAAACCAATGGTATATTTACCAGCGGCAACACCATCAAATTTTTCTAATTCTGCTTGATTAACAGCCTATAAGGTATGTTAGATCTAACTTAATCTCAGTCTCTAGTCAAAAAAATTCATCAGTACTCACTTGGGAAGGAATGTAAACTTCAATGGCTTTGATACCAACATTTTGAGGACGAGCGCTAGACATGATATATGAACTATGACTAAAACGAGTGAATTTCTATAATCTTAGAGATGGCAAATTAAACTTGTTTCTATATAATTTTGGGAGAAAATATCACAAATTCTCAACAAAAAACTGAACAAATTCAATAAAAAAACAAAAAAACAAAAAAAAAAAAAAAAAAAAAAT
>JAJMFL010000031.1:0-32903 GCA_030574755.1 Hansenula silvicultrix | reverse complement strand
CGCCTGCGGCGCCCCTAATACCATGCCCCCTAAAGGGGGCCAAATCCTCCCTAAAAATTTAAGCTTCATCCCGCCCATTTTCCTGTCGTTTTTTGTAACACCATCGCTCAAACCACAGATTCTTCCCACTATCTGAGGGTTTCCCATACTTAACACTCCTCTAAATCCCACTTTTAACTATGCAAAATCCCTTCCAATTTTTAAACTACCTTTTTTTCCTCATCCTCCACTCTCACAATCTTCCTCAGAAAAATAGTCGCCCGCTTGCTGATCCATCACCAATGTTCGTCGACTATTCTCAACCTCATAAAGGCATCTAACCATTCCTACATTGGCTTGTTTTTATGACCCAATTTGAGCGTGTTGTGTACTCATGGTGTTGAAAAGCTGCTAAAAGAGTCAATTTTAGTTTAAAAGAAACAACAATATAGAATGAAGCAGACTCTTCCACAAATTCATAGAACAATGTCAAAATATGGACATAAAGCTTTGAGAATGTTCAAGGGAAACCAGGTTGAACGATTCTATGTTATGGTGAAATAGGCTAAAATGGAAAACCCTTGTTGACTTGGAGTTTGAAGGACATAATAGCCATTGTCAACGCAATTGATGCTTTTCATATTCAATTAAGATTTTTGCTGTTGCGTTGGAAGGTATAAAGGTATTAAAAGCTACCTTCCAACAGATGATATGGTGCTCTGGAGCCAAAGTTACTGATAGGTCCATATTGAAGACCATTATGATTCATCCTAAACTATCTAACTCCCGTCCTCTGCTGCATCAATATGGGAATTATTGACGTATATTATCGAAAGGACGCTTATTTGGTCGTTGAGATAAATACTGATCAAAAGATATAGCTAACAATGGTAAATATCAGGCTATCTAAAACGATGCATCCTATTGAAATTATGAGACATAGTAAAGTCAATCTCGAAGTTCTCGTTTCAAATCAATTTTTTAAAGGAGAGGCAAGCTTTCCTTAGTTGTTGAAAGTAGTAGTGAATAGATCGACATGAGCGTATCATCTAATTATTATGTCAAGACAACAACACAGAACTCATAAGCCGGAAATGTATTAGCCAAGAATAAGTCGGAGAAAACAAACTTATGAGCATAATAATGGCCAGAAATATGGATATAACTAGTTTTTTAAAAGGCGGATAATTTGGAGCTATCAGCACCGGTAGCGCAATGACACTGTGTGAGTTCCATATACCTCCCATATAACGCTTTAAAAAAACAATGCAATTCCGCTCTATTGAAAGTGGATCGAGCCTCCATGTCTGTCCCTGTGAATTTCTGAAAATTGCAAGAATTCAATAATTATTGGCTTATGTTATTTCACTAATAGTGCTTCGAAAGTCATTACCCAAACGTCTGCAATTAGAGCCCGTAATAGCTTTTAGAGTTATCAATATAAACATGGCCGTATCCAACTTAAAAATTGAAGTATAAATATGTATATATGAAACCTTATTTTTTAATTGGTACCGTATGTGCCATTTTGTAAGTTACTATGATAAGTCGAGGTGTTTTTCGAGCTGACTTACAGATTGGACATGTATTAACAAAACAAAGCAGATATTCAACGTCCACTCAAACTTGAAGCTATCGGAACACCACTTGTAGCATTATAGGGCTCAAATTCAAAGAGCTGCTGTCGTTTTGAACCGAAAATAATTCAATTCACATCAGTTTCAATTTCTAGCATGTACGTAAATACTGATTATGTAATCGTTATATAATAATCATATTTAACGAATATATTTCCTCGGTTTTTTAGATATATGGCCATATATTTATTCTTTCTCTGTAAAAGATGAGTCTTTCGAGTAATATCATACTAAACAGTGAAAAAGTTTTAGTTTCTTTTGTTGTGTTTATAATTATAATTAAAAACGCACTTAACTACGTTCAATTTTTCCCGCAATATGGTAGTAATAAGCTATAAAGTGAAAAATTGTTTTGCCAAAAAAAAGAAATCACCATATTAACTAAAATAAGTATACTAGTACATTGTTTGCAGTAGGGTTCAAACTGAGATTTTCAGATTGGTACATTTTAAATACTGCAAGATCGCAATTATGAATATAAGCTTTCTATATGTCAAAGGACGCGGTGTTTTGAGAAATCCGGTAAATATGTTAGAGTGGCAGAACTTCTGGAAATCTGTTGAATTACTTAGTCACCTCTGTAGTGCATCTTTCAAAATGACCACCCGTGAATGGAAG
Source organism: Hansenula silvicultrix (assembly GCA_030574755.1). NCBI lineage: Eukaryota > Fungi > Ascomycota > Saccharomycetes > Phaffomycetales > Wickerhamomycetaceae > Hansenula > Hansenula silvicultrix. The sequence continues at coordinate 30,669 of JAJMFL010000031.1, read as the reverse complement.
TACTACATTGAATGTGGATATAGAGACAAAAGTGTCGCCTAGCTTACACTCTGGTCAACATTGACACTATACATCCTAACCGTGTAAATCTTGGAAGGCTGGAAAATTCATCTTGCATTAGTCCGCATAGCTTATTTGAACGTATCTCCTCGAAAATTAAACCCCTAATCTACAGTTTAACTTGATTGGAATTCAATCAGAAAGCACCATATCTAGTGTAACGCCTTGGCCTAAAATCAATCATGCTCACGTGTGGATTAGAGCGCAGCAATAGAACACTCGATACAAATAAAGCTCAAGATTCAGCTTTTTACTACTTGTATCCTTGCTTATTTTTCCGTTATCAGGTTGAAGTTTGTGGTGTTTTTCCGGAAATTTTGATATGTAGCACGACGCCTTTAAATTGGCAGACCCGGTGAAACCTGGATAGCTGAGGAGACGAGAATACTGAGTTGGTAATTTAAATGACGTTGCAAGAGTTTTACAGAACTCAGTGGTTACTTAAACTGAGTAAGCAAACATATATCCGATAGCTATCTCACAATATTCTGTACTACAAATCAAACATTGAGGAAGCCAAATCAAAGCACATCCGGTGGTGTAAAATGTAAAACGGACTGATGTCTACACGCGAAAATCACCGAGCTCCAAAATGAGATGCCACCTGATTTGTTTTTTTTGTATGAGTTTGACAGGTTGAGGGAAAATCATTTAATAAGTGGAAACACTTGAGATCTTCTTCATGCAATAAACTCTGAAAATTTCTTGTCAGTGATTGATGTTGGTGTTAACTTGGTCACTTGTTATAAAAGGGTCTGTTTCGTCCATAAAAATAATTTGAAACTGATTGTACTAAAAATTTAAGTGGGGTTGGATTTTTTTGAGTTATTGACTGATCCTTTGTTGTGTTATGAATTGAGACACTTGTTCATCGAAGATTTCATGAAAAAATGGTTAAAGTCTCTGATTATATGTATAAATATTTGAAGCTAAAGAAGCCAAATAGGATTTTATGCCAGAGAATTTTCAAATGTGTTGTTAATTCAACTATTGCTCTTATACTATGTTTGAATCCAAACACAGTTTCAAAGCTTGGGTCTGAACCTGCGATGTTACCGTTGATATCAGTTATGGTCCACCCTGGCAGGAGATTTGGTACAATGATTGAAGCATCGTTTCTTTGTACGTCTGGTTTATTACTGGGTAACGCATACGCATTGCTGGGGAGATTTTTAGCTCAAAAAGCTCTAGGATCGAAATTAGATCTGGTTGATAAAGTGCAAAGAATTGAAAACTATCATAATTTCCAAGCGGCTTTAGCTATATTAGCTGTTTTTGAGATACTGATGCTGTTTTTCCATGGTTGGATGCGAAGTATATCTCACAAGTTCTTCGCAATGGTATTCCCATTATTCCTGGTGGTTCATTTTACATTTATGGCTGATCTGAAAACTAGTGCAGCTCAAATGTCTGAAGATTTCACAGTTCCATTTTTCATTGGAATAGCATTCTCATTAGCTTGTAATTTGGTTATCTTCCCAGAATTTGGATCATCTTATCTTGGTAGATCGATGATTATAACTTTAAATGAAGTTCAAGATACCATTGATTCTACAGTCCAGTTCTTCATCTCTACAGGAAGCGATGGAGGCTTATACAAAGGCGAACCATTAACGTTGGGTCAATTGACCAAGAAGAAAACTATATTGAGAGCTAAAATCAACACCACACAAGCTGTATTGCAAGAATGCATGTATGAAATATCCTATTCATATGTCTCACCTGTGCAAATCAAAAACGCACGAGAATTGCTGAAATCACAGTTATCATACGTCAGCGCCTTGATTAATGCTTCTCAATTGGAGTTTTCACTGTTGAACGAAGAGAGCAACAACTTTACCAATCCACAAAATGGTAAACTATTATTAACAGTTTTGGAACGTGCTCGTATGCCAATATTTAACCTTCATAAAGTTATATCAGAAAGTCTTTATGTAATAAAATCAGCTATTGCACATTCATATGATGCAAATCAGAAAATGGTGAAAAAATCCGCATCGGTTGAATTCCCTGATGTTGACATCAAGTCTGTAAACTTTGACGATCGTATTAATTTTCTAGCAAGAGCTATGGCGGAGTTTGACATAACGCTCAGAAATGAGCTGTACAACTTGGATACAGAGTATAACGAGTATTTGTCGCCAAATGATGATATGTTTTTACTATCTTCATTTTTAATGAATCTGAAAGAAGTTGCTAATTCTGTTTGCAATGTTATGAAAGAAACAAAGAACATTTATGAATATAGATTAATCCAAGAGTCAAAAGGGGTATTTGGTAGAAAACTTTGGTTTTCATTTCTTACTTCTACAGACCAATTGAAAGGATGGTTTATTGCTAATAAAAATGACATGGCTAATGCCAATGAAACTGCTAGTTTAAGCGGTGATACACAGTCCAAAATATTTTTGGGTGACGAGGAAACAAGACCACATAGGAAGTCATTATCATCAGAGACCCAAAACGAAAGGTCAGTACTAGATCCAAAATTGAAAGGAAAACAGCGGTCTAGAAACTTTTTCGATGAATTTGTTGTATGGATTTTAAATTTTTACGAAGATTTTAAGCCCCATTTCAAATTTGGATTCCAAATCACTGTGGGACTAACGGTAGCCTCATTCCCAATGTTTATTCCAAAAGCCAGAGAATGGTACGTTAATATCAGAGGTACTTGGATTGGTTTTGTTTGTATTCTTGTTTTAGAACCTGAAGTCGGTAGTACATTCTTTGTATTTTTCTTGAGAGGCGTTGGTGTTATATCAGGTGCTGCTTGGGGTTATTTGTCCTACGTTGCAGCTATAAATCAAACAAACCCATACTTGGAAACAGTCGTCACTGTGTTTTATGCTATACCTGGCTATTATTATTTCTTAGGAACATCATATATTAAAGCTGCAATCATCGGAATCATTTCTGTTTACATTGTTTTACTTTCAGCTGTTATACCTTCAGAAATCGGTGGCTCAATTCTGCAAAACTTTGGTAAAAGATGTCTTGCAATGATATATGGTGGTGTCGTTGCTTTGATATGCCAGTTAGTGATATTCCCCATAAAAGCTAGAGATGAGTTGATTGTTGAGGTTTCTCGTGCTCTTGAGACAATAGCAAGACTTCAAATAATTTATGCTGTTGGTCTTGATAGTGGGAAGACGAAATTGAGTATGACTGAAGAAAGATACGAAGGCTACAAAAAATTATCAGCACGTGCTAAAACTTCTCTGAACAAAGCGGATGCATACAGGGCTAGTGCTAAAAAAGAGCCAAGATTGAAAGGTAATTACAGTGATGTTGAAAGAGTTTTCTACGAAATTATTTTCATTCTCAGAGAAATTTTAGATCGAATGGATAATATAGTTCTGCTAAGAAAAATATATGGGTCTGCTATTATTGAGGAGTTTAACGAACATGTTCATCCGTATAGAAGACAAGTCACAGCTTCCATTAACAATGTTTTACATACAGTTCAGCGTGCAGTTGTGACAAAAGCACCATTACCTCAATATTTACCTAGCCCAAAAATTGCACAACAGAGATTGATCATGAAAGTTCGGGAAGTGGTTAATGAAAAATACCCAAATACTAAAAAGACCCCTATAATATCAAATGATGAAAGTGATGATGATGATGATGATGATAATGAAGACGACGACGATGAGGACAGTGGTGAAATCCAAATGAAAATTCATGGACCACATAGAAGAACAACGTATAATGCGCATCACGAGAATTTGCTGAAAGAAAAATTTTTAAGTTGGAACGCTACCAGTGCTGCAACTGAGGAGATAATAGAATATTTAGAAGAACTAGTCGAACTGACTAAGGTTCTTGTTGGTGTACACGAGTTCAAGTATGGATTCTTGAGTCGTTCTCTTTTCACAACATATGCAGCTAAAGCTGCTAGAGGTTACAAGACGATTTCAGACCATGACCATCGTTACCATCCAAGGAATTCAACTTCAGCTATAACCGAAGATGATGAAAGTGAGGAAAACGACAGCACCTCATCAATAGAGGAAGAAGATGTTAACCCGATTGCTTTGGTTAATAGCGCAAACTCACAAAAATCTAGAAAGTCTTTTGAAAGTGGTGGCTCTGGTATTTCTAATGGGTTTCGTAAACGTGTTTACTCAATTGGATCTTGGATTCGTGGAGATCTTTCAAGAACGAAGTCACTTGGACAATATTCAGATAGTGAAAAGAACGAGGAAGAAGACGATGAAGAGATGCCACTGGCGTTGATGAGAGTTGTCAGTAGAAAGAGTACACTTGGTAAATAATGAGAAAGGGATTTAATAATAGATTATAGAATGCATTAAATATAAATACCAATGTAGACGACATTAGTCGATCTCTATCACTTCAGGACTATGTACTTTCGGCTTTGGACTTGCATGGGACTTTAAATCTTTCCTTTTCTTACTTTGCCTTAGCGATTGACCTTGGCCAACGAATGCACTACTCTGTTGCTCATTTTGAGCACTGTTATCGTCTTTAACTGGAACTAGCGGAAAACCGAAAAACAATTGACCGTCAGGTAAAGTTAATCTGGCGGGTGGGCCATCAAAATTTAAATCTAGTTCTTGTAGTTTACTCTCTGAAGTCTTAGGTTTCGATGCTTTGCCTGAAAGTTTTTGACCATCACCTCTGAATGATGACTGTTCTTGCCCTGCTTTTTCTGCCAATTCTCTATAATTGACTGCCTTTGCCATTGTGCCTAGAGGTCTACCTGCTGACGGTGTAGCCGATTCTCTGGATCTAGGCGTAGCAGTTTTAGAGTAATCAGGCTCAACATAACCAACCGGTGGTGCAAAATCAGTCTCCAAATCAGTCTCTATAACACAAATACTTTTTGAATCCGACTCTGGTTTAGCCTCTAATACCTTGATTCCATATACCTTATCGTTGTAATTAATCTCTATTATATCATCAACGGTTAAAGTGGAAAATTTTCGTAGCACATTTTCCAAGACAGCTTTAGGATCTGATATATCTAAAAAGTCAACAGACTGTGGTTCGATTTTTACAAATTTACCCAATGGAACATCAGAGTTTGTTATCTTGATAATCGAACCTGGCTGAAGCTTTAGTGTGCTCATCATCCACTGTGGTAAATAGACTCTTCCTTCTTCTGCGACAAATTCTAAAACACCTGAGTGTGTTTTCAAGCCCTTATCTTCATTGTTGAGCTCAAACAACATTGGATATCTTATATGAAGCATTGTCAATCTATTAAGAGCACTTGGAGGCAGGAAAATCTTACCACCATAATTAGCATCATCTTTTCTGGTGCCATCAGGCATCATTGATATTGGATAACATCTAAAGAAATCTTCAAAGTTCTGTGGTATATTTGCAAAACCGAATGATCCTCCAGATGGGAAACCGAAGCTTCCTCCGCCAAAACTTGAAAACTACAAATTTCAGTTAGTAAACATGATGAGCTAATGGAGATCAAAGACAACTTACCATGATTAACAGGACCTTAACTCTATTTGTTGATGACTCTAGTAACTGAATCAAAGATGTTCTTCCTCATACAATTCAATTGCCACTCGAGAAAAGTGACAGGAAATTCGCGAAATCCGATATACTTACTCCGCGAATTTTGCTTACATCTACAAAAACATAAACAAAGGGACTTAGACATGTATAGAACGCGTCAGGAAGGAAATTTGCGAGCTCAATTATCAACAATGTCAGGTTACCATGACCATGATATCGATGGAGACTATAATATTCAAGGAGAGAATGAAGCAGAAGATGGTATCTATAGCGAAATTGATGTTCGGGCAATGATTGGTGGTGATGAAGGTGAAGAAGATCAAGAACAAATTGTATTTTCAGATGAAGATGAAGAAGAAGGTGACAGTACAGGAGAAAGAGGTGATGATGCTGAAATCGCAGCTGCTTTCATGAGTGATGATGATTCATTAGGTGAAGAAGATGAAGATGAAGAAGGCGCTTTTATGGATGCTATACGAGCAGCTAATAATTTCAGGACCAAAAAAAGAAATGATAAAAAGAGACCTCGTGCTAGACCACAAAGAGAATTGGATCCTGAAGTAGTCTTGTTGATTTCAAATGCCAATGAGTATTTTGTTGCTGGTCGTTATGAGGAAGCAGAGCAGAAATTTTTAGAGGTTATCAAATTGGATCCAAGAAACTTTTCAGCGTACAAAACACTAGGTGAAATTTACGATCGTCAAAATTTAAGAAATAAAGCATGTAATGCATGGTTCTTGGCTGCCCATCTAAATCCACTAGATGGAAGAAATTGGGAATTTGTTGCAAGAGTCAGTAGAGATTTAGGCCATCTTGCCCAAGCCATCTACTGTTATGGCAGGGCTTTAAGTGCAAAGCATAGAACTTATGAGGTATACTACCAGAGGTCTCTGTTATACAGAGAAACAGGGCAGCTTGGTAGATCGCTAGAAGGGTTTCAAAAGCTGCAAAAGGCATACCCTGCGGAATCAGATGTTGTTCGTGAGTTGGCATTGATTTACATTCAACTCAACAGAGTGAACGATGCAATTGCTATGTACCTGAAAATATTTGAGAGAAATGTTGCTAAGAGACTTAAGGAGGATGATACAAGTCAATTAAACGATACGGATGAGGAAGATGAAGATATAGATTCCGGTAAATTTCCAGTTTTCAATTGGTCAATGTTGAACATTCTTGCTGAACTATTTGTCAAACAAAGGAATCATGCAATCGCTATTAAAACTATCAAACATATTTCACGTTGGATTCAAAGAAGGGAAGATGAAGAATTTTGGGAAGACGCCAATGATGACTCTGAGTTTGATGAGAGAAGGTATGAAAACTTCAAGTTTGAAGCGTTATCAGATGTTCTCAAGACGAGATCGCATAAATTACCAATAGATATTAGAGTTAAACTAGGCTCTTTGAGACTGAGCTTAAACAACACCGAGGAGGCCTTGATACACTTTGGATTTTTGTTGAATGAGGATATAGATGAAATGGCTGACTTATATTCTGACGCTGGTACCAAATTGGAGGAAGCTCAATTATTCAATGATGCAGTCAAATTTTATTTACCTCTGAGTCGACTTGAAGAATTTCAAATTCCAGAGCTCTTCACCTCTTTAGGTAGATGTTTCACGGAGCTTGGAAAATATGCAGAAGCTAAGGAATACTATTCATTCGCACAAGAATTAAACCCTGATAATTTAGATATACAATTGGCCTTGGTTGAAGTATTATATTACCTTGAAGAAGTAGAAGAGTCACAAAACTTATTGGAATCGATCAACTTGAAAAGAAAGGAGTCAAGCAGGGCCATATCAGGCGACAGTACAGCACTGGAGACAGATCACTCATTGGGATCCACTGCAGAAACCGATTTTGAAAGCCAAGCATTGATTCACAATAATTCAATGAGAATACCGAAGAAAGGAAAGTTAACTGAAGCTGAAAAAGCAGAAAGGGATTCCAAGATAAAACAGAATGTTATAGAGAAGTACAAAAGATTACAAAGACTTCATCCTGGTTTGGAAGATGGTGATAAAATTGCTGCTAAAACTTGGATTCAATTAGCATCAGAATTGATCGAAATTTTTTCGAATGTCAAGAATTTCTTCCCAAAGGATCGTTCGAGGCAGTTTAGAGGTATCATCACAAGAACAAGAAATCTACAAATGGATATTGATTCCAAGATTGAAAGAATTGCTCAACTATATCAAGGTTTCACGTCGAAGGGTGAAGAAAAGATTGTTGTCACTGCTACCGAAGAATATAGAGGTTTGAAATATCAGGAATGGTTTGATCTCTTCATGCAATACGCTTTGGCCGTGGCTAGATATGAAAATACAAATGATGCAAACAGTATAATTGATAATGCGAAAAATGTTAATGTCTTTTATCACGATAAGGAACGTGACGAAATAATGAACATGGTGAAACTTGCAGTTTCATTAAAGACGAAAGATCATAGGGATATGCTGCTTTCATTGAGAATTATATTGAATAGTTTCCAGTTCCACAAAAAGGTCTTGAAGTTATTCATGTTATGCCAGCCATCAGGTAAACTATGCACAGAAAATTTCATTTCCATCAATCATCAGAAATATTTTTTGAGACAGGTCAAGGCGTATGATTCATTGAATCAAAATAGATCAATCACAGGTATGGCGACAATAACAAATACAAGCGCTAAAACTCAGGGCCATGATAATGCATACTTAATGTATATATACGCGTGCTTATTATTTACGAATAGAAGTTATGTTCCAAGTTTGGTCTATTTCACTAGAATTTACAAATCATATAAGAATGAACCCATCATTTGTTTGATATCAGGGCTTGCACATGTTCATCGGTCTATGCAAAGGTCATCGAGTAATCGTCATCTTGAATTACTTCAAGGACTGAAATTCATGTTTGAGTATTTTGAATTAAGAAATTCCAAAAACTTCGGAAAACTGGAGCATCAAGAAGCTCTTTATAACTTAGGAAGAGTTTACCATTTATTGGGGTTGTTTTCAATCGCAGTTGAATACTATAACCAAGTTTTAACTTTATTTGATGATCTAGACATTGATGAAGATTTGAAAAGACCAGCGGCCTATAATCTGGTACTAATCTACAACAATAGTGGGAACACTCGTCTCTCCAATAAGATCATGGAAGATTATTTAACAATATAATGAATGAATTAACGAATTAATCCTATAGCAATTGATTATGTAATAATATTTCGCGAATATCTCCAGAACTTATCCAAAAGTGATGAAGGGGGTTAACTCTGAGCTCTACTAAGGGCCTTAACTCAAACCATTGAAGATTCATTGGCCTTGCTTTGGAACTCAATTATACTGTAAAGATTCATTGACTAAAATAAAAAAGGATGGCGCCATCAATTTCGCTACAGGTACGTTTACACTATGGACAATTTCCGTTGAAAAGACCACAGTACTAATATGGACTAATAAAGGGGAAATTGAAAGTCTCATTAAAGATGGCTATCAGCAAGCTGAGGTTTACACAAACTAAAAGGCTAGCTTTAGCCAAACAACAACGAAGACAGGTAAGTTATATTTGATGGTTTTTTGGCATCATTTCAAATGACTAACTCTTTGAAGATGGCTGAACTTTTATCGTTGGGTAAAGAAGAAAGTGCAAAGATTAGAGTGGAAAATATTGTTCGTGAAGACATTTACGTGGAGCTATTAGAAATGCTTGAGCTATACTGTGAGCTACTGTTGGCCAGAATTGGACTTCTTGATAAAAAAGAGTGTGACCCTGGCTTGGAAGAAGCTGTTAAAACAATAATATATTCAGCACCACACACCGATATGAAGGAGATAAATTCTGTTAGAGATATCCTTATTCATAAGTTTGGAGCTGAATTTGCTCGTTCTGCGATTGAGAATGAGGATGACGTTATTCCAAAGAAAATCACTAAAAGAACTATAGTGGAAGCACCTTCAGCAGAATTAGTCTCTTTGTATTTGAAAGAGATTGCAAAGGCATATGAGGTACCATTCAGTGAACTAGATAATGAATTGGACGATGAGCTTGAAGATCTACAGTATGATGATGACGACGATGACGAAGATGGTGGGAACGGAAAGCCAATCCAATTGGAAGAGCCTCTGGAAGATTATCCAGAAACTGAAAGGATGTCAACACCAAGAAAGCTTTCTGCCAACAGCCTACCAAATCCAAATGAAGCCAAGAAATCACCAATATCTATACGACCACCTCACAAATCAATTGATAACCCGAAGCCATCAGTCAAAATTCCTGATGATGTACAGAAAAATGTTAGCAAAAAGAAACGTCCAAGTGATGTTGGAATCAAACCAACTACTAAAGAGGATAACGACTTGGATGCATTAAGAAAAAGATTCGAAGCATTGAAAAGATAATATGTATGTATATATACAAGAGCATGGTAATAGAATTGTATATCCTCTATTGTAGAAATATTTCCTAATGCGCGACTAATTCCGTTCCTGATTTTCATCTTTTGAAAATTGATCTGTTTTGTTATCTCTTTGACAAAGCCTGAAGGATAAGAACCAGAAGACCATTAGGGGTACTCATGCTACTGAGATGGCTATAAACCGAATATACTTATCATTTTGGCTGTTTGGACTGCTTAACAATGTGCTGTATGTGGTCATATTGTCAGCGGCAGTGGATTTAGTTGGTCCTTTGATCCCCAAGGCAACTGTTCTTTTAGCTGATATTTTACCAGCTTTTATAATCAAAGTTTCAGCTCCATTCTTCATTCATTTGATTCCATATCCACAAAGGATCGCCTCACTTATTGTGTTGAGTGTTTCCGGTATGTTGCTTGTGACTTTTGGGTCGTTAGGGTTCAAAATTTTGGGTATTATACTGGCGTCATTAAGTTCAGGATTAGGTGAGATCACTTTTCTACAACTTACACATTTTTACGGTGATACTGGTCTCAATGGTTGGAGTTCAGGTACTGGTGGAGCCGGTTTGATTGGTAGTGGGATCTATATGTTGATGACTACAATCATCGGAATGAGCGTTCAGATCTCATTATTGTTATTCAGTGTCTTTCCATTTGGATTTTTATACTATTATAGATTACCAACGGTCCACACTTACCAATCGGTGGAAGAAGCACCACCATCCTCAGCACAAGGCGAATATGAAGATCAGCCAACCATACCTCTCACTAAATCTGCTTTGAAAGATCACATCGTTACTACTATTGAAAAATTGAAGACATTAATTGTGCCATTTATGATCCCCTTATCTACGGTTTATTTAGCCGAATATCTTATAAACCAATCGGTTGCGCCGACGTTACTGTTCCCCCTGGAAGAGCTGCCCTTTAAGGCGTTTAGAGATGTGTATGTTGCTTATGGGACTTTATATCAACTAGGAGTTTTCATTTCTCGTTCCTCAGCAGCTTTTGTTAGAATTAAGAAAATCTATATTCCATCAATTTTACAATCTGTTAATTTGGTTGTTTTAGTGCTACAATCCTTATACTATTTTATCCCTAATGTCTATTTGGTAATGCTAATTATTTTCTATGAGGGATTATTAGGTGGTGCAGCTTATGTTAATACATTCATGTTAGTGATAGATACAGTTCCCGAGGAGAATCGTGAATTTTCACTTGGAGCAACTTCGATGAGTGATTCTGGTGGGATTGTTATCTCTGCATTAATTGGTCTATGGCTGGAACCAAACTTGTGTAATTATCAAGTAGACCATGGCAGAGAATGGTGTAAGCTTCATTGAGAAGAGTGGTTCTATGTTTTAGTTTTCTTAACGGATATACCCAGGGAGTTGGCTTTTCTCTTCAAAACGGCTTTCTTTGGAGGTTCTGGTGCTTTTGTAAACAAAGGTTGTTCATATTCATCAGAGTCAGAGTCAGAATCAGATCCAGATCCAGAGTGTTCCGAAGATTCGTTTTTATTATTTGTAATATTATTTTTGTCATTATCGTCTGCATCGTTATCGTCATTATTCTTTATTTGTTGCATTGTTGTAGTGGGGCCTTGGTTTTGTATAAATTTTGGTGTATCTGTTACGATTTTCCCTGATTTCGATTCATTAAACGCTTCTTCAGCTAAACGTTCATCCTCTTCGAGTTGTTTTTGCAACTTTTCATTTTCAGCAGCTCTTAATTTTGCTTTCAGTTCAACCTGGAACTTTTCGTCCTTCGCAAGCTCATTTAGCCTTGAATTTCTTTCCCTGAGGTCATCAATTTGTTCACTTAATTCTTGCTGGTGCCTTATATCGTTTAATTTAGCTTCTAATTCTTCTAGCGAAGTTTGTTTCTTGTCTTTTTGCAGCTCTTTCAGTTTCGCTTCTTCTTCTTCCCTTTCCAATCTTGCCAAAGTGTCTTCCAAAGTCTCTTCTTTCATCAGTTTGTTTGTATTACCAGAATCGTAGTTCTTTTGCGCTCCAAACTCAATAACATAATCTGCACTCTTTGGATCTGTTCTGAATAATATCTCACTTGCACACCTTGGACACTTGATATGGAATCTAACAATCTTCATACCTAGATAAGTTTCACTTGTATTTTCCTTTCTAGCATTGAACTTTCTGGATTTTGATATATATTCACCACAGTTTAAGCACTTCATTGAAAATGGAGTCATCAATCTAACCGTGGGCAAACTTGCAGAACCAGTTTTGACTTTCTTCCTCTTCTTTATGATCTTGGACGGATCGAAATCCGGTGGGTAATACTTATTGATCACTTTACGCTCAGACATCTTCTAAAACTATGCGATCCTGTGTGTCATCAACCCGTTGCCACAAACGTCTGTTGTATATACTCTTTGTTTATACTTATTGTATCTTTTGAAGTAAATTTAAGTTTTCGCAAATGAAAAGATGAAAAGGTTCGCCAAATTACCGTATTTGGTAAGGGGTTCGCTTAATGGCGTGAAAAACCTCTAGATTTTACGCCAAATACATCATCGGCGCAATGTGTTACCTCTTACGGTATGTTGGCAGTGCCAATGTCCCAAATCCGGTAAAATATTATGCAAAACGCGACTTCGCGCTATTTTTTTTCAATTTCACCTGCAGAAATCGAATTTTTCTGATGCGAAAAACGAAAAAAATTTTGGATTCTAAAGGATTTTCGTATCATTGACATGAGACAAAAGGAGTTGTTGATTTTTCCTTGCCATCGTTTGAACTGAACTGGAAGAAAAATAGTTTAATAACAATTCTTTGTATTTTGATTCATTCACTTATAACAACGGTTCATATCAGTAATTTTAAAGCTTAGTTGTGTGTTTTATTGTTCAGAAAGGGAGAACTGGTGAAAGTACGGGAGAAGGGTTATTCTTTTTATAGAAATAATAACGACAAAAAAAAAATTATAATAGATCCTATCAATAGTCTTTATACAAAACAACCAAACAAAGAATAGAAGGAATTTTTAGTATATATTCCCAAAGAGAATCAAGAGAAAGCTTAATAAAGTTACCAAGATGAAGTTTCAAGCCATTTATTCCTTGAGTACCTTGATCTCATTGCTTGGCTGCGTTTCTTGTGTCTGGCTAACGCCAGATAACTTGACCAATTTGGAAGAAGTCACCGGTATTATAGCTGATGGGTTACTGAACTATTACAATGGTCGTGACTATGGTAAACCCGTTGGTATGTTCTCAAGTCCATACTATTGGTGGGAAGCCGGTGGTGCCTGGGGTTCAATGATTGATTTTTGGTTCTATATGGAAAATGATACTTATTTAGATATAACAAAAGAGGCATTACTAGCACAAACTGGTGAAAACTGGGATTATGTCCCACTGAATCAATCGACAACTGAAGGTAACGATGATCAAGGTTTTTGGGGGATCGCAGTTATGGCTGCCGCTGAAAGAAAATTTCCTGACCCTGATGATGATCAACCACAATGGTTGTATCTAGCTCAAGCCGTTTTCAATACTATGGCTTCCAGATGGGATGGTGATCATTGTCATGGTGGTCTAAGATGGCAAATCTTCGAATGGAATTCAGGTTATGACTATAAAAATGCCGTTTCCAATGGTTGTCTATTCAATATCGCTGCAAGATTGGCTAGATATACCGGTAATGATTCCTATGTCGATTGGGCTGTTAAAGTCCATGATTGGATGGAAGGTACCGGTTTGATGACTGAAGGTGAATACTATTTCGTTTACGATGGTGTCAACATTGGTGATAACTGCTCGGAACCTGTTAAACTACAATGGACTTATAACCAAGGTTTGATGATGTCAGGTGCTGCTTACTTATATAACTACACAGGTGAGGACATCTGGTTGAACAGAACTATGAGATATCTATCAAGTTCAAGTGTGTTTTTCAACAACTCTGTCATGTATGAAGTTGCTTGCCAAAACTCAAATAATTGTAATAACGATCAAAGATCTTTTAAGGCTTTCTTCTCAAGATTTTTAGGTTTAACTGCACAAATGGTTCCAGATACAGCTGATCATATCTATAAACTACTAGAGGCCTCTGCAAGAGCTGCTTCGAATTCATGTTCAGGTGGTTCCGATGGTAACACTTGTGGGTTAGATTGGTCTCACTCAGGTTGGGATGGTTATTACGGGTTAGGTGAACAAATGTCCGCTTTGGAAGTTATGCAAAACTTGAGATTCCGTGATAGACCAGCCCCAGTCACAAATTCAACTGGTGGTACTTCTCACGGTTCAGGTGCTGCAGGTACGGAAACTTCAAGTACAAATTTGAGTCCTTTGAGTATCGGTGGTGGTGATAAAGCAGGTGCCGCAATTATAACGTGTATTATTGCATTCTCAATTATTGGTGTGGTTACTTGGTTATTGATATAAGATTTCTTTATTAAACTTCCCGGGGCGGTTTAAATTTTATTCTGAGTGTTTTGTTTGTTGTTTCCACAATTTTTCCTATATAAACATATAACTTTATATTTTGTACAATATCCATATAATTGGTTTTCTTATATAAAAAAAAAGAAGTAAGAACTGAAAGGGATTCGTAAGTCATTAATTGGTGTGATGCTGAGCGTGAATTTCAAAAACAACATAAATTGGTCACTCTAGAACCAACTTGAGCTTTCCTATTCCACCAAAGTTGAATTAATCTTACAACAAATTCAGCATCTTGCTTGGAATATGGATCAAGACCCATTTCGAAAACATCGGCCGGTTCAATCCATATGGTCTTATCAACCAGTTCATCTGCATCATCATTGTTTACGTCATCACTTGATTCATTTTCATTATTTATTATATTGGCAATAGTGGTGAAGACCCTTTTGGTCATAGCTTGGAAATAACCAACAAGAATTAAGGCTTGTTCAATTTCATTCTTGCTGGAATCATTTAATTCACTTAAACCTTCTAATTCTTGTTCTTCTTCAATTTTTTCCTTTTCACCTGCAGATGCCCACCAGTAAAATCCAGACCAAGCTAATTGTTTCCAAGATGCTGGTTCAGAAACTTCAGCCCACCAAGGTAAAATTTCTAATGCATCTTCTTCGGAAATCGCAGCAGTCTCTTCAGCTTCGTCATTATCACTTGTTTTCGCTCTGACTTCTTGTGTACTTACAGTTTCAACGTTGGTATCACTGAGGCCAAACTCTTTTGACAAGATTTTGAATCTTTTCAAATCTCTTTGTGTTGCTTTCAACGGTTCGCTATTTGATGATCCAGGGAGTGATGCATCTGATAAGAAGACCTTTGGAATTGTGCCGTTAACAGCATGCGGTTGGTTAAACTGAACAGATAAATCATAAAGAGTATTTTTGAACAACAAAATTTCATCCGTTGTGGAAGCTATAAAACTTGCCTTCTTGTTATCTTCTAACGGCAGATCAACTAATGATTTCAGCCAATCGATATCATTGACCCCTATGGAATATACGGGTTGAATGAATTGCAAAGCAGAGGTTGCCCAACAACCACTTTCATTCAATAACCAATGAATCTCTTGTGGAATTGTCGATAGTACTGATAAACAATAAGCATAGGCACAATTGAGCTCAACACTTGGTGCATCGAATAACAAGATTCGTTCTCTTAACAAAGCAGACCTCCAAACTTTAAACACCAGTGGACCAAGAGAACGTAATAGGTTTGTGATATTCAGAAGGAAATGATGACTATGATGCTTTTCAGCGAGTGAAACTTGTGCTGTTTGTTGATCGAATTTTGGTATACTAGGAGATTTTGGTGATTTTGGTGACTTGGCACTTATTATATCTAATAATTCAATTTTGGATGAATGCTTATCGAAAAATGCTTCAAATGTTGAATAATCTTCCGAGCAATTATCCCAGTCATCTAACAATTTGTGTAATTGGTCAACATATTCCAATCCTGATGTATAATACATTGGTTTCCAAGCTGGTAAATCACCTGTGAACTTCGATGCTCCAGTATTCGTTTGAATTTGACCCAAAGGGTCAACCAGTATACCTAATGAAAACATTTTAACTTTTTTTCTCTGGTTACCTGGGGCTTCCCCTAAATTTTGATGGAATACCGAAACACCGTAGAGTACGTTTTCAAAAGGTTGAGTCTCCGAGTCTGAGTCACCATCCTGTATCTGGACAAAAGATATGACATCTCTTTCAACTTCATGTAACCCTGAAGGTAAACTCTTAAACTCAACCCCTTTCAGAGATAACTTCTTATCGATACATTTGCTCCATTTCAGCACATAACCCGATTTAACATCAAATTGAACAAGAAATACAGCAGTTAACGGACTAGGAGGTTTGGTGTTTGCACTTGCATTCTGTAGTAAGATATTGAGTCCTTTCGAAGAGCTATCAGGCGTGCTTAGTGCTTTTGGTGATTGCCTTACAACAGGTTTCGATTTCTGTGTTTGCGGTGTACTAGGGATTGACATTGTGATGCGAACTACACCAATACAAATTGGTCTAGATTATCAGACTAAAACTAAATGAGATCTTGATTCGCAACCAATCTGGCTCGTTTGGCCCTTTGTATCTATATCGTTTCAAAACAAATCTAATCGCTTATTCCCTGAGAGAATAAATCAATGCCTTTTGGTTAGGGCAGCAACGATATATATATATATATGAGGATTACATAAGTCACAGAAATGGATCAATAATTAGAAACGAAGATATGAATTAAGAGATTATGTAGAATTAAGTTATATATGAGATCTTGCGAGGTAATCACAGCTCATCATGCTCTAATGCTTGCTTTGTTGAAGTAGGTTCTGGTTCTTTAGTCGATGTTTCTGCTTCTTCAACGGTTTGTGTAATGCTTTCTGATGTAGTTTGTGAAGGTTCATCGGATTCTGATTGTTCAGCTTTAGCCTTTGAAGCTGCTTTTGCTGCTGCTCTTCTTTGAGCTCTGAAAAATCTTTGTAAAACACCATTCATTTCTTTTAATCTTTGTGATTCCACTGATTGAAGGTTTTTCTTGATCAGTTCTGTTTTCTCGATTTTTTGTAAAGCTTCAGTTCTTAATTTGAATAGTTCCTCTCTTGATTTGGATTCTAAAGCTTTTGGATTTTCGTATAAATCCTTAATTTTATTGAAAAGTTTAACAAGCTCTTCTGAATTTCCTTCAATTTCCTTTTGAGAATAACTTGGACTTTTCAATTTAACTTTTTTGGATTCTTTTTCAAAATCTAAACCAACTTCTGTAAAATTTCTTAGCAATCCAGCTGCCGTTTCGCCCATTGTTAAGATAAAATCCTGAATTGAGTTGAGGGCAATAACACCATCTTTATGTAATGATTTGAAAGCTTCCGCATCTAATGGTATATTCAAATCTTCCATAAATGTTTTGATTTGATTATATTCTTCCTTGATAGTTTCGATTTTCTTCTTAATGTCTTTCGTTGTAGCATCATCACTATCATAATCTAACCATTCAAGAAATTCTGAAACTTTAGAATTTAAACTTTCAATTATTGCAGTTGGACCCTTTTCCAAGACTTCATCTTCTTCAAGATAAGAGCGGACCTTATACAAAATTGCCTCCAATTCATTCAATTTTTCGGAACGTTGTCTTCTTTGATAATCTTTAGAGTTTAACAAATGTAAGTGAGATCTTAATTCTTGCTTTGTCGCGGTACCCAATGGCCTTGAAGATGAATATTTTAATTTAGTTGGTAATGAAGTTTTCAAATTGGAGATTTTCTTTATAACTTTCTGTTCGCTGTCTTCTTTTTGTTGTTGTGGGGTCTCTTTCTTACCTTTTAATTTATCAAAAAATCCACTTGATTCTTCACCCTCTTCACTTTGCTGTTGTTCACCTTTTGGTTCTGATTCACCTTCGCATCTTGCCTGAATAGACTCTAATGTGAAAATACGACTTTCACTTAATCTAAATTTACCATAAATTTTAGCACCAGCTGAACATTCAGATGCATTGAAATCCAATTTTTTCATGGATGAAGTAACATCAGATACTGAGTATTGACCATATAGTTTTGATTCTTCATATAAATTGATGGTGAAATCTTTTGAAGTGTTGAATAAATTTGAAAGCTCGATTTCTTTTAATTGGTTATATGGAGAACCTTTTCCGAAAACAACTTGTTTCGTCTCATCACTATCAGTTGAGAATTCGTAATTATAAACAGAAGCTTCCGCGACGTTTAGCTGTTTTGTCTTGAACATTTTAGAAATTTGCACACCACGTAAAGTAGCACCAACGACAGCTGATTCATCTGCATTGATAGTTTTAGCAACTTTTTCTTCACCGATGAGAGATAGTAAATGGGATTGAACAAATGGAATACGAGTCGAACCACCTGCATAAATTACTGATTTGATGTTATCGAGACTTAATTGAGCATCGTGGCCATCTTCATTAGTGAATTGTTTAGTGAAAATATCCAAGATTGGTTTAGTGATTCTTGATGATAAATCACCAACATGTTCTTCTAATTCCTCTCTTTTGATCTTTGTTCTAAAATCAATATCGTCATATAGACTTTCAATCGAAACTGAAGCATCATTATTAGCACTTAATACTAATTTGGCCTTTTCCGCAGATTGTAAAATTTTAGCAACAGCTCTATCATTAGCCAAAAACTTATCAGTTTTAACTGAAGGATGTTCTTCGAAGAATTTATTTTTCAGCAATTCAGCAACGGCGTTTGTGAACAATGAGCCATCTAATGAATCATCATGTGCATAACCTTCGACTTTGATATTCAAAGGTTCTGTACCATTCTTGGTGAATGAGACTAAAGTGGCAGTAGTGGACCCTGAGCCCATATCGTAAATGATATGATATTCTTTATCTTCTGTAATTTCCCTATTAGTAGCGTAATTGATAGCGATAGCTAATCCATCGTCTACTAATCCAACAACTTTCAACCCAGCCAATTCAGCGCTGTCTTTCAATGCTAATCTTTGAGATTGAGTGAAATAGCTTGGAACAGTGATAACAACATCATTAACCTGGGAATATCCTCCTGGTGCTTTATCCTTCAAAGTTTCGGAAGCTCTAGCCACAATATCTTGGAAACTCATAGCCACAACTTCTTCAATTGGATAATGATGATCATGAACCTCAAATGCAATTGTTTGTCTATTGTTTTTCGAAGGGACAATTTTCACACCTGGATGAGTTGAGATATAGTGCTCCACAGCTGGGTCATCGATTGATTTACCCAATAATGGTTTCAAGTTCAAAAGACAGGTACTTGGAAATCTTGTACAATGAGAAGCTGTACCTGGACCATAAATTCTTTCAACTTCATCTTGATTTAATTTTTTCAATGCTAAACCTGAAAGCTCCTTACGTTTGGAGTCTGAACTGAGAATAATTTCAAATGGAACCCCTGGTGCAATTAAAGCTGATTTAGTGAAATCTTGACCAAAATCGATACCCAAGATGGCACCCAGAGCACATGTAATAAATGTCAGCAATATTACACTATTCCTTATTATCATATTTCAGTGATTTGTATTGCGAGAATCAAACAGTGGCAACAATCTTCAAAAGGACCAGCCAAACTTATGTTATTTGTACTTATTCGATTATAATTCTTTTTCACTCTATAAACTCTTCTCTGTTCTATGCTTTTCTAAATCTCACAGACGTGTTACGTGTTGAGAATAGATCAAAAAGATGTGTCATGTATTATATAATCATAGCTATATTGTGGTGTGTAGCATTTTAGCAAGTTATAATGCATTGCCCGGCTTTTGCTTGTCAAAATAAGAGAGTCACATGAATGTCATGTGATGTATGAAGGTCATGTGACTGTGATACAAGGATTGAGAATATATACAAGCTGGCTGTTTAAAATAAAGGTGGAGCTTCTCTTTTCCTTTTAATAAATGAGTTTCTAGGGGGAAATGATGATGGGCATCACTAACACCACACGATTTGGCTTTTAGTTGTATTTGAATATAGTAAAATCTGAGCCAATGTCATTTGTATTGTGTTCCCTATTTGGGAGGATTTCCTAATTGGGTAATTGAAAAATTTAGGTGTGTCTACTGTTAGTTAAAGAAAGTCATCAATATGAAGGATACAATAGTGATAGTCTCCGAGAGTTAAATGAAAGCGCTATAGAACCCGAAAATATGAGTACTAATAATGTTTTAGAAGCTCTGAAACAAAAGTGTGAGTGTTTTATGATAACAGTCGATGAGATCCTAGTACTAACAAGTGGGTACAGTGTTGAGGGAACAAGCTCAAAATGATAGTACACCACAACAAAATTTAAATCATCCACAACCATCATCATCAGGAACTATATCTTCTGCAAGACCTACAAGTTCAGGAGATGGGTATAGCAGAAGATCGAATGATGAAAATAGAGGTAGAAATAATGGTGGCGCTGCAGCAACATCTTCTGTAGGTAATGAACGTTCTACTTATTCGAGAAGAGACCCAAGAGAAGAAGAGAGACATTATAGAGAAAGAGATACAAGAGGCACACCAAGCGGGCCAAGTGGCGGTGGATATAGAAGAGGTGAAGGTAATAGTGGTAGTAGTTATAGTAGAAGTGATCAACATGATAGAAGAAACGATTACGATTATGGTTCAAGAGATAATAGAAGAGATAGAGATTATAGAGATCAAAGATCGAGGTACAGTAGAGATGAAAACCGTGATGGTAGAGGACCAAATATGAGATATAGGGAAAGAAATTCAAGAGATTGGAGAGAGCGCTCATCGCGTTATGATAGTTATCGTGGTGACTATGATAACTATCGTGGTGGTGAACGTGGTGAACGTGGCGGACATGACTATTATGAGGATTCCAAATCAAATTATGAAAACGAAGATCTAACAAATGTTATACCCATTGATAAATTGGAACGTAAAGTAACATTATGGGATATAAAACCAAAAGGTTTTGAAAAAATTTCATCAGAACGTGCAAAGATTTCTGGACTTTTTCCCTTACCAGGTGAACGTAAACGTATTGATATTTCTAAATTACAAGGTTTAGTTAATGGGGGTGATTTAAACAGTCAAACATCAATTTTATTTGAGCAAGTAAGTATTGATTCACAATCATCAAGGTTCTCCAAAAAATTAGTCATCACAGGTATTGAATTTACCTTATTCCCCGTTCAAAGATTAATTGATTATTTAACGAATTTTATCAATACTTTAGAATTTTCGAATGCATTCATTGTCAATCATGAACTGATTGAATTGAAATATTTAGTTTTAACATTATCAAATCCAGAAATTACGACAGTGTTAAAATCAAGTTTTAAAATTTTCCAAAATGAGCTAAATTTAAAAATTCAAATTGATAGACCTCAAGGTTATATAACACCAATAGCTCCAGAAGAAGAATCTACAAATTCAGAACTTACAGTGCAGGATTCCGAAAATAAAATTGCTATAACAAACATACCTCAAGATATTCAAAAGGATGAAATTCTTGAAGATTTGAAAGAGATTGATTCTATTAAAAATTTTGATTTCATTAAAGATAAAGAAGATAAATTTAAAGGGTTAGTATTTGTGGAGTTTGATAAAATTGAGGCGCTTAAGGCTATCGAATCTATAAATAAGATTGTTATTAATGAAAATACATTATTTGCATTTCAACCATGTTTAGGATTACCAAAACAATCGGAACCTTTCACATATAGAACTTTATCAAACATTGTTCAATCGGGTAAGGGATTACAAAAGAGTAAAATTTTGGTATTATTAAACGCTGTGCACCCAGAAGATTTGAAAAATCCAATAATTTATGATGAAATATATAAAGATGTGCATGAATATTTATCAAAATTTGGAGATATCAAACAAATCAAGATTCCTAAACCTGATGAATCATACAAGAGAAATTTGAAGAACATAGATAGTAGTGTGGGGAAAATATTTATAAATTTCACAGATGAAGAAATTGCCTTGAAGGCATCACAGGAAATTAATGGATTAAAATATAATGAAAGAACATTATTGGTTGGATTTTGGAATGAATCTGATTTTAACAATAATTTATTTTAGATAACCTATATAACCTATATAACCCTTTATATGTATACGTCTGTATATATAACCAATTCATTTATTCATAATTCATGTAGTTGTACTTGTATTTGTATTCGTAGCTGTTGAAGTAGTCTCTTTTTCTTCTGATTTTAGATTTATAATCCCCTTTGATCTGCAAAGGGGGCAATTATTTTTACCATTTAACAACCAGTTATCAATACAAGATTGATGATAAAAATGATTACAATTCTTTAGCATTCTAATAATTTCAAAATTTTGAAAATTTTCAAGACAAATTTGACAACGTTCAGCTTGTTGTAAAGATTTAGATTTGTATGAAGTCTTTGGTTCACAATTCATTGGAACCAATTCATATAGTAGTTCAGACTGTTTATTTAACTCTTCTTTCGTTGTGACTTGAGGTTTAACTTGACCAATTAATTCTTGTAAATTTAATAAATCTTCATAGGTTGGATTTTCACTCATTAAAGAGGGTGCTGATAATAAAGGATGATTCCAAGCAAAAGTGTTTCCCATTACAAATATAACCCAAGATCTTTGTTGTGGAATGGCGGTGGTATTAGAAGTATTTGTATTTGTAATTGAATTTGTGCTAGTATTAGCGGTAGTATTAGCGGTAGTTGTATCATTTGATTCATCCAACTCATTTGCTATTGGATCTTGATTTACGTCTTGATGTGAATCGTGATTATGATTATCACTATGATGACTATCCAAATCATTTAGTTCATTCAATTCAAAAGAATTTTCAACACTTCTAACACCAATAATCATAACGGGGACATTTGGATTATTAACATCTGAGCTTGAGTCATTAGTTTCATTTGGGTTTGATTCATCAAATCTAAAAGCCCTGAAAAAAGTCATATCACTTAGCCTTTCACTATTTTGGACTCCGCCATACCTTTCACTTAGTTCATTAGTTAATAATCCATGTCTTAGAGCTCTAACGAATTCCTGAAAATTTGAATCATAACCGTTTGCTTCGATAGTGTTTATATTATCATTTAAAACATTACTTCTTGAAGTGTTATCGAATCTTCTCCCATTAACTTGGGAAGACCCCATAAGATTTGATACAGTTGATGTAGCGGCAATTTCTAATAGACGAGATAACATTTCAGTTTGATGTTCAAAAGACATTGAGTTTGACGATGACGAATTGGTTTCAGTTGATGAATCATTATTATTTTGATTCGAATGACGAGATGAAAGGATATTTGAAGCCAGTCCTGCTAAATTTGAAATATCTAAAGGATCAGATGTGTTGTTATTACCATTACTGTTGGTAGTTGTTGTATTTGAATCATTTTCAATTGAATTTGAATCAGATTCTAATTCATTTATAAAAGTTGATAATAAGTCATCTGAATCGTCAATAGTGTCATTATTCTGCTGGTTTCTTCTTTGCCAAAATCTTAAAGTATCATTTAATCTTGGTAATCTTCTTCTTCTTGGATTTGGTAATGAAGTGGTATTATAAGTTGATGAACGTCTTCTTCTTATTGAATTATGATTATGGAAGTGGGAATGGGGATGGGAACGAATATGTCTAGAATCACTGGGGAGTTGATCTAATGAAGCTTGACTATTATTTGAAATTTGGTTTAAACTAGGCAAAGTTTGTGAAGTTGATGAAGTTGGTGATGTTGAAGGTGAATCATTGGCTGAATTAGTAATCCTACTAGTATATTGGCCCATTGTATGAGATTACTCTTATGGAGATGGAAAGTATAGATAGGAGCTATTGATGTGATCTATGTATGGTATTATATATAAAGATGAAGTTATGAACCCAATCTATGCTTCGTAATAGTAGTATCAGTGGTTGACTTAACACTTCATTAATCGTTATCCGCATTTTACTTTGCCAGTCTGCAGCGGTAAATTCGCGAATTAATAAGCAGTACTATTCAAATTACATAATACAAGCAAGACTCTTGCATTTCCCAAAATGTCCTTTATTCAACCCCTTTGAAAAATGAAATTTTCCACAAGTAGATGGTTATTAGTTACTAATATCATTAAATAGTTTGGATTTTTTTATATAAACTTTTGTATTTAAAATTGTGTGCTTACTTTTTAAGTTTTATCACTAAATATTGTTTTAAAGTGTAGTAAATTTGTTGTTGATGCGCAAACGAGACATTTTGTAGCGCGCTGCCAAAAATAAAACGTAACGTCTGCGAAGTATTACATACAATAAAGCATCAATATTCATGCCATCTCCTAGTTTTGTCGAAAATAGGTTACCATTATCTGCAGCAAGTAGCTGAATCAATTAATAAGAATACGACTTCTCTAATATATTTCCACTGGAATGGCTCCAGAGTATGCTGCACATAGTTCCTTTAATTCTCCTGTTGCAGAGATGTCCCTTTTTAAAGCGAGAGCTATGTAATGTATTACATAATCGAGAAACTTGACACTATTTAACTGAAGCTATAGTGTAGTGAAGTGTACAACATATGATATCCCACGACCATACATCCTAGCACAAATTAAAACCACAGGATATAATGAGCAACTTTCATCTCCGTCACCGCTGCTATTCACCAAACTGCCACTGCACCAGTTTAGGGAAAGTGTCAATTGATAAAGTATCAAAATAGTCACTATTACTTATACACTTACTCAGCACTTACATAACAATCCTGTTTTCGAAAAAGCCGAATCCGGTTATCTTCCATTTTACCTAAACAGAAGTGTATCTTTGACTCGGGCTCCTCTGCTGCCCACCATACAAAACTGTTACCCCAGGGTTCCAAAACAGTTGACTCGGGTTTCCTTATCTCCTGTTGAACCGCCGAAATGCATTTGACCGAAGTTGTATATAAACACCTTAATGCCATTGCTCCAACTGACTAGTAAGATATTTATTTTATTAGATATATATATATATAATATGATCCTTAATTCAATTGTTCAGTTGTTCAATTGTTCAGCTGATTGATCAACTCAACTGATTAAGTAGTGATTAAGTGCTGATTTCCAACTTCACAATGACAAACTATAACAATCCATTCCCAGATACCGCTGATTTACTAAAAGGTGTTGAAGTTAGAGCTAAGGTTCCGTCAAATGCTAAACATATCTTAACAACTGATGCTTTAGCTTTTATTGCTGTTTTACATCGTTCTTTCAACAAGACTAGAAAGACCTTGTTATCAAATCGTCAAATTGAACAATCAAAAAGAGATGATGGTATTTTACCAAATTTTTTACCTGAAACTGAATACATTAGAAATGATGCAAATTGGAAAGGTCCAAAATTAGGCCCAAAATTACAAGATCGTCGTACTGAAATCACTGGTCCTTCTTCAAGAAATATGTTGATTAATGCATTGAATGCAAACGTTGCTACATATATGTGTGATTTAGAAGATTCTTCAACTCCAACTTGGTTCAACATCGTTGATGGTCAAGTTAATTTATACGATGCAGTTCGTAAAACTATAACTTTCAAAAAAGGTTCAAAAGAATACAAACTGAATACAAATAAACACATTCCAACTCTAATTGTTAGACCAAGAGGTTGGCATTTAGATGAAAAACATATTTTAATCGATGGTGAAGCTGTTAGTGGTTCAATTGTGGATTTTGCCCTTTATTTCTATCATAATGCCAAAGAGACTATTGCTCAAGGTTTTGGTCCTTATTTTTATCTACCTAAAATGGAACACCACTTGGAAGCTAAATTATGGAATGATATCTTTAACGTTTCTCAAGATTATTTGAATATCCCAAGAGGTACAATTAGAGCTACTGTTTTAATTGAAACTTTACCAGCTGCTTTCCAAATGGATGAAATTATCTATCAATTAAGAGACCATTCCGCTGGTTTAAACTGTGGTCGTTGGGATTACATTTTTTCCTATATAAAATCTTTAAGAAATCATCCAGATTTTATCTTACCTGATAGATCTCAAGTTACAATGAATGTCGGTTTCATGTCTTCATATGTTAAATTATTGATCTACACATGTCACAAAAGACAAGTCCATGCAATGGGTGGTATGGCTGCTCAAATTCCAATCAAAAATGATGCCAAAAAGAATGCACAAGCTATGGAAAATGTCAAGAAGGATAAATTGAGAGAATTCAATGCGGGTCATGATGGTACTTGGATTGCTCATCCTGCTTTAGCACCAATTGCCAATGAAATCTTCAAGCAAATGTTGACACCAAATCAAATTCAATCAACCAAAGGTATTGATAATTATAAGCCAATAACTCAAAGAGATTTATTAAATCCATTCATTGAAGGTGCTAAAATTACTGAAGATGGTATCAAATCAAATTTAATCATTGGGTTAAGTTACATTGAAGCTTGGTTAAGAGGTATTGGTTGTGTTCCAATCAATTTCTTAATGGAAGACGCTGCAACTGCAGAAGTTTCAAGATCTCAATTGTATCAATGGGTTAAACATGGTGCCGTCACTGATAAAGGTGTAAAGATTACTTCAGATTATACTTTAGGTTTATTGAAAAAAGTTGTTCAAGAATTAAGCTCAAAAGCTGGTTCTGGTCATAAATTCTTTGAAGCTGCTAATTATTTCAAAGATGACGTTAGTGGTAAAAAATACCATGATTTCTTAACTACTTTGATTTATGATGACGTTACAACTATTGAAAGATCTGTTCCTGCTACTAAGTTATGAACTTTAGTGCAGTATTAACAATCTTGGTGTTCATATAGTATTTAGTTTGAATAAATTTGTACTGGAAAATTTACTATAGTGTAGTTGCTTAAATTCGTTAATACTACAGTAACGATGAGAAAACTTTGATTAATATATTAAATCCCCTCTACAACCAATCTCACCAAATTGGTTGTCCTTCACAATTAAATAAAATTCTATTAGTTGTTAAAGGTTTAAAGTCTAAATTTCCATCTGGTAAAACATTTGATGTGGAATAGTTAACAATTCTTTCGATTGCCTGAGAACCATTATCACCCATCCCCATAAAATATCCAACAAGTCCTGCTGTGATCCCTGTTGCTAATGAAGTTCCAGTCTTCGTGACAGTGGTATTTCCAACGTTTCCCGTGGTTTCGACAGATACACCAGGTGCAAATATATCAACACATGCTCCCCAATTACTAAAATTAGCAATTGAATCTACCCCGTTATTAATATCAATGGCACCAACTGTTAATGCACCCTTTGCACTTGCAGGTGAAAAATTACACGCTTGTTTACCATCATTGCCAGCTGGAACTATCACTGGAATCCCCTGTTTAACAATTGATTCTACTGCACCATTTAAAATGACATTCTTTTTCATGACTAATGGTATAACAACAAGACTTGGTCTTTTCGTTATCTTGGAGTCATGCAATATAAGATTTAAAGCATTTATAACTGATGATAGTTTGGTACGGCCTTGTTTATTTGTCACTCTAATATCAAATAAGTTTGCCTTTTTAGCAACACCAAATTTCTCAGATGCAATAACACCAGCTATAAATGAGCCATGACCAACAGGGTCAAGCACAACATTATCTTTACCATTCAACGGTTTTTCATCAGTGAAATCAGCAAGTTTAGTAACCCTTTTAGAGAGTTCTTTATGTTCCGAATTTATACCAGAGTCCAAAACGTAAACATCAACACCAATTCCACCAGTTGGATCGTATACAAAATCATAATGCTCCTGGTTTGATAATAACGGTTGGTTTTGAGACAATCTTGCCAAATGCCTTGGTGCATTTTCTTGAACATCAGCTAAAACTAATTCTCTATCAATAGAAATCGATGCAATATCCTTATCATAATATAACTTTTTAACCATATCAACATTCAAATCACCCATCAAACCATGAAATTTACCCATTTCGAACTTCTTGATCCCTAAATTCTTCAACCCTTGAGCTTCAATGGTGTTCTGATCAAAGTATCTCTGGTAAAATTGATCAAATGACCAGTTTGGTTGGAACTGAACTAGAAACTCCACAGCGGTTACTAAACCAATGAAGTATGATGATCTCCAAATACACAGAACCATGGTATTGTTCAAAAACTGTCTGATTAACTTGAATTGCTTACCAACCTTCCATATTGTGCTTCTGGTCCTGTTGGCGTTTATTCGATTGTTGATACTTTTTGAATGTACTTCCTGTACACAAAACCAAAAATTGTGCTACTTCCTAAGCCAACACAGCGCTAAAGTTGTTCTTGAAACTGAATGCTCTCGTCATAGACATTCATCTCATTAGAGTTGCCGCTCAACACGTATTGGTCTATTGCGGAATTGTCAATGTCATACCTGAGGTCGTTCAAATCGACCTGCTCCTCTCGTTCACTAACAGCGCTTAGGTTCGAATCGTTATCTTGTTCTTGCTCTTGGTCATGTTCATCATCTTCATCTATTTCCTCATCATCTTCATAGTCCATATTTGACTGGTTTGAGCTTCCTCTTGTTGTATCATCATCGCCGGTTTGTCCAGACGCTGCTAACAATTCACGTCTTTCACGCTCTTTCCGCTCTTTTCTAGCTTGACGCTTCATTCGATCTTTTTCTCTTCGATCATCAGCTTCTAATCTCTCATGCTCTCTATATTTGGCTAGATAGATTTTCAAAGTTTCCGCATAGTTTTCAAAGCCAAGTGAGTTCATTGCATATAGGATATCTTCACCATTCAGAGTTTTCCTTTTCTCAGCTTGACATTTATCAACTGCTCCCGATGTGATGAATGATATGAATTCAGAAACACATTCTTGAACACATTCTTTGGATTCTTTTGATAATTTAGCATGTGGAGGTAATCCATTCTTCATAACTCTACCAACATTTGCTAAAGGTAACCATCTATCCTGTTCTCTGATCTCGTATTCTTTGAACAATATCTCTTCAGCTTCTGTTAACGGTTCTTGAGAAGCACTATTGGGCATTGGATCAGTTGTGTAATTATTGAACTGACTGTTCAATTCCATTTTCTCCATTTTCTACTTCTTGGGATTGTTTATATAGAAGAAGATAGAAGGCTTTAGATGGAATAGATAACAAGTGAATTAAAGTGTCAAACTCAAATTTCTGGTAGTAAAAATTTAACAACACCAGAGAATATTCTGAATCTAGTTCACCCTAATATGCTTCGATATACCAAATGGAACAGTTGTCAATCAAATATGAGATCAGTGTCATGGCTTTTGCCATAGTTGTTTGACATCAAATTCAAGTTTCAGGCTTTTTTTCAAGATGAATAAAAATTACACCCGTTTTGACATCAACAATAACTTCGAATACTATAGAAAAAAATGTATACACAAGCAGCTTCTGAGCTTAAAATCACCCCTACTGGATCATACACAGAAAGGGTCCTATCCCCCTTTAAAGACACCTCAACCAAGCACAGCGGCCTTATATACCTTTGATATATCAAATCAGCTTTTGATGTTTCTGTTTACATCTTCAGTGACACAATAAAAAATTCTCCGAGACATTGACCAATTTGAATTTATCTCCGGGCGAAAACAATAGAGGCTCATCTTATTATACAATACAGGATCAATGATCTATTAGTCACAAACATTCATTACATGCCACTATAGAGTATAATGCATTACTTTATTTTCTTTAGTGGCTATCGCCTGACTGAATCGGTGACGAGCTGACCATTATAAGTTTTTAAAAAGAGCCTATATAATATAGGGAGATTGTGTAATATGGAAATTAATTGCAATAAGAGAAAGCAATTACACTGTATAAGAAGAGTAGCTAATGGTAACACTCTACAAAACAAATTTATTTCAGCTTGAAAACTCCAAAGCTCCAAAGCTATATTCAAAAAAGTTTATTTAATATAATTTTGCAATATAAAACTTATAATTAAAATTACTAGGTAACAATTTGATTTATACTCTTATAAACCGAAAACACTTATAAAACCCGCACTAATAAAAAGCCAGTAGATAATGTCCCCAATATTTATTGAATATAAATCACGAATATGAGCTCTCTTCTTATCGCCTCTTGACCCTAAAGCCTATAATTGTATTAATATGAGTTAATCTCAAAGATTATATAATCAGATCTATAAAGCAAATATTTTATTAGTAATCAGAAAAACAGACTTTGACACAAAAGTGAATCCGGTTCAGCAATTTACAAAATACATTTAGCAGTAACTTAAGCACGGCCGATAGAGGAGTCGGCTCAAAATGGTATCTTTGAACTAAGTCCGATAATAACCCTATGAAACCATCGTAGACTTGAATCGATTATTAGAAGTAGTTCTACAATAGCGAAAAGAAAGAAAAGAATGAAAAGACTTTATATCGTAATATAAAGCTCCACAACCAAAACTGCTTTTGAATATCAATCTTTCTAGTTGAATAGAAACTTTTGGTCTCTTAATGTGTCTAGTATTTTCCTCAAAATACTGCGATCATTCAATGATATCAAAATTGTGAAAAAGCTAAAACCTTTAACTGTAACTCAAACTTATGGTAATGGCACAAAGCTCTAGCCTTGTACACCTAACTTTTCTCGTCATTTCAATACCATACATCCCTATATTCCCTTTCCAATTCCTCCTGATATCCCTCTCCAAAGTTTGGCATGCTCGAACAGCGCTTCCCATACAAATAGAACCGACCGCCTGGTCGAAAATCCACCCATCCATGGAAAAGACCAGCGAAAAAACAAACCCGCCCATGGATTC
>JAJMFL010000030.1:0-34564 GCA_030574755.1 Hansenula silvicultrix | reverse complement strand
TATTTTTCTTTGTACGCTAAAAAAATTTGGTGGTGAAAAAAAAAAAAAAAGCAGTTGAAGAAGACGACAATACAGATTTTCTTGAGCTCTTTTGACCATTTGATATTAGTGGATTTGTGAAGTATTTAGAAGGAATCAAAAGGATATAGTTGAAAGATGCCACCAAAGAAAGCAGGAAAAGGTAAACAACAGGAACCTAAAAAGGATAAGGCCAAATCAGCCGCTGATAAGACTTTTGGGTTGAAAAATGTATGTGTCTATATTTTATTAGTGTCGGACTCTATATGTATATGATGGGTTATATGGGTTATATGAAATTGGTATGCTAACAATTTGATTTTTTTATAGAAAAATAGATCTACAAAAGTTCAGCAGTATATCAAGCAAGTTGAGACTCAAGTAACAGATGCTCAAAAGAAGAAAAATGCTGCATTACAAGCTCGTAGAGCTGAAGAGAAGAAAGCAGCAGAAGCTGCCAAATTAGAAGCATTTAGAATATTGAATTCTCAAGTCGAACAGAAAATTCCATTTGGTGTTGATCCTAAAACGATTCTTTGTATCAATTTCAAGAATGGGAACTGTCCAAGAGGTAATAAGTGTAAATTTAGTCATGATTTGAATATCGGTAAAAAAGCTACAAAGAAAGATTTATATACAGATGATCGTGCTACAAAAGAAGCAGATACCATGGATCAATGGGATGAAGATAAATTGAGAGATGTTATCAAGTCTAAACATGGGAACCCAAAGACAACAACTGATAAAGTTTGTAAATTTTTCATCGAAGCCGTGGAGAATGGTAAATACGGTTGGTTTTGGGTTTGTCCAAATGGTGGTAACGAATGTAAATATAGACATTCTTTACCAGAAGGATTCGTATTGAAAACAAGGGAACAGAAAAGATTGGAAAAAATGGAAGCAGACGCTCAACCAAAAATTACTTTGGAAGAATTTTTAGAAACTGAAAGACATAAATTACCAAAAACTGGGTTAACTCCAATAACTGTGGAAACTTTTGCTAAATGGAAGGAAAACAACAAGATTAAAAAATTAAATGAAGGTAAAAAAGATGTAAAGAAATTAACAGGTCGTGAAATTATTCAAAAGAAATTCTTGGATAAGAACTATTTCGAAAATGAAGAAGATTCTCAATCAACTTTTGATTTATCACAATTTAAAAAGGATTTGGATCCTGAAGATTCAGGTATCAAGGATTATGGTGATGGTCAAAATATTACTTTTGAAATAAAAGGTGAACAAAACCATGAAACTTCCACTTCAACAGAATCAACAACATCACAAGAACCAGTAGATACAACAAAACAGGCTACAACGGTAGAAGCAAGTGGATGAATAATTTCGTTCGCTTGTTATTATGCATATGCAAATCATTAAAACAGCATTTATCAACCTTCAAACTCAACTCGTCTCTCCACCTCTAATGACTCTTCATCACCATTTCACCATACTGAAACTATAAGATCTCTTATTCATTAATATTTCATACATTGTGATGAATATCTTTGTATGAAACCACATTTACAAAAAACACCAGATTGGGTAATATCATTTTTAAAATGGAAGAGAAAAGTTCCTTCATATCCCTGTTTTTTTTTCTCATTAACTGTTTTCCAAAAATTTGAAAGACAAAAAAGCCTTGATTTTCAGTACAATACAAAAGTATCACTCAGTTTGTTTTTACAATTTTTTTTTCCTTTATTTGGAGATAAATAATCTTTAGCATAGTTCGTATCATAAATTTACATGATATACTATATTTATTCGAAACCACATAAACAGCAAAGTAGAAATCTCAATTTGATTCTTTTTGTAACTTTTTTTGAATATCGTCATGAATCTCATCTATATCGTTATAAAGCTTCAATTTTATATTACCTGCTTTTTTCAAAACGATTAATGAAGTGATTATACGACTTATCCATTCATCATTAGTTTCATCATCAAACGGTACTTCCGAATTGAAGGATTTAGCACTTGTTAACGTTTTAGAGGCAATCGATGATAATTTTGATCTTGAGGGAGGTGGTACTGGAACTGGTCTTCTTGGTAATGCTGGGGCACTTGAGTTTGAAGATGTTGGTGGTGTAATTTTAGATTTAGAATTTGGATTTATACCTCTTGCATGTAAGGCAGTTTCGTTTGGTGGAATTTCAACTCTTAACAATTGAGGTTTCTTGGGTATCTTTGGTGGTTGTTTTTTACCTTGATCTGGTTTTGATTCTTGCATGTAATCATCTGGACCTTTCTCCAAATCAATCAAATTTTCAACAACTTGTTCTGATTTGATTTCTGATTTTTCTGTAATTTTTTGTAAATTATCAAATGAAATCTGCTCTTTCAATTTGATATCCTCTTCATTATCAAGATCAATTAAGTTTTCTTCATGTTTGAGTTGCTCAATTTTTTCAGTTAAATCAGTTCCATCAGTTTGGTCCGTTATATTCCGTTTACTTAAAATTTCCAACACAAGCCTTAGTGTATCAACATTGATCGAATTAGGTGCAACTCGAAGGTATATACCCGCAACATTTTCCGGATGTAACCTTGCAATGTCAACATAGGCTTCAAGATCTTGTTCTGATGTATCACCAATGAGGAAAAATTTCTTATCAGAAAAATGTGTAAAAATTCTTTCTAAAGGTGTCTTTTTTCTTGCATGTGAAGGTTCCATAAACGAATTGAGGATATTACCACTATATCTTTTCAAATATATGGCACCTAATGGGAATTCAAACATGTTGAAGAATTTCATCAAGTTGGAATATAATTGATATGGAGAGTTTGAAACGTAAAAAAATGAAACATCATATTTTTGTTGTAAATATCGA
This sequence comes from Hansenula silvicultrix, assembly GCA_030574755.1. Taxonomy (NCBI): domain Eukaryota; kingdom Fungi; phylum Ascomycota; class Saccharomycetes; order Phaffomycetales; family Wickerhamomycetaceae; genus Hansenula; species Hansenula silvicultrix. Next base: position 31,715 of record JAJMFL010000030.1, on the reverse strand, counting down.
TAAAAATCAGCAACACCTGGAACTTCCCAAGTTGACATATCATCAACAAAGGTATTTCTAAACATTGTTCTCTTATCTCCACATACACCTGTTTGCTTTATTGTATCGTCAATGTCAGTAATGATGCAATAACGTGATTTCCCCGGTAGTAAAACATCTTTAAATTCGAAAATTTTTTCATCTTCGCTCACTGCAACTTGTACATAACTTGGTTTGAACTTTGTGACAATATCCATATTGAAATTACCATTGTTATCTGTCAAGATTTTCAAAGTTTTCAATTCATGTCTATTTGAACCTCCAATAGCTATATTTAGCTCTAAATTCCCAATCGATCTATTAACAAACGAGGCAATTCTTTCTTTTAACACTTCATCCGAATCCGAGCTTGACGATGATGAAGGTGCACTAGTGACATCACTGGCATTTGTAGATGTAGAGCTCGACGTACCGGATCTTTTCACAGGCGATGTTGGACTTGAAGAAGAAGTTGTTGAATTTGTCATAACAGAAGAAGTTTCCGAATCCATATTTGAAGATTGTTTTTGAATACTATCAATTTGTTCATCCAATTGGCCAGCGGTAGTATCCGACACCACAGCATTACTTGACTTACACAATTGTCTTGCTAATGATAATATGATTCTTTTCTTCCTTGATGATCCATCGTGAGCATAGACCCAACCATGAACCTGTGTATAGAAATCTTTCCCGTCTTCACTTTGACGTGTGAAATGTGGATATAAAATTATATTGGCACCATGATAGTTCTTATTGGGTATCGCTGATTCAATATCGTTGTAATTCAAAGCTCTATTTGTAGCCTCGCTTGCTAATTGGGATATAGTTGAGGAAAAAGTTGGTATATAAACATCTTTGATACTTTTCCCCATATCAAACAATTTTTGTCTTCTTGATGAGGCTTTTGGAGAATCACTAGCACTCATCTTAGACTTCAATAACTTTTTCTGTTGCTTCACGCGTGATTTCCAAGCTCTTCGCTTAATATATTGAGATAAAGTAAATTTGGCCAAAGATCTAATTGACTTAAAACTTATGAATCTTTGACCCAAGGTATCTGGGAAACTTGAATTTTTTTTGGAAACTTGATTGAAAAGCGTAAGGCCTTGGCTGTTGAAAGCCCCTGTACTGAGTTTGATATTGCGAGAAAACAGTTTTGTGAATGAACTCTTTGACTTGATAAAAAAGGGCGTCAGGGTATATACGGGAGGGTCCTTTGAGTATTGCAGAGAATGTATTTCTTTCAATGGCAAACTTCTCACTCCTTTATAAGAACTGAAAGAGCGATTGCCAGCGGTATACCAATATCTGTACTAAGATTGAGCTTCCACAATAATCCAGTAATCTATTGGGCAACTTTTGTGGATTTGCCTCTTTACCTTTTGGTGTCAACAATAAACATAAACTTGTCACAATGTTAACGATCGACTGAAAATCAAGAGTACTTTTATGCTGCCATTTTACAAAGGTTCAAAACAAATACACACATTGGACTATACAAACAGTTTGAAACAAGTGAATTTGATTACATTGTAATATAGCATTGAGATTTTACAAGTGGGTTAGTGGTGCTGATATAGGTTTCAGAGAACTGCATGTTTCAATAGTTTTTCTCGTCAGCTTAGCATTCAATTTTACGGAGAAACGAACATGGGATGTTGTACATGTACAATTAGTATGGATAAACAGGGAAGTTTGAGTTTTAATCAAGAGATGAGTTGATTGTTCTAGAAGGCATTTTAAACGAAAACTTTAGATTGTGTATATTCGTGGGATACCAATAGCACCCCACCACTTAACTCAAAGATCAGTTCAATTTCTAGTAAACATTACTTGTGCAAAAAGTATCGGAATCCCTTCTTATCTGTACCTAACGAGGTTGAACCGTCGGGAAAAGCGAGAATGGAATAATAAATCATAAGACTCTCAAAAGCTCTGCTCTTCAACACAACTTTGCAAGAAGAAACAAAGAGTGCAAAGGATATGATATGACTGATGTCACACTAGGGCAAGTTATATGGTCAGCAGTGAAGCCCATAATCAAGATCTATTTGATCATCGGGACTGGTTATGTTTTAGCAAAGAGAAATATCTTAACTGTGGAAACCACTAGAAATGTTTCTGATATAATCCTCACTATTTTGCTACCATGTTTAGTTTTCAACAAAGTGGTGATAAACATCGAAGACAGTGATATTAAAGACGTTGGTATTGTTTGTCTGAGCGCTGTTTTGATCTTTGGGACCGGTGCTCTTTGTGGGATCATTACCAAGATTACAACTCCAATACCTTCCAAATGGTTTGGTGGACTAATGGCTGGTGCAATTTTCCCCAATATCTCAGATATACCTATAGCATACTTACAAACACTGGATTCGGGATTGGTTTTCACCAAGGAGGAAGGGGAGAAAGGTATAGCTCATACGTGTATTTTTTTAACAATGTTTACACTGTGTCTGTTTAACCTTGGTGGATTTAGATTAATGGAGTATGATTTTAGAGATGTTATAAATCCTAAAACTGATGAAGAGATTGAAATTGGTGAGATTAAAAAAAATGAAGATCTGCAAAACGGTGTTGATCATGATGTTCCAAATGAACAAGCTGTAGATGATGAAAGTGATGAGGAATCCATGTCAATAAGTGATTCCGAAAGTATTGACCAGCGACTTGATGTACTGAATCCAGTTGCATTGACAAGTGAAAACAAGAGAAGTAATTCCATAGATCAACAACAGTTGAAAAGCTTAAAACAGAGGCTATCATCATCGTCGTCATCATCATCGGGACGCCAGCCGAGACGTTCAACTAGACGTCCATCTCGAGCCTTGTCTACAAGATCTAAAAACTCATTGGGAAGAACCATCACAAAAAACTCAGGCACATCATCCATGCATTCTCAGCTGAGACCAACAACGAGCGAACTTCGACAAATGCCATCACAAAATGTTGATGATATAGTGGAGGAGTATTCTCAGTTCCCTCAAACACAAGACGATCTGACAAGACCGTTATCTAGAGTATTAACCACAGATGTTGGTATAACGAGCCAAGATATTCAAAGAAGTGTTCCTGAAATATTGAAAAAATATCATCTAGGTATAGTGATTTTCTTTATAAAGAATTGTCTAAGACCTTGTTCAATATCGATAATTATTAGTTTGATAATTGCATTCATACCGTGGGTTAAGGCACTATTTGTGCAGACTACGGTTTCAATACCCAATGCACCTGATGAATTACCACCTTTAAATTTCATAATGGATTATACATCATACGTTGGAGCAGCTTCTGTTCCGTTTGCATTGATACTATTGGGTAGTTCAATTGGCAGGTTAAGTTTTAGAAGCTTACAACCAGGTTTTTGGAGAGGCGCATTGCTACTCGTAATATTAAGACTATGTGTTATGCCCATACTGGGAGTGTTATGGGTTAAGAGATTGGTGAAATCAGGATGGATTGGTGAAGATGATCATATGTTGATGTTTGTTATAATGATTAGCTGGGGGCTTCCAAGTATGACCACACAAATTTATTTCACAGCGTTTTATACACCATTAGACGCAGAGGATAGAGTTCAAATGGATTGCGCATCTTTATATCTGCTACTTCAATATCCGATACTGGTTATATCTCTACCTTTCCTGGTTACTTACATTGTTAAGGTAGAATTCGGTATGTGACACCTTTTGCGCGAATGTATGTATTTAGATTATAATGGGGTGCATATAGTATGAAGCTAGATTTGTAGAGATTTAATTACAATTGAAGCTATAGTAGAGGTTCATATATATAATCTAGTATTGTAAACCAATCGGATACTAAAAAATTGCTTATCCAATGAGGTTGTTTTGGATTTCTACGGTATTCGATCTCCCTTCTTGTGGTTTCCGTTTGTGTCAATCCGAGATCACCACATGGGCATTACAAAAAATAGGTTTAGTAACTAAACACACAGAGACAGAGTAGAGAGATGGTGTAGACCATAGATATAAGAATATATCATTGAAGGTAATTACAGTTGTAGTAGTAGGTATAGTCGCTATCTCTTTTGGTAATCATCTGGATAAAAGTAGATTCTTATTGTGTCTCCAATTGCTCTTGTAAAGTTTAATAGTATATATACTCTTTACACAAAAGAAAAGAATTGAAAACATGGGCATTTTTAAAATTAACATCCATACACACAGCAAAAACTCTATTTCATTTCACCATTTAATAAATTTTCATCCCTTTTAAACTATCTTTCCAATCATATTAAACATAAACCATTATATTTGTAGTCAATTACAATTGTACTAGTTCAAAATCACAAATTTTTTTCCTAACCTTTTAAGATGGCTAAATCAGATACCGCAGAAGCAGCTGCTAAGATTTCTTCAGGAGATGCAACCAAATCCAATTTCCTTATTGATTTCTTGATGGGTGGTGTTTCAGCAGCTATTTCCAAAACTGCAGCAGCACCAATTGAAAGAGTTAAATTATTGATTCAAAATCAAGATGAAATGATTAAACAAGGTAGATTATCAAGACGTTATGCTGGTATTGGTGAATGTTTTGCAAGAACTGCTGCTGAAGAAGGTATTCCTTCATTTTGGAGAGGTAATACCGCTAACGTTATTCGTTATTTCCCAACTCAAGCTTTAAATTTCGCCTTTAAAGATAAATATAAAGCAATGTTTGGTTACAAGAAATCCGAAGGATACTGGTGGTGGTTTGGTGGTAACTTAGCTTCTGGTGGGTTAGCTGGTGCAACTTCATTATTATTTGTTTATTCATTGGATTACGCTAGAACTAAATTAGCCAATGATGCCAAATCCGTTGCTAAAGAAGGTGGATCTCGTGAATATTCAGGGTTATTGGATGTCTATAGAAAAACTTTAGCATCCGATGGTGTTGCAGGTTTATATCGTGGATTTTTACCATCAGTTGTTGGTATTATTGCTTACCGTGGGTTATATTTTGGTCTTTATGATTCATTGAAACCTCAAATCTTGACTGGTAACTTGGAAGGTTCCTTCTTAGCTTCATTCTTATTAGGTTGGGCTGTTACCGTTGGTGCCTCTACAGCTTCTTATCCATTAGATACCGTTAGAAGAAGAATGATGATGACTTCAGGTCAAGCTGTTAAGTATAAAGGTTCATTAGATGCTTTCAATAAAATTGTGGCACAAGAAGGTGTTGCTTCATTATTCAAAGGTTGTGGTGCTAACATCTTAAGAGCTGTTGCTGGTGCCATGGTTATTTCATTGTATGATCAATTGCAAATCATCTTATTTGGTAAGAAATTCAAATAGGAAACTTGCTTGAAACGGTGAATCAATTTCTGAACCTAAAGCTACAAAGGCTACACTAGTCTTTTAACTTTTCAATAAAGATTACAAAATCAATATTCTATTATGTGTTTAGTACAAGTTGTAGTAATGAATCTAATATAAGTTGTATTGGTGTTATGTTATCAGCGCCATCGCACAAACCGTTGGGTATTTGCGAATCGGGGAAAAAGTAAACAAAAATTATACCGAATTCTAATTAAACGAACCAGCCCGAATATGAAGCACACATACAGAAATAACCACCAAAATGTGATCAGTATCACAAGATCATCGAATAAGCAAAAGACTACTTTGGAAGCGAGTCACAGGGTCTTTACAAATTTGGAACCTGGTGGCTTTGGGGAAGCTTTTTTTTTGTTTACGGATTGCTTAAACATTAGGGGACAATTTCAGGAACAAGAAATATTGCAAAACCCCATATAAACATTGTACATTCCCATTCTTGATCTTTGAAAAACACACATAAACCTATTCATTCTCGAGCTAAAAGATAGCGAATAGTAATCATATTGGGAACCACAACTTCCGCTAGGTACATCTATTTTATTCTTACATAGCACGAGGCCAACTACATAATCAGTGATCAACGGAAACCAAGGATCATACAAATCGAGATATCAGATTAGCAATAACTGGGAAAGTTTTTTCCACATACCCACCCTATCAGTTGGAAGTTGAAACCATTGGCGTGTTGAGATACAACCACACCTTGTACAAGAGACAAACTACCAAGGAATAGGATAGGCAAGTTAGAGCTCATCAAGCATTGGGAAGCAGGTTGAGTTAGTCATCACCATCCTACCCCCCTGGGTTTATTAGGCTCACATACCAGCTGCTGATCTTTTTTTAAAGCTTGACTGGGACATTACAGATTTATACATTGTGCTTTTTCAAACTAGGGTGCTATAATAGGCACTAGTGCTTTCATTTGAAATATTGGAAGACGGCTAAAGTTTTTGGTAGGGTTTTGGGTATTTGCATAAAGTACATACATATAAATTTTTAGTTATTATCGAGAGTGCATTTTATCCAATCCAGATCATTCCGCTAGATCAAAGATCAATATAGATCAGTTAAAAATTAAAATTTTTGTCATATACAATTAACACTCACAAGATGGGTTCACATTCAACAACAAGTAACGGAAGCTTATACGCTGGTATTGATATAGATAGTATGATTAAAGGTAAATTCAAAAAGACAATCCTTAGACGGGATTCAGATACTTCAGCTTTTAGACCACCTGCACCTCCACAATCAGCATCAGAGACATCAATTCCTACTAGTGAATTGGTATCAATAGCCAAACAACCAGCGAGAACTAAAGATGATGAAAGCATATTTATAAATACTGGTGTTATAACACCAATGGCTACGGAATCACCACCAAAGTTGAGTAGAAAAACAGCAAATGGAACTGGTAAAACTTCGGCATCTGCTCAATATTTTCCAGAAGATACACCATATTCATACGCTCCAAGTATTCACTCATCAAGATCTACAACAGATACAAAGATTAATTTAAACAGTGTTGATGATTTCATTGATGGATTGAATATCGGTATGATTGGTGATTTCATAAAAAAAATCATTTCATTAATATGGTCCAAGATACAGAGTTCTAAATATGTCAATACTGATAATGATGGAAGATTACATTTACAAAGTTTTTGTATAGGGATCATAATGACTTCGATAGTTGTCATGGTTCAACCATACCTTGTTGTCTACTTAGATTCATGGATCGTTCTGTTGGGGAGATTATTCAAACATCTTATGGCTTGGGTTATGGTTGCAGCTGTATTATCATACGCATTCAAGACTAAAAAAGATGATGTTGGAGGTGGTGGTGGAGAAGCTCAGATCAGTTCTGATATGAGAACAAATAATTTTTACCCTAAATCAATAAGAACTAGAGCAAGTTCAAGATCATCATCACCTTCTAAATCTTTGAAATCCAAAAAGCCTTATCGAGATCGGCCACCCAACATCTCAAAGCATCAGATCCCATCATTAAGCCCATTGCAAACTGTAACATCAACTTTCCCGCCAAATGCAATGAATAATAATAAATCATCAACAAATCAAGATGAGTTAATACTGATGAATATTACAGAGCAAGCACAAGAAGCTGAGATGGAAAGGTTAGAAAATACTGGATTCCCAAGTGATGAGGTTGGTTCTTTAAGGATGGGTAATAATGATAACTATGATGAATTCATGAAAATTGCGATTGAGAAAGATCAACAACATCAAAAATATAATAAATTTGTTGATGATAATAGGGAGAATATTAAAAATATGGCAAAGATTGGTTAAGAACAATCATGCACTAACGAATACGTATATATATAAGATATTTTATAGCATTATGATGAGAAATGATATTAGTAATAATAAAAATCGATTTCATTTACAAGTGTAATTCATAAAAACAAAACTGTACGATATTAACAAAATGATAAAATGATAAATTAGATTTTTTTTTTACCCACCACAAAATATAATGATATATTATGATCTATTGATACACATTTAAAAAGAAACAAGTTAAATTAATGAATTCCTTTTATAAATTTAATAGTTTTCTGGGATTTCAAAAACAACTTGTTTACCAGTTAATTTGTTGTAAACTGATTCAAATGATTCTAATTTGTAATCAACAGAAGTAGCATCTTTTGAATCTAATAAAACTTTTTGGATTTTGTTACCACCAACCAAGTATCTAACTCTTTTACCGATAATTTCAGTTGGGAAAACTAAATCTTCCAAGATTTTATCGTGAACAGCAGTTAAAGTTCTTGATCTTGGTCTTTTTTGAGTTTGTTTTGAACGACGACCTGGTTTTGGTAAGATACGACGTTCAGCTAAGAAGACAACATGACGATCTGGGAATTTTTTTTCCAATTCTCTAGTTAATTTAGTTTGAACCTTGTGGTATTGAGATAAAGCTGGGACTGGAACAAAGATAGCAATGGCTTTTTTACCACCAGTAACTTCAATCTAAAAATTAATATATAGTTAGTACGGGTTTCCAGTGAAGTAAAAATTAGGAGGGTGCCCAAGCGAGTCAATAGTAATATAATAAAATGTAAAATATAATTCCAAACAACGACAAAGTCGCAATGAACGATTATATTCCACACGATATTTATTAACCATTTGACATCACATTGGGGCCTTACCCTAAATTATTACATACTTCACGGATTGATTTAAATTGTAAAGTTCTTAAGTCAGCTTTTAAATCTGGAGAGTTTGATTCCAAATCAACAAAAGCTTGAGCAACTTGTAATTCCAATTCAGATGGAGTTTCAGATAAGATTTTAGCAGCGGCAGACATTGTGTATAATCTTGATGGGGATACTGTTTCTTCAAAGAGGTTTAGTTGTAGAAAGTACTTGATGATAATTTTGTATAAGTTGAAAAAATCCAGAGCCAAACACAGTGTGAGAGCTCGCACAGAGCGCAGAGCGAGAAACTGGGAAGAGTTCGCGAAAATTGAAGAAAACGGTGAAGAAATTTTTCAGTTGGTGTTTCCCAAAGAGGCAATTAGGTGACTGTTGTGTTGCGCGAAGTGAGAAAGTTGAGCTTTTGGGAAGGGTGGTGTAAGGGTGTAGTATTTCCTGCGAAAAATTAAAAGTGATTTAAATTTTAAGTGTTATACACATCATGTGATCTGATACACATTAGGGCATACTCTTATAGTAGTAGTTCCCTGTTAGACAATTCAATCATTAATGTGAGTAGAGAAACCGTTCACAGCATGGGAGAGAAGACTCAAAAAGAGCAGGTGTCTATGTCAATAGTCTCACAGTTGTACCGTTGGTTGGATAACGCCTGATGGCCCAACCCTGTCTATATTACGCCCTTTAATCTATGACCACAATGGCTGCTGTCTATTGCTCTACAGCTTAATTTTCAATAGTTGTAATTCTCAATAGCCTAAATTATCGTAACGGTTAATTTGATATATAACAAACGATGAAAGTACATTTACACATCTGTAGGCTACACGGCAATTCCAGATAGACCCATAATGGTAGTATTGCTACATGAGTTCTATATGAGTTTTGGTAGTAATAGATATAAATTTAGCAGTTGAACCTCAAGCTACACCCCCGTTTATTCTACCAGGTGTGTGTGTTTTCGTTTCGGTCTTCATCAAACCAGGAAATTTTGGATTTCAAGAATCCGATCATTACCTTCACTTTTCATACCCACAACCCCGGAATTATATCTTTCAACCACGTCCCACATTTTATCCTATTGAACCCTTTGCAGCATTGGAATAGTTGTTTTGTTATTGTATGCTTAGACTTTGTTCAGGATTTATATCACCATCAAATAGATTTATCCCACAAAGAGTTTACTTCTCCACAACAAAATATAGCAAAATGCCAAAAATTCCATACTCTCAATTAGAGCCACTATCAAATCCAACTGAGGAATCAAAAAGATTATCAGCTTATAAAGCTGTGGATGAAAATTTTTCTCCAGATTATAAAGTTATCGGTATAGGTTCAGGTTCAACAGTCATTTACGTTGCAGAAAGAATTGCTCAATATGACAATAAAGATGAATTTGTTTGTATTCCAACTGGGTTCCAATCTAAGAACCTTATTGTTGATAACGGTTTAAGACTGGGTGCCATTGAACAATACCAAGAGCTCGATATAGCATTCGACGGTGCAGATGAAGTCGATACTCAAGTCAATGCTATCAAAGGTGGTGGTGCTTGTTTATTTCAAGAAAAACTAGTTGCATTTAGTGCCAAAAAATTCATCCTTGTTGCAGACTATAGAAAGAAATCACCAGATTATCTAGGTGTTGAATGGCTAAAAGGTGTCCCAATTGAAGTTGTGCCAATTGCCTATACACATATCCAAAAGGAATTGGAAAAATTAGGCGCTCTTAGTGTAACATTGAGACAAGGTGGTGCAGCAAAAGCAGGTCCAGTCATTACAGATAACATGAATTTTATCATTGACGCTCATTTTGGTCCAATTAAAGATCCAAAAGACCTTCATTTCAAAATCAAAACACTAGTTGGTGTTGTTGATACTGGATTGTTCATTGGTCATGCTGATAAGGCTTACTTCGGTGAACAAGATGGTAGTGTTACTATCAGAACTGTCGATGGTGATAAAAGCGCTACAGATTGATTAACTTGAGTTTGTCATTTCCCTTTTATATTCCGTAACTGTTAAATATATATTATGAGTTTCAAAGAGTTGTAAAGAGTTGGTTTGCTAAATATTGTACAAAGTTGTGAACTGAAAGTTTTCGGTTATAGTCTAAAATGATCTTGAAATGATATAGGATTGAAGTGAACCTGGGTGTATCAAAATCTGTGCTTGTGATGCTATTATGTCTGCGGTTTATAATTATTTGAAATCCAACTCAATCCTTCTATCAAACCTTGACCCGTTAATGCATTGGTTCCAATAACTGCAAATAATTGATCTTCAATTAAATTCTTCTTTAGCTCTAAAAATTCACTAATTTCTTTGGAGCTCATTGAGTTTTTCAAATCTTGCTTATTTGCAAATATTAATAATAAGAATCCCTTTGTTGTAACATTTGTATTTAGTTCATTTAACACTTTATATAGTTGTCTCTTGGACTCTTCTAATCTTGAGCGATCCGAACTATCTATAACATAAATCAGTGCATTTGTCTTGGGATAATAGTGTCTCCAAAGTGGTCTTAACCTGTCTTGTCCTCCTACATCCCACATGTTGAACTTGACATTTTTATACTGGAACGTTTCAACATTGAACCCCACGGTTGGTGCTGTTGTTTTTCTGAATCTTGTTAGCTCATCATCATGAAACCCCTAGACTCGAATTTTACTCACATCTTATTCAATTTCAATTTGTATAATATTGCTTTGCCCATGTTAGTTCATGTCTTCCTTTGATACTCAGCATTACAAAACTTACTTGTTTTACCAGCAGAATTCAACCCTAACATTAGGATTCTTTAATTGGTTAGTCATGAGACACAATTATAATGAATTTCACCACTCACTTCATCTCTTTTGTACCAAAGAGTTTCCCCTAAGACCTGTTAGAACATTTCGAACTTTCAAAACAAAACCGAATCAATACTCACCATTATCTTGGATACCGAACCACCCATTTTATATCAATGTATTGTATCTATATGGACCCCTTGAAATAAATGCAATTGAACCTCCATTCACTGAATGAATCGATGAATAAGAATGTTTTTTCTTTCAAAATTTTTCTCTCCCTCTCTCAACTCCAGTGGAATCACTGACAGTATTATTATGTATACCGGGTTTAATTCAAGGCAGCTCTAATGTTTTGTCTTAGTTTTTTAGTACTGTGCTCATAAACTTTCGTGGGTTTAATAAACTTCCCAGTAACGTTACAACAGGCGCTTTTTTTTTTTTTTAATTTTAAATTTTAATGTTTGTATATGCACAAAATTAAAGCCCAAAGAGGAAATGACGCGTAACTGAAAAGATGAATCCTCTACGTGTACTTGTTAATTTGTTACCTAAAAAGGTTTAAAAGGCACTAAATTATTACGATTGGATTTAGATGGGAGCCCGAACTTTGATATTGGTTGTCAATAACTAGGAACACTTTCGATGTTTACTAATTATTCGTATAATTTTGTATTAATGTGCTGTGCATTTGGAATGTAATGTGATGTAGTGTGTGTTGGTATATTAGCTTGTAAGTATCATTAGTTCAAAGTCCTTTCAACATTCTTCATGTTGTATCCACCCCCTTGATACCTGTTTTGTATTTGACGTCTAAGACATCGTTATACCGTCATTCCATAACAAAACGTCGGCTGTCTTGTTACCCCTTAGCGGTTCTCTCTTAGAATGCGTAATACTTGTCTACAAATCATGCGATGCAAATATCCATATCATTACACTATACAAACAACCAGCATCTATACACTATAAAATTTGAACATAACTCGTAGGAAACAATCCGTTTTCTCCATCAATTTCACCAAGAGTCCAACCTGAACCATCATCGTTTTTTAAAACTTCAATTTTTTGTCCCGCTTGAATGCTCAACTCATCATCGCCTTGAGCTTGATAATCGTATAACACTTGGGCGTACTTGACCTTTTTAGCACCTCTTTTAGGAACAACTTCTGGCCCTTTCTTCTTCGAACCTGCTGGAGGCTCATGAACTTGAATATAAGAAGTTGGTACGAGACCTACATCACCTGTAGAGTTTTGAACTTTAGTCCAACCAGATCCATCATCTAAATCTATAACTGTGAGTGATTCATTTGCAGTTATTGAGACCTCATCATCCCCATCTGCTTGGTATGGGAACTGTGCAGTAGCTAATTGTTGAGACGTTGAGGTTGAAGTGTTTGAAGCCGAGCTTTGACCTCTATTACGGCGTAATGAAGGCATATGGAAAGGGCTTGAGCTATGATGTTGAGATTTTGAAGATTTTGATGAACGTATTGAATGAGAATCATCAAAAGTTTGAGAAGCAGAAGTAGTTACAATTGTTTCTTTTGGTTTTGAACCTCTTAATTTCCCAAATATATTTGTCTTCTTCTTTTGGATAACGAGTCCATCTAATGATAAATCTTTATCGTTTGCATTATTTTCAATTGTTTCAATTTCCACTTGTGCTGAAACTTTAGTATTTTCATCAATTATGAAATTTGATAAAGTTAATAGATAAGAGTTTAAAGAGTCTATAGCTTTTCTAAATTCAAATTCTTGTGAGTCTGATAATGATTTATAATTAATTCTTGCAGTTTGTAATGAATTTAAAGTTTCCCTTCCTGATTCTAGACCGGGTTCGAATTTATCATTCGTTTGATTCGCTTTCAACAATATTGTCTTCAGATGTGATAACTCTTGATCATTTGTAACGAAATGCTCATCATCATGCCATATACTCGAAGGGATATAGTAAAAATCTTGTGGATCGGACCATGGAGATTGGTTGTGTTTGATAAACATTTGAGTATCCAAGGATTGTTTATTTTCACTGATGATCTCGATACAACGTTGTAAATTCTTAGTATCTTTATTATTATTGTTGATTTGTAAATTTGAAGCATGATTTAATAGTTTATTCAACTGCTTTGTCTTGAACTCGTTCAAATCTTGTAATAGATCTAAAACTTCTGGTAAATCCTGGTAGTAAAATTTATCTTTAATTCTATTCGCAATGGTTATTTTCAATAGATAATCATTTTTGGCATTATTCATATCAAGTGTCTTTTCAGCAATTTTTTTCTGCTGTTTATCATTTGAACCCATTGATCTTTCAGCTTTTGATCTTGTTGATTCCATAATTGTACATTTTTCATCGTAAACTTTCTTTGCACGGTTAACGTTTTCAAAAATTTCATCTTTACGTTTTATTAATGAATTATTATGGAAATTTTGAATCTTTTCATGTGACATGCCTAAATATTTTTGTAAACTTGTAATTTGATCTGCAATTTTGATAGTTAATTCATTACCAAAATTATGATGATTCTTAGCAATTAGTTCAGTTTGTGAAAGTATTTCAGTCCATGTAACTAATGAAGCAGATTCCAAAGACCCAGGTGTTATCTTTGGTTGATCACCAACACTTATAGCGGTTGTTTTGTTTGCCTTTTTTTTCAAATATTCAGAAGTTAATTTATTTAAACTTGAAGCATAATCTCTTTCAATTTGTGATCGTTGTCTATAGAATTGTTCAACATCTGATAAGAATTGAACATTATTACCGATCCAATTGTTTGTTTCTTTGAACCCATCTTTCAGTTCGTTACCAATACTAACATCAGTCATGATTTCAATTATAAGTAAACAATAATGATATCAACAGCATATACCAGTCCAATTCAAACAATAACCACTTAAACCTAATCTCTCCTAATTCCTCGAGAATTTACTACGCAGTGAGACCACAAGGGGAAATGGTTATGCACCCACTGGCTCCCTATTATATAATCTTTCATATTCGCGAATTTCCCATTCTCACACTGAATTTTTAACCGAAAATTGTTTCGCGAATGTTTCCCGCGAATGTATTCTCTCATTACAATTCTCCCAATAAATATAAATCATGTCATAAAAAACCCACAAACGACCCCTCAGTAGACAGCCAACTGATTACAACTGGAGACAGTACTAGAAACATTACTGGGATTAAGCACTGGGGGAAAAAGAATTATGGGACACCATTGGTCACCACTGACGTGTCTATGATCTTTATATGCTGATAACTGAGTGCATTATAGTATCGATATCAAAGAGATTCAATACATTAATTATTGTTTATTGTAGCTGTAGCCTTAGCGCCCACCTGTTCTTTAACTCCTTTACCGGCCTGTCACTCTCTTTCCCTGTCCGCAACTTTCCAAACGTGATTTACAACTAAAAAAAAAAAAAAAAAAAAAAAACTCAATGTATGGCAAAATGTGGTGACTCAAACACTCTTTTCTTATTATATATACACAGGGCAATAAAAAAAAATAATTTAAAAAAAACTTTGTCATCTTTCCCCGTACATATATTATTATTACTCTTTTTTAACTTTATTGGAAGGGAAAAAGAAAACTTTTCGTTTTAGTCATAGTTGTATTGCATATATATATATATATATAAGAGTATTAATACTCAATAATCTTTTTTGTTTTTTTGAGGATATAAGGTACACAGGCATAAGAGAGAAAGATGTTCAGGAGATCACTAACAATGTTTAAGAATGCTCAAAAGACAGCACCTTATGCTAATATGTTGAAAGATCCATCAACAAAATATAAACCATTCCCAGCGGTAAATTTACCAAATAGACAATGGCCAAATAAAACTTTAACAAAAGCTCCAAGATGGTTAACAACTGATTTAAGAGATGGTAATCAATCATTACCTGATCCAATGAGTGTTGAACAGAAGAAGGAATATTTCCATAAATTGATTGAATTGGGATTTAAAGAAATTGAAGTTTCATTCCCTTCTGCATCTCAACCAGATTTTGATTTTACTAGATACGCAGTGGAGAATGCACCTGATGATGTTAGTATCCAAGTTTTAGTTCAATCAAGAGAACATTTGATTAGAAGAACTGTTGAATCCGTTACTGGTGCTAAAAAGGCTACTATTCATGTTTATTTAGCAACATCGGATCTATTTAGAGATGTCGTTTTCAACATGTCTAAAGAGGAAGCTATTGAAAAGGCAGTTTGGGCTACAAAATTAGTTCGTTCTTTAACAAAAGATGATCCAAATCAACAAGCTACTGAATGGACTTATCAATTCTCTCCAGAAACTTTTAGTGATACTTCACCAGAATTTGCAGTGGAAATTTGTGAAGCGGTTAAATCAGTTTGGGAACCAACTGTTGAAAATCCAATAATTTTCAATTTACCTGCTACAGTGGAAGTTGCCACTCCAAATGTCTATGCTGATCAAATTGAATATTTCTCAACTCATATAAGTGAACGTGAAAAAGTTGCAATTTCAACTCATTGTCATAATGATCGTGGTTGTGGTGTTGCCGCTTCAGAATTGGGTATGTTGGCCGGTGCTGATCGTGTTGAAGGTTGTCTTTTCGGTAACGGTGAAAGAACTGGTAATGTCGATTTAGTCACTGTTGCATTGAATTTATACACTCAAGGTGTTGCTCCAAATTTGGATTTCTCAGATTTACAAAGTGTTATTGAAATTGTGGAAAAATGTAACAAGATCAAAGTTGCTGATCGTGCTCCATATGGTGGTGATTTAGTCGTTTGTGCTTTCAGTGGTTCTCATCAAGATGCCATCAAGAAGGGGTTTGAAGCTCAAGCTAAAAGACAAGCTAAAGGTGATTTCTATTGGAGAATGCCTTATCTACCATTGGATCCAAAAGATATCGGTAGAGATTACGAAGCCGTTATCAGAGTTAATTCACAATCTGGTAAAGGTGGTGCCGCTTGGGTCGTTTTAAGATCATTAGGTTTAGATTTACCAAGAGCTCTACAAATTTCATTCTCAACTCAAGTGCAAAAATTATCTGAAGAATTTGGTCGTGAATTGAAATCTGAAGAAATTGTAAACTTGTTTAAAGAACAATATAACTTCAACAATCAAGGTGCTATTAAATTACTTGAATATGATATTGTTCGTGATCCAGAAAATAAAGATAACAGATTATTTATTGGTGAAATCTCTGTGAATGGTGAAGTTACCGCCATTAAAGGTGTTGGTAATGGTCCAATCTCTTCATTTGTTGATGCCATTTCCGATTTTGTCAATGTTCGTTTCGAAGTTGTTAACTATAGTGAACACTCTTTAGGTTCAGGCTCAAACACCCAAGCTGCAACTTATATCCAATTGGGTTATTTGGATGGAAACAACTCTAAATCAACTAAATGGGGTGTTGGTGTTAACGAAGATGTTTCTACTGCTGCATTCACTTCAGTCTTGAGTACAATCAATTCATTGATTACCAAAGGTGATGTTGAAATAGGTTCAAAAACTGCAGCTTCAGCTTCAGCTTCAAAATGAACTGAAACACACTAATTTATTTATAAATTAAATTCATATTTATACTACACATCTTTTGAGCGGGAAATTCATCATGATTGATTCTTGTATTTTCCCACTCTCAAACTTCAAAAAAGTTTTGTTGATTTTTAGATACACACATTATGGAAAACCTATAAGAGTACTGTAATATTCATTCCTTTGACACCATTCGTACGTAAAACCATTGTATAAACCGCCTCTCTACTCAATTAGTTTCCCTGACATGGAAATCTTAATGGCATGTTTTCCCCCCAAGATTTTGTTCATACTTGCAAATCTACACTTTTTTCCTCCTACAAGAGAGAAATAAATCCATTTTTTTTTTGGATTCCTCCCTTCTTTCTTCTATTCCAACCCCAATCAAATAAAACATAACCCCCCATCGATCAAACTATTCGTTCCGCTACATTTTACTACGAATTGAGACACTCTGAATATTACACCATTCAAGAGAGAGAAGGCCAATACCAATCTTTTTTTGTTCGTGTTTCTTAATCTAACGTGGCGCTAATTAAACAAACTCGTGCTTCCAACTTATCACATCAGGAACCATCGCATTTAACGTTTTAGTCTACAGACTATTGAAAATCTTTGATATAGGGAAAGTTTCAAAAATTCGGTTAAATTAAGTTTCATCTTATTCCCAATTGCAATAAGAAAATCAACTGCCATACTACTACTATAAACCAAGCTATAACTTTAACAATTTATCAATTGCTTTAAATTCTCATTGTACAATTGGCGTTGTTGTCGGATTTCAAAATTTTTTTTTTTAATTTTTTTTTTTTCGTTTCTGTCGTTGAAAAATTCATACAATATAAGTAGTCTCAACCAAAACAACAACAAAGAGAAAAATATCAACATCCGGGAAAAACACGATAGAAAGTACCTGTTTCATCACTAAAGAGTCATATCTGTACAATTAGGAGACCAGTTTCATAGAAGGATTAATCCAAAAAGAATGGCTCCAGCTGGTTATGATGAAGAGGTTTTCGAAAACCCTGAATTGTATGGTTTGAGAAGATCCACTAGAGAACGTGCAAAACCTGTAACTTTTGTGGAGAGTGATGTTTCTGATAATGAAGATGCCAAACCCAAAAGAAAGAAGAAACAAGCGGATTATGACGATGACCAAGACGATGACCAAGATGATGACGATGATGAACAAAATGATGAAGAAGAATTTGATGATCCCGATGATGATGATGAAGAATTTGGTGCACCAAAAAAATCTAAATCAAAAGTTATCAAGAAGCGTAAATCTCATAAAAAGCAAAAAATATCACAACCTGAAGAAGTTAGATTCAGTTCAAGAAATAGTCGTGTAATAAATTATCAAGTTGATGAAGAGAATGACGATGATTTACTAGAAAGTGGCGATGAAGAAGATCAATATTATTACTATGATAATAATACCGAATCCACTCCAACTCCGGAACAAGGTGTTGATCTCGTGGTTGATCATAAACTAATAGACCCAGATAACAATCCTGATGCTCCAAGAGATTTAGCGCAGGGTAAAAAAGAATATAAATTCTTGATTAAATGGACAGAGACTTCTCATATTCATAATACTTGGGAACAATATTCAGATCTTATAGGTATGAAAGGTATCAAAAAAGTTGATAACTATATCAAACAATTCATAATACTGGATTACCAAATAAGACACGATCCTTTAACAACAAGAGAAGATATAGAAGCTATGGATATTGAAAGAGATCGTAGATTGGATGAAATTGCAGAATATAAAAACGTTGAACGTGTTATAGATTCTGAAAGATCTTTGAACGACGAAGGTGAAGAAGTATTGAAATATTTCGTCAAGTGGAGAAGATTGAATTATGATGAAGCTACTTGGGAATTAGCTGATACTATTGTTCAGATAGGTCCAAATGAAGTTAAACAATTTCAACAACGTTTAAATTCTAAAATTTTACCTTCCTTATCTTCAAGTTATGGCTCTCAACGTCCAAGATTTGAAAAATTAGTTGTACAACCGAAATTTATCAAGAATGGTGAATTAAGAGATTTCCAATTGACAGGTTTAAATTGGATGGCTTTCCTTTGGTCAAGAAATGAAAATGGTATCTTGGCTGATGAAATGGGTTTGGGTAAAACCGTTCAAACTGTTAGTTTCTTAAGTTGGCTTATCTATGCAAGAAGACAAAATGGACCTCATATCGTTGTCGTCCCATTATCAACCATACCTGCATGGCAAGAGACTTTTGAAAAATGGTCACCAGATTTAAATTGTGTTTACTATTTGGGGAATACAGAAGCAAGAAAAACAATCCGAGACTATGAATTTTATAACAATAAAAAGATCAAGTTTAACATCTTGTTGACAACTTATGAATATATCTTGAAAGATGCAAGTGAACTTGGTTCAATTAAATGGCAATTCCTTGCAGTGGATGAGGCTCATAGATTGAAAAATGCTGAAAGTTCACTTTATGAATCTTTAAACTCTTTCAAAGTTAGCAATAGACTATTAATCACAGGTACACCATTACAAAACAATATAAAAGAGTTGGCCGCTTTGGTTAATTTCTTGATGCCTGGTAAATTCGATATAGATGAAGAAATTGATTTCGAACAATCAAATGACGACCAGGAAAATTATATTAGAGATTTACAAAACAAATTGAAACCATTTATTCTAAGACGTTTGAAAAAAGATGTTGAAAAATCTTTACCTTCTAAAACTGAACGTATCTTACGTGTCGAATTATCAGATTTACAAACTCAATACTACAAGAATATATTGACCAAGAATTATGCCGCTTTAAATCAGGGCTCAAAGGGAGCTCATGTCTCGTTATTGAACGTTATGAGTGAACTGAAAAAAGCTTCAAACCATCCTTACCTATTCGATGCAGCTGAAGAACAAGTCTTGGCTAAATTCGGTTCATCGATGAACGGTGTCCATTCAAGAGAAGACATACTCAGAGGGATGATCATGTCCTCTGGTAAGATGGTGTTATTAGATCAATTATTAACCCGTTTGAAAAAAGACGGCCATAGAGTTTTGATCTTTTCGCAAATGGTTAGAATGTTGGATATATTGGGTGATTATTTATCGATTAAAGGTATAAATTTTCAAAGATTAGACGGTACAGTTCCATCGGCGCAGCGCCGTATCTCTATTGATCATTTTAACGAACCAGACTCTACTGATTTAGTGTTTTTATTATCCACAAGAGCTGGTGGGCTAGGTATCAATTTGATGACTGCTGATACTGTTATTATTTTCGATTCTGATTGGAATCCACAGGCTGATTTACAAGCAATGGCTAGAGCACATAGAATTGGTCAGAAGAATCATGTCATGGTTTATAGATTTGTTTCCAAAGATACAGTTGAAGAAGAAGTTTTAGAAAGAGCAAGAAAGAAGATGATTCTTGAATATGCCATTATTTCTCTTGGTGTCACTGATGGTACTGGTAAATCTAAGAAGAATGAACCATCCACTGGTGAATTGAGTGAAATTTTGAAATTTGGTGCCGGTAATATGTTCAAAGCAAGTGATAATCAAAAGAAATTAGAAGATTTGAATTTAGATGATGTTTTGAATCATGCGGAAGATCATGTCACTACACCTGAATTGGGTGAATCCAATCTCGGTGGTGAAGAATTCTTGAAACAATTCGAAGTCACCGATTACAAAGCTGATGTTGATTGGGATGATATCATTCCTGCTGAAGAATTGGCTAAACTGAAAGAAGATGAAAAGAAACGTCTCGAAGAACAATATATTCAAGAACAAATGCAACAATTTTCAAGAAGACAAGCAGTCATGAAAAATATGCAAAGAGCAAATACTTATGAAGAAGACGATGATGACGACTCGTCTAAAAAACTTAATAGAAAGAAGAAGGCTGACTACAATAAGATTACTGAAAAAGAAATAAGAGCCATCTATAGATCAATCTTGAAATTAGGTGATATTTCAAATAAATGGGAAGATTTGATAAATGAAGGTACTTTACCCGAGAACAAAAATCCTGATTTGTTTCAAAGTTGCTATGATGAAATAGTTGATATTTCAAAAGATCTCGTAAAGAAGGAAGAAGAACGTCGTACCAAAGTTTTGGCTGATTTGGAAAAAGCTGCCAACGAGCATAAGGAAAAGCAAGAAAAGGGTGAAGTTGTCCAAACTGAAGGCAAAAACCCACAACTGCTTTGGATGATGAAACGTAAAGAGCGTAAAGCTATATTGTTTGAATACCAAGGTGTTAAGCAATTGAATGCCGAATTGATTCTTTCAAGACCACAAGATTTGAAATTGGTTCACGATGCGATTGCTACATTCGACGATCCTCTACATTTCAAATTCCATGGTAATGTCAAGCCTGTATATGGTTGGACCTCCGATTGGACTCAACACGATGACGAAATGCTTATTGTGGGAGTTGATCGATACGGATATGGTTCATGGCTTCAAATCAGAGATGATCCTTTCTTGAAATTGAGTTCCAAAGTGTTTTTGAATGAAAGCAGTAATGTCCCTGGTCCAAAGAAAGGTGCTTCTAAGAAAAGCGACGATGTCGAAAAGAAAATCAAAGAAGAAGAAAATGGTGATCAGGAAGAAGGTGATAAGAAAGATGGCGAATCTAATGATTCCACATCTGAAGTTAAAAAGGAGACTAAGGAGGACAGCGTACCACCTTCTAAAGATGATGAAGAAAAAACATCATCTAAGGATTCAAAAGAATCAAAAGATAGTAAAAAAGTACCAGGATCAGTGCATTTAGGTAGAAGAGTGGATTATCTGATCTCTGTTTTGAAAGGTGGTGATGATGATACCAACACTGGTAATAATACGCCAAACCCATCAACACCGATTGAGCCTAAGAAAAGACAAAGAAAACCAAAAGCTGAAGGTGCTGCTAAGCCAGGTCCTAAGGCAGGTCAAAAGCCAAAAGGTCCAGCTGCTGGTAGATCGAAAACTCCAGATGTTCAAAAAGCTGCTGGTGTTACCAAGCGTGGCAGAAAAACAGAGTCAGGTAATTCAACACCAAGACCTGAATCTGAAAAGAAACATAAAAAGCCAACAGGTCCTGCAAAGACATCCGATGAAGGTTACGAAAGTATGGATGAACAGCTATGTAAAGATACCTTGAGTCCAATGCGTCATTCATTGAAAAGATTAAGTAAAGGTTCGACAGGCTTAGATCGTAAAGAATGGGCTAAAATTTTGAAGACAGAATTGATAAATGTTGGTGATTTCATAAACAAAACCGTATTGAAACGCGCCAAAGATGAACAAGATAAATTCAAGAAACATTTATGGTTTTACACTTCACATTACTGGCCATCAAAAGCCGTGAAGAGTACACAAATCAAATCGATGTATCAAAAATTGAAAGAAAGCTCTAATGAAGCCAAATGATGTCCCTTAATGATGAATAAGCCTTGTAATGATGATCTTGTATAGTAAAAAATAATGGTGTATTATATTTCCAATTGTGGTTATAGTTGTTGTAATGTAGCTTATTCACTTCAAAAGGCTCTGTCAATAAAAGTCAGTGTCAGTAATTTATCAGGAAATGGTTGGAGCAGAATATTTAAATCCATTGAAATTGTTCAGTCAAAAGACTTATCAACAAAGCTGGAATAACCCAAAGCACACGCTTAGATATTTTAATTCTGTAACGTTTGAAACTGTACATATTAAGGCCAAAGCTGAAATAGCTGCACTTCCAAATTGTCGAACAAGATGAGGTTGTTGATCAAAGAAAATCCGAGGACATTGGCTCTCGTGTCCAAAACTCATGTCCTACTTTTCCGTCATATCAAAACTAAAAACAATTTACCTAGATGTGTTATTGAGTTTTCTTCAAAAGAGGAGATTAATCTGAAATCGTACAAGAAAGTAACAAACAAAGAAATCCATGGGTTCTTAGGGTTAATTGAAGTGAACAACGATTCATATTTATGTGCCATCACCGGGAAACATCAAGTTGCTTCCCCAGTTCCAGGAGAAACAGTCAACAAAATCTTTAGTGTTGATTTCTTTTCATTGACTAGTTCGACTTGGGATAATGTTGATTTAGATCCTAACGGCTATGCTGTCATGCCGGATTTCGAAAGAGGGTATGATGGTCAATATAAAACCGGTACCACCAATGGTGGTAATGGCGGTTCTGCCGCAAATCAAGATAGTGCTCAAAAGCATCCATGTTTCGAATTACAAAAGCTTCTATCAGCTGGTGGCTTTTACTACAGTTCTAATTTTGATCTTACAAGTACTTTACAAGATCGTGGGCTTGATTCGCATTCATTGAGTTTTGATAGTTATAATGAAGAGTATATGTGGAATTCTTTCATGTTACAAGAGGTGGTTCAGTTTAGAAACCGTTTAGATACCCCTTTGAAAGAGAAATTGGATGATGAAGGGTTCTTAACAACTGTAATCAGAGGGTTCGCCGAAACCTTTGATGCCTCTTTGAACAGAGAGAAAGTCGCAATGACAGTTATATCAAGACAAAGTTGGAAACGAGCAGGCACACGATTTAATTCGAGAGGTATAGACGACGAAGGGAATGTTGCGAATTTTGTTGAAACAGAATTCATATTATATTCTGAAAAGATCTGCTTCTCCTATACAGAAATCAGGGGTTCGGTTCCAATATTTTGGGAACAGGATACCGCATTGATTAATCCAAAAGTTCAAGTTACAAGATCTGAAGAAGCCACACAGCCCGTTTTCAATGCGCACTTTGATCACTTGCTAGAAAAATATGGTGCTGTCAATATAGTGAATCTTTTGAGTACTAAGACCTCTGAAATACAACTATCCAAGAGATACAGAAGTCATGTTAACACCTATACAAAAAACAAAAACCCAGAACTTTATTTGACAGAATTTGATTTCCATAGAGAAACGTCAAATCAAGGTTACTCGTCATCGACAAAAATTTTCAAAATGATCCAAGAGTCACTCTATGAATTTGGATACTTTAGTTATGATGTTGCCAATAAAAAAACTTTAAGTGAGCAAATCGGTACTTTCAGAACAA
The DNA here is from genome assembly GCA_030574755.1 of Hansenula silvicultrix. NCBI lineage: Eukaryota > Fungi > Ascomycota > Saccharomycetes > Phaffomycetales > Wickerhamomycetaceae > Hansenula > Hansenula silvicultrix. The sequence goes on along the minus strand of JAJMFL010000030.1, from coordinate 7,806 downwards.
ATTGTTTGGATTGTTTGGATAGAACAAACCTTATACAACAATTTATCTCGAACTTTGCATTATCAATTTTTCTGAAGGATCACAATTTCCAAGTATCACCAGAATCTGAATTTTTCAACAGACATAACTCATTATGGGCTGATAATGGTGACCAAATTTCGCAAATTTATACAGGTACTAATGCACTAAAGTCGTCTTTTTCAAGAAGTGGGAAAATGAGTTTTGCTGGTGCATTATCAGATGCGACGAAATCTGTCAGCAGAATGTATATCAACAATTTTGTTGACAAGGGTAAACAAATGACAATCGATACATTGTTGGGTAGATTAAGTGATCAAGTTCCAGTTTTATTGTATGATCCAGTAACAGACTATGTTAATGAAAAACTTTTAGATCAGAAAAAGGATTATACGTCTAACGCTAACATAAACATTTTGACAGGTACTTTCAATGTTAATGCCAGCTCTAAAGTTCCTGATTTATCCTCATGGTTGTATCCTATTGGGGACAAGTTTACACCAAATATTGTTGTTTTAGGATTTCAGGAAGTTATTGAACTAACGGCAGGTTCAATCTTGAATGCTGATTATTCAAAATCATCCTTTTGGACGAAGGAAGTTTCTAAATGCTTGAACCAGTTTGACAAATATATTCTATTGAGAGCAGAGCAAATGTCATCATTGTTGTTGTTATTTTTCGTCAAAGCTGACTGTGTCAATAACGTTAAGCAAGTTGAAGGTGCTATCAAAAAGACTGGTCTTGGTGGTATCACTGGTAATAAAGGTGCAGTGGCAATTCGATTCAACTATGGTAACTCATCATTCTGTTTTGTCAATGCCCACTTAGCAGCTGGTACTACAAATATTCAAGAAAGAGCCAATGACTATGCATCTATATCTAATGGTATAAGATTTTCAAGAGGTAGTAAAATTGAAAATAATGAAACCATATTTTGGATTGGTGATTTGAATTATAGAATCTCATTGAGTAATGAAGAGGTTAGAAGAAGAATCGCTAACGACGACATTGAATACTTGTATCAATTTGACCAACTGACTAAAGAAATCAGTAGCGGTAACGCGTTTAAAGGTTATGCTGAACCAACAATTAGTTTCAAACCAACTTATAAATTTGATAAAGGTACCGATAGATATGACAGTTCTGAAAAGCAAAGGGTCCCATCTTGGACAGATAGAATTATCTACAAAGGTTCGAATACCAAACCATTAGCTTATAGCTCTTCAGATTTAACATTTTCTGATCATAGACCTGTTTATGCTGCTTATAGATCGATTGTTGAGTTTGTTGATGAAGACAAAAAATCCTCATTGTCCAAGAAAATTTATGAGAATTATAAAGCTACACATTCTGAGGATAGCGAATCTTCGTTAATTGACTTGAAATTTGAAAACAATAATGAGAATAACAACAATTCTAAAAGTGAAAAATCAAGAAGCCAAGATTTACTAAATTTTCTTGATAATGATGATGATGATTTTAGACCTTCATTACCAGCAAGAAGAGAAACTGATTCACCGATTTCCAGTGACATTTTGACTCCAAAAAAGCAGAATAGTCCAGCACCACCTGAATTACCAGCTAGAAGAGCTGCAACCAACATATCATCAGTTGCAACACCTGCTAAAAATCTTCAAGCACCTACCCCACCAGCACCTCGTTCAGCTACTCCATCAAGCATTAAGTCCACCGTACCTACACAAATCAGGGATACACCAAAGCCATCTGTAACACCACCTCCTGCACCAACACCAAACAAGCCATCAACATTACCACCAGGTTTTTCTGATACGATTCTATTACCATCAAAGACACCCTCGCGAGCAAATTCACCAGCTAATAATGGTAAAGCACAATTAGCGTCAACGGTTCCCAAAAGACCTGCATCGTCAGGATCGTCCCCAGCACCATCCATACCTAAAAAGCCAGATTTTTTGCATAGTTCTACAAACTCAAAAAATTATATATCACCATCTATTCCTAAAAAACCTGATTCTTTACGGAAAGTGTCTACAGAGGATATAGAGAATATCAAATCACACAAGGAATCAGAGTCGAAATCATCAGAGACTACGAAATCAAATGCTGCACCACCACCACCTCCAAGCAGAAAGGGTACTGCTCTGACATTGAATGAATCCTTAGATCTAAATAGTTGGAAACCTTTACAGCCACAATAAGGGACAGATTGAAAAACTTGTATAATACACCAGTGAAGAACACATCACCACATCACCTTTACGCTTTCACTTGTTTGTAGTTTTAAATGTACGAATTGTGTCAAACAGTTTGATATTGAAGATTGCATTATTCAATTACCTTTCCGTTTCCGGTAATATGTAAACAAGTGCAATAGTAACTGAAAATTATTCATACACCGATTTGAAGAGACTACGTAAATTTGGGAACTCTTGAGTAATAAATTGTAGAATCACAGTTTCAATCTCAAATTTGACAAGTTGGAGTAAAATAATCTAGACTTTTCCCATTCATATTGAGGATTTGTCATTTTATTAGACTGTGTGACTGTTTGTGACCATAGAAATAAGCTTTAGTACAGGAACACACGATTATAATTGAGGAGTTTGTGATTGGTTTTAATCGGTTATTTAAACAAGGGGAAAGTAGGTTGAATAAGTGGTGGTTAATATACAGATAAGTGGAATAGATATAGGGCCATGTTATAAGTGATGAAAAGAAGACATAGTGATAATTTGGGATGTTTGCCCTCTCCCGAGCACTCGGAACCTGAGTATCAACTATTATCGAGTCCCAAGAAGACGCGGTATACTGCGAAATCCCACGACTTTGTTGATGCTATTGAAGATTCAATGCTGGAATTTTTGTACAACGATGGGTCTGTCATACAACAGAGACTAAACATATCTGAAGGTAATCCCAAAAATCTTGTCGTTGTGTTTTTCGGAGTACTCGATGAGTTTTTAAAACCTATAGATGAATCATATGATAAATTTGTGAGAATATTCAATACTGAAGTGATTGGTATATCATCAAATTTAAGTAAGAATGATTATGCATTTCCTTTAGTGAATGGACCAAGGATCCCTAAGAAGTTTAATGTCTTGGACCCAATTGGCGGTGGTGTATACCCAAGAGATGTTTTAATGATTTTCGATAAGGAAGGGAAGAAAAGATATGAAATACCAGTTACGCTTTATAATAAGTATTTGTTGGATAAACCTATAACAGAGGTTCTGATGGATTATTTGGAAGAATTGGAAAGTGAAGTTATGTTATAATGACCAAAATTTATATAGTTGTATTTAATGAGAAGAAAAAGAAAAGAAAACAAAAGGTTCGTCCATTGTAGCCAATCTTGTAGCTTCATATTTACTCTAATATTACATTTATTGTACATTATGCCTTTTCAGCTTTTAGTTTTTGTAATTCTTGAATTTGCTCTTTCAAAGTTTCAATTTCACCATTAACCTGTTCAATACCTTTATCAAATCTTGCAATCTCTTCAAATTCAGTTTCTCTACTAAACTCTGATTGCTTTTTCGATTCGGGTAGTCTATTACCAGGTTTTTGTGTCATTATTTCAAATAATTGTTCTGTTGGTTCATTGAATACGATTTCATCGTATTGTATACTTCTAACATTTCTATCTTCATCAGTCAGTACAGCATCTGGTGGGAATCCATATGGATGAAGCCTTAGATGATGGTACAGTGATATGTTTTTCTCATTAGCTTCATTGACAAAATATATCTTGATTCCAATCTCAAATTCACCCCAACCAGTCTCTGTTACTTGGAAAGGTGGTGATTCAATTGATCTTGTTGGATTATTATAGGTATCATGTAATTTAAACACAACTTTCTTGATGAAATATGATATGTCCTCGCCATTTGGTCCTCTTACAAACACCGTCCAGTTATGTGTATGCTCTTCTGGGGCATTTGGCGGTCTTTTCTCTCCAAACGGTTCAGCTGTGTTTCCATATATTATAGGGCGGCTTATCGAAAGAGTCTAGTGGATTATTAGTATCAGCGCTTCAAAATAAAACTTCGGGAAACAACATACTTTTATCCTCTTATTGCTAGCTGGTGGCATATCAAACTATAATCACTAGTCTACTGATCCCTTTCCAACTTTGTTATCATAGAGAGTTGATTGGAATCTTCACCAAATTCTGTAAACACTGAAGAAAATACCCGCGAATCCGTTTTACAGATTTGAGAGCTGTGAGCCCAAAAGAAAAAACAAAATCATCACGAGCACCAAAACAAACGAGAGAGACACGAGACGGAAGTGTTGGTTACTTGCAAATTTGTGTGAGGGTTTGAAACGCTTTCTTGTCTTGAATTGAATCTAGGTACTGCTAGCTGCTTCAGAAAAACATGGTGCTAAAAAATCTCTACATTGCAAGAGTAAGTATACACAGTATTACATATAGCGAGGTGTTTTGTTTATGGAGCCATGCCCACTAGTACCCGCTGTGCTATAAACGAGCAATTTTACTAACCCATTGATAATGTAGCACGGCTACAGAGCCAACTGGTTACCAGAACCACATCCAGTGAACCCAACAGGTATTGATAGTGATCCCCCATTGGCTAAGCACGGTGAAGATCAAGCTAAAGAATTGGCACATTATATTCTGTCTATTGAACCACATCCAGAGATAATTTTCACTTCCCCATTTTACAGATGCTTACAAACATCAGCTCCTATTGCAGAAGTGCTTGATATTGATATAGAGTTGGAAAATGGTATTGGTGAATGGTATAAACCTGATAGAGGTGTTATTCCAAGTCCTGCAGGACACGATATTTTAAAACCATTTTTCCCTAAATTGAAACAAAATTGGGAACCAACTCTTAAACCTTCATCGAAAGGTGAAACGGAAGAACAAATTTTTGAAAGATGTAAGACTTTTTTACAAAAATTTATACCGAAATTTGAAGCAAAATATCCACATGTTGAAACCATAATTTTCATTACTCATGCAGCTGCCAAGATTGCATTAGGGATGGCATTGCTGGGGTTCAACAGTGTTTTCGACTCGTTGGATGATGAAGATACTAGATTGAGAGCAGGTGCTTGTTCATTAGATAAGTTTGAAAGGCTTTTAGACGGTACAAAAAATGATAATGGGACTGATTGGAAATTAACGATGAATGGTAACTGTGAATTTTTAACTAAGGGGGAAGAAATGCATTGGGATTTCCATAATGGATTTGAAGCAGGTTCAGATGCTGATATTAAGGCAAGAAAAGCTGCAGAGGCTTTAACAAATAAATCTAAGGAAAAAATTGATTTAGAAACAAATCAAGAAGAATACGAAGATGTGTACGTTACTTTAGAAATTCCTAAAAATAATTTCAATACTAATACTATACCCGCTACAGCAAAGTTACAAGCTAGTGGCTTACATACACAGGCTCCATTATTTAAAGTTGATAATGAGATTTATAAAGGTGATTGGCAAAAATTGGTTGGTACTGAAGTTGCATTCACTGATGATATGGAACAAAAATATGTGATTAGTGATAGGATCAAGCTGGAAGATGTTACACCTTCATGAACGTTTTGTTTAGTTTTAATTGAATAGTTTTTGTTAAATGTGTGATTGATTATCCTTTTGTATGTGCCATATATAATTTCGCGTAATCTTAACTATTGACAGATCTTGAAAGATGCTTTGCGCAGAGATCAAAACTATTGCAATTGGGTGCAAGTGAAGAGTAACTGGAACGTGGAATAGTCCTGCACAATGTCTTTTGAACCATTCAAACATCCTGTATTCGATAAGATCAAGTCTAAGAGATTCATCTTAGCTTCAACTTCACCAAGAAGAATTGAAATTTTAACTCAAATGGGGTTTGAAAATGTTGAAGTTTATCCGTCAAATTTCCCAGAAGACTTGAAGAAAGAAGATTATACACCAAGTGATGTGAGTATCGCACCAGAAGCTTATTTATCAATTGGGTACGGTACTAATACTGATGGTCAAAGTATGTTTTGAATACAGCAATAGGTAAAGGTAAAGCTGTTTACGAGGAATTGGTGAGTTTGGATCTTTCTGTAACGATGCTCTAATGGAATACCAATACTAACAGAAACGGAAAGAAATCTAAAGGTGAAGATGGAAATACAGTAATCTTAGCAGCTGATACAGTTGTAGAGATTGATGGTAGAATATTTGAAAAGCCAATTGACAAAGAAGATCAGTTGAAAAATTTAACATATTATAGAGATAGTAAAAAAATTCAACATGTATTAAGTGGTGTTGTTGTGATTGTTGACGGGGTACAACACTCATTTGTGGAGAGTACATCATTACATTTTGACCACGATGCTTCAGATGAATTACTTAAAGCTTATGTTGATACAAACGAAGGTCTTGGAGTTGCTGCAGGCTATAGAGTTCAACTGAGGGGCTCATTATTAATGAAGAAAATCGACGGTGATTACTACAACGCTGTCGGGTTACCATTCAGAAATACTTTCAAGCTAATTGAAAAGGCATTAGGTTAATAGATATCGTTTCGAATAAGTTTATTCAGTTGTAGATTCTTTTATACTCACTATACGTATAAGCCAACCGGGGCTGGTTGCGCAGCCCCGGTCCGATGAGCTTTACAAAAAAATTTTCTATCATACAGGAAAAAAAAATTTATAGGTGTGTGGTATATTATATAGTATTGAGATTGAACTTTAAAGAGGTTGATTTAAGATATATATATAAGCAAGATGGGAACTAAGATTGTTAAGAAGACATCGGTTAAACCAAAGAAAGAAGGGAAAGTCACTAGACCTAAAAAGGAAACCAAACCAGTTATAATAAAGTCTAAAAAAGCTAAAGCTGAATCAGAAGTTGAAGATGAAGAAGAGTTGAGCAAAATACCTAGTGATTTAAGTGAATCAGAAACCAGTGGTTCTGAAAGTGAAGTTGAAGAGGATGCTGGTGAAGAGTCAACGGGTAAAACATCAAAAGATGAATCTGAAGATGAAGACTTGGGTGGATTTTCAAGTACAGATGATGAAGATGAAGATGCAGAAGATCAAAGTGGAGAAGAAGACAGTGAAGATGATGAAGAAGAAGATGATGAAGAAGAAGAAGAAGAAGAAGAGAAAGAAAGCAAGAAATCAAATAAAGCCAAAGCTGAAGCACACCAAGTTAAGAAATTACCAAAAGTGGATAATAAAACCAATAAAAAAACCAAAAAGACTAAAAAAGGTGTTATATATATTGGACGTTTACCAGATGGATTTGAAGAAAAGGAATTGAGTAAATATTTCAACCAATTTGGTGAAATAACAAATATCAAATTAGCACGTAATAAAAAAACTGGTAATTCAAGACATTTTGCATTTTTAGAATTTAGTAATGGTGACGATGCGAAGATTGCACAGGAAACAATGAACAACTATTTACTAATGAATCATCAATTGAAAGTTGAATTAGTCTCTGAAGAGTTTAAATCTTCCAAAAAGGCCAAGAAGGCCTTTTTCAAAATTAGTAAGATTAAAAAGGATGTTGGTAAACTAAATGCTAAAGATCAATCCAAGAGGGAAAAAAGGGCAAAAGCATTGAAAGACGCTGGAATCAATTTTTAATCCAAATTGCTATGCTTTCCCATCACTAATCAACTAAACTAAAACTAAAATAGCATCCAACCATTGATTCGATCATGTGACCAGATTATGTCATTGCACTATTCGGACTTGGATAAATAGAAAATAAAAAGTCACGTGCACAAAAAACCCACCTTTACCAATTTAGCGTATCACTACACATCCTCTCTCTCCCACGGTTCC
>JAJMFL010000029.1:0-59193 GCA_030574755.1 Hansenula silvicultrix | reverse complement strand
AGCCATCTGATTTGACAATAAACCATTTATATCTGTTCCTAATAACAGTATATCCTGATATATTATAATACTAAAGCACTAGATTACTGTAATGCATCTCCACAGTACCAAAAACGATATATCTCCCTGATTAATTGTTCTGTTGCACGCTTAACGATATATGTATCTTCAATTTAATCAAACACCGTAAACAACGTGTGCAGACTTCGACAATCCTTCCAATCTGTGTTCATTGATTCCATACATTTACTTGACTTTAATCACGATGTTTTGATTCTTTGAACGTGCTTCCATACTTAGATCAAACGCTATAACTTGTGCAGTCACATAAATACTAATATCTGCTAAGAACTCATGTGATTTGACACAGACCATTTTAATCTACTCATACCAGAGCAATAAACAAACGTCAGAACATCATATAGTGCGTTTGCGTTACTTAAATCAATAATAGATTGCTTTGAAATGACTCTGCAATGCTACTGACAAGATGTGTTTACTTGACGTGATCAACCCCCATAAATGATGTGTGAAGTCTTTAAAGACGCTTCAACTCTGTGCTAGCAATCTCAATACTTTGATCTTACACCTTATCTTACATACACTATACTTTAATCACCTTGCTTCGAATCGTTTAAGATTGATCATATAACTTGTGCAATAACCTAACGACAATATACACTTTCAATCATATAATGTCAGACGCATTGATATCTAAACCTTTTGAATCCTTTACTGATTCACTGACAAACATCAAACACTTAGCGACTTGATCAGCAGCAGAATCATCTTGAATTGAGTCTAATATATCAGTTACTCTTAGCTCAAAGCTCATAACATACCATAATAACGTTTTCCTTTGTAAACTTAACCTCAGAACGTTAGAAATCTAGAATCGAGTGTCAAAAAGAAACTATCGAGCCTCAAATTGAGTGCATCGAGCCTCTATTGATAACACTCGACTCTTGAAATTAAAAAATGACTATCAAATGTTTGTTAAGTTATATTGATTATGTAATAACGTCTAATATACTATATATTTACATATACCAGCCTGTTTATTACATATAAAGCTCAAATAACTATAGAATCAGATACCTAGAGTGTTTGTTCTAATAATAACTTTTAATCTAACTACTATTTCAATTTAGTACCTAAGATATAATAATTACAAAAATATATGACATAAACTTATATATTAAAAAATTTAACAAAAAAGTAAAAACGTATCACTAGAGACTAGTTATCAACATATATATAATCTGCTCGCTTTTCTGTACACAAATATATATAGCAAGTTCCTATATGATTTCATTTAGTAATCATTATAGAGATTATTATGTGTGCATTCACTCAACTTTTGTAACTTATATCTCAACAACCTGATTTTATCTAAGAAAGAGACAAAGTACATCTTTATGTGTTCGTCTTTGCCTATCGAATGAATGTTTTACTTATTTAAAAACCCGATTTTCAAAAACCACTAAACCCTTATAAATGCGTATATTGCATTTTCGACTACTACTATAAACTACGATAACTCAATAACCACGATGTATCTTGCTTTGAAACGTGACATATATATGAGATCATAGACGCTGCATATAATGTGCCAAGTTTTACAATAAACGAATTAGCCGTTATATCTATATCTCAGTATATGCGATATACTATATACCCAATTATTAATATGAAAGAACAAAAGTAAAGCTTTGAAACTTCACATAGTACTACGTCTCACCGCGACTCAAAATAACTTGTTTTTTGTTTGTCCAATTAAATCTTTTCATTATCTGAACTTTGCCTTTTTGTGAAATTTCACTAAAAATGCGTATATCACCAACATATCCCAAATCTTAATTAAAATGAACTAATTAGTTATATATATCCATAAACTACCGTCTCAAGTATCTATATATATACTCTTTTTTGTTATTCTGATTCAAAAAAGTTTATTTTTGACCCTCCAAAATTTAAGCATATAGCTAATGAAAGTTTACTTATACCAATTATGCTCCCAAAACTACCTTCACCAGCCTCAGACTCTTATATATAGATTCACGCTATATCATTTCACAGTGTTATTACATTCCTTCGACTCTTTTATTCCTCTTTTCAATCAATTTTGATCTTCAAGTGATCACTATGAATCATACATATAACATCAAAGAATTCATTTCAAAGTAATGAAAACAACTAATTTGTATAAGCCACAAGGGACTTATATTGCTTTATGAAGCTTTCCCATCTACCAGCTCCACTTTCACTTACATTCTACATTACTTTTCGTGTATAAGCTTACCCCGAAATTGATACCTTTCTCTTTACCAATTACAACACTACATCCTCATCAACAACAAAACAATTCAAAATATACTATTAATCCAATGGAAATACAACACACTATAGTATGTGGAACAACTCCTATTGTTTAAACAACAGTTGAAAGCTTCTAGTGCCGCCATTTCAATAGCAATTAGCTACATCATTAACTAAGGGACTGAAGCACTTATAAGCTCTTTATGCAACACAAACCTTATAATTCAACAACTAAAAATACCATTAGTGATCCCAGCATTGCATTCCAATGTAGTGCTTTATTCACTTGATCTCCATTTTGAAAATGAAAGCATAGAACATCCCACATGTTATCAAATTCAACAACACAAGATATAGCAATTGTTTAGAATAAAATACCACTTTCCAGTCTTAACTTAATATCTATCACAACCTGTGCTTTTAAAACAACTGCACATTAACTTTATCCACAAGTAATAGCTCCAGAATTAGTATTTGAGAATAAGAAGAAGATAAATAAATTTTGAAGTTCTAACTTTGGTTCTTCTCTCACCGTGTCTTCAATGTTGTTTCAAATAAATAACGACAATTGATTTCTTTATTTCAAACTAGCTTAGAGGATTATAGATGTGCAATGCTTGCTGGACCAAAAATCATTGACTTCAACAACTATTTTCAAATAAAATGTTTAGTTATAATGTGAAAATGATTCAGTCAATTATTCCAATCCACCTTGATACTCAAATTCAAGCGTATTCTTCATTGTATCTTTCAATGCTAAATGAATACCATCATTCAGTTAATAAACTCTAGTATACCATCTATTGGTACTTTTATTATTTGATAGTTGGAAAATACCAAACTCAAAATAATTCCTGTTACAAGATGTACAGATCTGGGGACTAACTCTTCAAAAGATATTAAGCATTCCTCTTGTATCTGAATTCACAAACTCTTTTAAGTCTTTGATCTGCTTAAATCAAATAAAGATAACCTTTGATCAAACACATTTTTTATATGATTTTCATTTAAAAGCACTTTCGTCGTTAGATCTTAATAACATTTTAGTTATACAGCCACACATTTCAGAAATGATAGCAACTTACCTCCCAGGAACCCATCTATTTTTATGAAGTTCAACTTCTTTATAAATAATCTCTATGCTCAATCAATTGATTAACTTTTTCCAGATGAAGCAGATAATAAGTGCAACCTTGACATTTAAATTAATGTAATCTCACTTGATGCAAATTTGATTATAAGATATTCCACATATGATTTTAGTTCTCTAAAATCACTTCAGATATGTAGTATCTGAGCTTTCAAACACTCTTCCAATATTTGCCATTAACCTATCTTGAGATACATCCCCATTTAACTTTTAAGCTGCTAAGTTCTTATCCATAATTGTGGCAATTGCCTTTATATTCTTTCAATAATTTTGCCATATATGTTTAACCTTATGTTAAATCTAAGTTACATCACCGTAAACATCAACGAGATTAAACTTGTAAATAACTTCTTGTTGCAAATGATTAAACTTATTGATCTTCTTGTGTATCTCTAGACATTTTTTCGACTTCACTAATTCAACCATTTGACTATATCAATTCAATACTTTACTTCAAACTGGTAATTCATTCCCCAATAACATCTCATATCACATTGTAACACTTAGTCAATTACCCCATTGACTTTGAAAATTTATGTGAGATCTGATTGAATGTGATATTCATTAAATCTCGAGTCGTCGATATATTCATTCAGAAACAATTAACTTTCGATTGAGACAATCCCAGGATACAAAACTTTTGCTAAAACAAACTCCCCCCTTTAATTTTTGTAAGACTTTGCTGCTCATCTAATGCTTGACGAACTTTACTTGTTTCCATTTGGATGAGGATGTTTAAGTTTTCTAATAAACTTCCTCCACAAGACAACAAACCTGAGTTTATGTTCAAACGAACGTGAGCAAATGACCACAATTGGAGGATATTCTGCCCTATATGAATAAGTCAATTAGAAACAATCTCTTTAAAAATCAAACTCATTAAATTAACGTACCTGACCTTTATTGGTTTTCCTCAAGATCCAATGAAATTAGCAACCACATCTAATAGTTTTCATTTACAACAAGTCAAATCCAACAAGTTGTAACCAATAGCAAAGACATCAAATAATATATCATCCAATCATTAATTAATGCTGACAATCCTTTCTAAAGTCTGAGCAACAATAGGTTTGAGCTGAACATTTGAGTTTGTTGTTTGATAAAATTTGATGTTTTTTCGATTCAAGATATATCTGAAGACTAGCAATCAACTTCTTCATGAACATATTTCTCTTTGATAAAGCTCGATTAAGCAAACTTGCATGGATTTGATCTAGTGCTTGATATGATCTTTGGTTAACTTTGTTCACTTTGGATGTCTGATCAATAATGCTTAAAAAAAACATTACAGTTTTTCAGAACGAGCCCAGTGATAAATTAGTCGTTGATGCCTAGAATCTTTCCTATCTCAGAGAATGGTGAAAGCAGTGGAAATCGAGTCCCTGGAGATCCGAATGGCTCAATCGTCTCAGAGAGTGGTGAAAGCAGCGAAGATGTAGAGATTGAAGAGATCAGTGCCAGAACTATACAAACACCAAGGGCTTCAAGGGCACCAAGGACAACAAGTGCTGAATACAGGTTGTTGCAGAACACGCTATCGAGCATGGAAAGCATAATTCAGATCGAATTGAGGGAGGATGATACAAGGAGGAAATTTGAGGAAGAGTTTGAGACTTTCAAGAGATCAATACTTGATATTTTTGGCGGCTCTGATTAGTGTATATTATATCCAACAAAAGTGCGTACGAATTGGCTGCAGTCTTAGTTTTTGTATTCAACTCTTGATCTTGGTTCTCTAAAATCAACTCAGATATTATCTAAATATCTCAAAATCTCAATACCGTACTAAGAATTTGTAGCGTCAGATAAAGCTTTTGACGCATAAATTTTCGGGAGTAACAGCGTTCAGTAGTTGTGAGGAATGTAGTCGATTGCTGTTATGTTGAAGTCTGTTCAATATCCAACGTCCCGATTCTGAGAAAAATAATTTCCATAAAGGTGGAGTTATATTGAAGGAAAACAGCCGCAAATTTGCTAAAACGGTGCCTATCAATTGAAAGTATGGTACCGTTGCTTTAAATCAACGTACTAAAAAAACGTTGATTTGGAAATACAATAGTAGCAACTTTAAAGTCCGAGATGAAGGAAAGAAACTATTCGTTATACAATAGTAAAGAAGATAGCAAACCATTTTCTTTCTATAACGGTAATTGCTTTTCAAGGAATAGTATATAAAGGTTGAAAGAAGCTGATGTATCTTGGTTTGTCATTATCTTTGGCGATGTCCGATAAGCTATTGAATAGATCACAATGACAGAAGTTACACCAGTTCACAAGGAGTCTTCAGAAGAGACATCACTAGCTCTACAATGGTTCGGTAAAGAAAAAGTTCAAGTCAATGAGGTTCCAAGACCCCAGATAACTCAGCCAGAAGATGCTTTGATCAGGGTTACAGGCACAACGGTGTGTGGAAGCGACCTTCATTTATATCATGGTGAGATTTTAGATTTGAGACCAGGGGATGTTTTAGGACATGAATATGCAGGGATTGTTGAAAAAGTTGGTGCCAATGTTAGAAATTTAAAGCCAGGTGATAGAGTGGTTGCCAGTTTCCAGATTGCCTGTGGTCATTGTCGCTATTGTAACGAAAGGTTGTCTTCAGCTTGTGATAACACCAGTGATTCCCCAATTCAAAAGGATATGTATGGTGATAATTTTTCTGGTATATATGGTTATGCTCATTTCACTGGTGGGTTTGCAGGTGGTCAAGCTGAATATGTTCGTGCTCCAAAAGCTGATTACAATTTATTGAAGATCCCAGATTCTGTTCCGGATGAAAAGGCACTGTTTCTCTCAGATATAATTCCAACATCGTATCACAGTGTTGTCTCTGCAGAGGTCAAAGAAGGTGACATTGTTGCAGTATGGGGGCTTGGTCCTATTGGGATATTGGCCGCTAACTTTGCCAAATTAAGAGGTGCAAAGCAAGTTATAGGTATTGATTATGTTCCTGAACGCTTAGAAAAAGCAAAAACAGTTGTGAGTGGTATATTGACTATTAATTTCAAAGAACAACAAGATGTTGTTAAAGCAATTCGTGAAATAGCACCAAATGGTGTTGACGCTAGTATTGATGCTGCTGCTTTCCGATATGCTAAGGGATTCATGCATAAAGCTCAAAGGGCTCTTGGTTTGGAAACTGATAGCTCTGAGATATTGAATGAAACTATTAAAGCTACCAAAAAGTTTGGAACTATATCTCTAATTGCTGATTACGTTGGATTTGCAAATGGTGTATTGATTGGTGCTGTAATGGAGAAGGGAATTACTCTAAGAGGTTGTGGACAAGCTCCAGTTCAAAAGTATTGGGAAGAATTACTTGAGCTAATTAGGGTCGGTGATTTCGATCCTGGTTTCATTTTAACTCACAGATTTGACATAACTGAATTCAAGGAGTTATACGAGGCCTTTGATGAGAAAAGAGGAGGAATTGAGAAAGTTTTTGTTCAAACAAAATTCTCTCAACCTCCAGCTCCTGGAACTCCAGCATTGAGTAAAGTTGGTGACCTTCAATGAATTTATGACTGAACGATCAATTGTTACATAAGAACTATTGAATAACGCTTTATACTAAGTAAAATTACAACTCCATTTTATCAAACTTGTAAGTTTTTCGCTCGAGCTTTCATGCTGTGTAGCTGAGACCTGGAAGTATGCCTCAGTATACTTTAAAATTAGTCAATTTATATTTAGTAATTTTTGTATTGTGTGTCAAGCATTATTGACTACAATATAACCTTTGATAGATAAGATGTTCTATATTTACTCCAGTCTATCATGTGTACAAATCTTATACTTAACTTTGATAGTCACCTCAAAATTAACACTAAAATATTATATTATGATGGAAAAAAAGTCCTCAGACTAAGGGTATTTAATAAAGCATCGAATCTTAACTCTGGAGGTACTATGTTCTTACATCAAGAAAGCTTTGCACTGCGTCAACGAGGGCGTTTGTTAATCGCATCAGCTCTTTCTTTTGAATGACGTAGGGTGGCATAATATAAACTAATTTGTTAAATGGACGAATCCACACTTGATGTTTTTTGACAAAAAACTCTTGAAACCACTTCATATCAACGGGTACAGCCAGTTCAACAACCCCAATACTTCCAAGAACTCTGACATCTTCCACAATTGCACATTTTTCAAGCTGTGACAACTCATTTTTGAGCGTATTTTCAATAAATTTACACTGCTCCCTCCATTTACCGGTTTCAATCAATTCTAGTGACTTGATGGCAACAGCACAAGCCAATGGGTTTCCCATAAATGTTGGACCATGCATCATACTACCACCTGTTTTAGAATCACTTCCCACAATTTCTGAGACAAATCTTTGGCAAAGTAAAGCGGCTAGCGTCATATAGCCACCAGTCAAAGCTTTTCCAACCAACATAATATCAGGCACAATTTGACTGTGCTCATAAGCAAACAATTTACCTGTTCTACCAAAACCTGTTGCAATTTCATCCAAAATCAATAGAATAGAGTATTCGTCACATAATCTTCTAACCTCCTTCAAATAATTTGGGTGGTACATCCTCATACCTCCAGCGCCTTGAAGTATGGGCTCCAGTATGACTGCAGCTATGTTTTTGTGATATTTTATCAGCTTTTCTTTAAAATCTAATATATCATTTGGGTCCCAGTCGCCATCGAATCTAGATTGTGGGGCATTAGCAAATATATGTTTATCTGACATATAACCAGTGTATAATGTATGCATTGAATTTATTGGATCACACACTGACATAGCACCAAGGGTATCTCCATGATAGCCATTACTTATTGTTAAAAACCTGTCTTTTTGAGCCTGGCCAATTGCATGACAGTACTGTATAGCCATTTTGAGAGAAACCTCAATAGATACAGACCCTGAATCAGCGAAGAAGCAACAATCTAAACTCGGATCAACCAACCCCAGTAGCTTTTCAGCTAGCCCAATGGCCGGATCATGAGTTAAGCCTCCAAACATGACATGTGACATCTTGTTTATCTGGTCTGTTGCAGCGTTGTTTAGTTCAGGGTTCGAATAACCATGAATTGCACACCACCATGATGACATACCATCAACGCATCTTTCACCCGAGCTTAAATTTATATACACTCCATCTGCAGAATCAACATGATAACAAGGCAAGGGATTGGTTAGTGAGGTGTATGGATGCCAAATATGTTTGCGGTCATAGTCGAGTTTTTGTTCAAGCCTATCCATAATTCAAATTGTCTTATTCCAAAGTTGTCCTTCTGTGAAAAGTTTTCACTAATACAAAGATTATTTGACTTTTGAAAAAACACACACATTTCTTAGAAACTAACCAACACAGACATGTGAGCTCAAATGAGTTCCCTAAGCTTTACCATGCACTATTTAGTCAATTGGTGAGTCAAAAATTGTGCGATGATTCCCATGAGTACTTTTTTGAGTCATGTTTTGACTCAATGCAAGATTCACCGTGAACTCACAAAAACCAGTTATGTGAGCATTTCCTGATCTTGGTATTCAACTCTGAGTTATAATTTCTATACTTTATAAAGAGGTGTTAGCTAACTGACTATGCAGATGTTTCCAAGAATATTCATTACAGGAACTGATACAGACGTCGGAAAAACATTTATATCGGCTTTACTAGTTAAAAAATGGCAGATGGCATACTGGAAACCGTTGCAAACAGGATTAAATTGTGATATTGGTGACACTAAAAGCGTTCTTGAATTAGTCGGGTCTGGAGTAAAGCATGCAAAACCCGCAATAGAACTTCAATTGCCTTTGAGTCCATGGAGGGCTTGTGCTTTGGAGCTAAAACCTTTAATCGATATTGACTCGTTAAAAATCCCGAAGGAACTTTTGGATCAGCCATTGATTATAGAAGGTGCTGGTGGTGTTCAAGTTCCTATCAATGATCACCAAATCACCACCGACTTGATAAAGCAATTGGATGTTGCCGTTATTGTTGTAGCCAGATCAGGATTGGGAACGTTAAATCATACTTTGTTAACAATTGAGCATTTACAGAATAGAAATGTAAAAGTTTTGGGTGTGATTTTAAACGGGAATTTAAATAAAGATAATGCCAAAACCTTGAAAGCATGCGGTGTTAACGTTATCTGCCAAATTCCACAAGCAGAAAGTTTACAGCAAGTTGAGCATTTAGTTCCAAATTTAAGTGATGTGTATTATTAGATTTTGTCATAAACAACTTTACACACATCAGAGTAATTGGATCTTCTCACAAATCCGGGTTTTAGAGTAGTTCTGGCATCTTGTAGCTCCAACATTCCTGAAAATGGCTCGCTCATACTTAATCCCAACAACTTTAATTCCTCTACACTGAATTGTCTAAAGTAATCCATTGGCGTTGTCAAATAGATATTTTCTTTTTGTCTCGAAGTAGCAGAGCACATGAATAAGATGAGTAAAGTCCTATATTGACATTGAGTAACGTTCTCGCCTGCACCATGAAATACTGACCCCAGCATAAAAAATCCGTCACCTTCATCCAACTCGACAGTGATGCATTCATCTTCTTCTGGTTTTCTCAGATGATCCCAGAGATGTGAACCAGGGATGAATCGAGTACCACCATTCTCTTTTGTAACTTGACTCAAAGCCACTGAAACGCCCAATTGAGTGTCAGACCCGTATTTGTAAAAATCTTGGTGCTCAATGATATTATGCTCTGATTGATCATCTCTATGTAGGGCTTGATATTTTGCACCTGGGCCAACTCGAAAGGCAATCGAGCTTGAAACTATAGCTGGTGAATGGCCGATATTCAGATTATTGCCTATCCAAAATGCATTTTTCTTTGCTAAAAACCTTTCACTCAATTGAACATGTAATGGGTGATTCAAGACTTCATGAACAACAGCCGGTGATTTAGCAGCTGTGGCAGTGACTCTTATAGTCTCTTTAGGAAATAATCTTGGGTCGTTTTTCTTGGTTTCAAATGTTGGATCAAGTTCCGATTTGATCTTATTCAATTGCCCATTCTTCATGAAGTTTTTAACAATAGCAACACCATATTTTTCCAATAGAGCACTAACGTTATCAAGTGTGGCATTTTCGTATGGAATCGACAAATCTTCCAATGTGGTTATCGGACAATCTGTACGTTTACTTGTTGGCTTGATAATAGATGCCACCTTGGTCTCTGCTAGACTCGGTGTAGCAGAAAATTCTGTTTCTTTTGAGTTTGGTAAGTCCCAAAGCTTAATTCTATCCAGAGTTCTAGTTGTTGAGTTTCCCAGATAATCATTTGTATTTAAAAGTGTCATGTTTGTTTCTCAGATGGGGCTGACAAAATGGAAAACTGAGGTTTATATCGTGATTGCTGCGAAAGTTCCCTCTTTAAATACATTTTCATACCACATATATTTTGCAAAAATACCAAATGACTTCCTCGATGACTAAATCAGGTGGATGCCTCCCATATCAAAAAGCCCATTTTTGAATAAAGATCAATGTTTAGATTCATCAGCATACTATTTTTCTTTCCTAATGACTCGAATAAATTACTTAATTAGGACTTTGGCCTCGCGAAAACTTGACAGGAGTCAATTTGACTATTGTTGAACCCATTTAGTCAAAATCATTACTTGAGCCCAACAAAGAGCCATTCTGTTAGTGACTGTATATCAATGACTCAATCTTTTCAGCTCAAGTCACTTGTCATGGCTTTGAACAGGTCTTTCGTGAAACATATAAATGCTGAAAAGTTTTCTTTTAGTTGAAATGAGTATCTGCACCAACAAAATTTAACGAGCTCATACACAATGGGTATAGATTTAGACTTTGACCAAAAACATATTTGGCACCAATATTCCTCACTCACTAATCCGATACCAACATATCCAATTAAGAAAACTCTTGGTGCAAGGATAACTTTGGAGAATGGCACAGAATTAATTGATGGTATGAGTTCTTGGTGGTGCCAGATACATGGTGGATGTAATGAAGAGTTGAATCAAGCTATCTACGACCAAGTACCAAAATTCACACATTTCATGTTTGCAGGCATATCACATGAGCCTGCTGTTGAGTTGAGTAAGAAATTGATTTCGATTACCGCAGAACCTCTGGATAGTGTCTTTTATGCCGAATCAGGCTCGGTTGCAGTTGAAGTTGGATTAAAATTGGCACACCTTTACTGGGCCGGTAAGAGGGAAACAAGTGAGTTCAATCATGCAAAAGATAGATTCTTAACAATCAACTATGGTTATCATGGCGATACATATGGTGCGATGTCAGTTTGCGACCCAGTCAACTCTATGCATAACAAGTACAATAAATATCTAACAAGAAATTTTTTCGCTGATGCGCCAAAGTCCCGATTTGATGGTGAATGGGACCCAAATGATATTGTCCCTTTGAGGGAAAATTTAAAAATAAACCATGAAAGGATTGCAGCTGTTATAGTGGAACCTATTGTTCAAGGTGCAGGTGGTATGAGAATATATCATCCTGAGTATTTGAGACAAGTACGTAAACTCTGTGATGAATACGAAGTATTGTTGATTTTGGATGAAATAGCTACAGGGTTCGGTAGAACTGGTAAATTATTTGCTTATGAACATAGCCAAATCGTACCAGACATTCTCCTATGTGGTAAAGGCCTAACCGGCGGTTATTTGCCTTTGAGTGCTGTATTGATGACTAGAGACGTTTCAACATTTGTGTGCGAAAGCCCAGGGAAGCGATTTTTCCATGGGCCAACTTATATGGCGAATGCATTAGCTTGCGCTGTTGGCAATAAATCTCTAGAGATTCTACAAAGGGGAAATTGGATTGATCAAGTTGCTAATATTGAAAAGATTTTCAAATCTCATTTGTTCGATAAGATCAAGGGTTCTAATCTTACAGAATCAATTGTTGAAGATTTACGCGGTATTGGTGCCTTAGCAGTGATTCAACTGAGAAGCCCTTATGAAACCGATTCTTTGCAAAAAAGATTTGTTGATTCTGGAGCATGGGTTCGTCCCTTTGGGAAATTGATATACTTGATGCCACCATTTATTATTGAGCAAGATGATTTGGAAAAACTATGCGCAGCAACATTGGATGTCCTTATGCAGCTGGAGAAGGACCAACTTTGTGTTTAGCATTCAGATAAAGTGATATATAAAACACAAGTTTTCCAATTTAGCCTAAGTGGTGGAAACTCACTCTGATATTAAAATGTGTGGTTGAAGGCTTAAAAAAGCGAGTACATTGTAGGTAATATCGGATTCATAGAGATGATGTAAATACCAAAACACTACTTGGCGTACAGCTGATCACAAGTTGTAACTTGCAAAAGTTAAATGTTGTAGCTTCAAATCATCAACAGAAACAAACACCAGTTTGCTCAAACCTATGAACTATGCTTGGTTTTGATGCACTTTGTTGTTTAGTTTTGGTGCGTTTCTGGCAATCGGGATTATGGCTAACATGGGTATTCTCGGAAATAAACTCAAAGGCGTAGTAATAAATGTATGCGGAAAAATTGGCTTATTGACCACTTGACGACTATATTAAGCAATTGAGACTCTACACTCAAAGTTTTTAATCCTTGTTGTTGAAGCACTGAGAATTGACCTAGAGCGTGACATTTATCCACCAGGTTACCACTTCTTACCAAACAATTTCTAATTGCGAAACTTTGTTCTCAAATACACCTTTGACCCATATTTGTCAGTATAGTGTAGATCCAGCTGCAACTTCATCTTGTTTGACAACTGCAATGCACATCATCAAACAAGCTCAAATTATACCCATGTCAACAGAAAAAAAAAACATACACAGCTAATCCATGTCCCTGGCTGTTCATAGCTGCCTACCATGCAGTATGGGCCACGTCTTGCTACTAGTATTAAAGATCAAGCTCGCAAGTTGGTGCAAGCCTATAACGCATTAAACACCAATCTCTACAGGGGAAAGGATATCACGGTCAATTGAATTCTTTTTTCGTTCTAACTTTCGTTATTTGCTTTGACTCTCTATCAGGCATTTCACCTAAGACATGTATAAGCCTTTCTCTACAAGGGTTAAAGTTTTTATGCATGTCGTATTTGATGTGTGTTTAATACTATAACTTTCTTTCGTTCTGCGTTGAAGGTACAACTTCAAATTACGGTGTTACACGCCAAAAGTCATATGCATTAACCGGATTATTTCTTGACTATTATATACAAACACTTTATAACCAGCATTCAACTAATTTTGACTTTGAAACTTGAATAATTGATCTTCATTCGTCTCAACATGCATTTCGAAACGCCCTCATCCATGTGAATAATGCTTTTGGATCTTCATATATTTCACCAATTTATGCAAAGTTCCCTGAGTGATGTGCTTAAGTCCCTTGGACCTCAATTCTCTTGCGTCTTTCAAGACTTGTAACGTCAAATACGTTTCCACATAACATTAATTGTCCATGTACATTTCACATTCATTTCAAATGAATAAGAAAACACTTTGGGACTTTTATGCATCATCAAAGGTAAAAATTAACCAGATTACAAGGATCTTGCAAAAATTTCCCAAGTTTCTCTTTAATATCTTTTGAACTCTTTTCAATCCCTTTTCACGTATAAAATGGGCCATGGCCCCATAAGAATATGCGTATGATGCCTTTCAAAAAGATGTATTTGATCAATCTTCACAGCATTAAGCCAAAAATCTTTCAAAAAAACAACAGGGTTGTTGATCTTCCTATCAAGCATCTAGGATTCAGATAAATAACTTTATATAACTCTCGTTAACATTCAAGCTTCACCTCTCTAAAACCTCAAAACACATCAAAGTCTTAGCTACTATCAAACTCGAATTCTCAGAAGATAATATAACCACTATTCAAAATGGTAGCAGGTCCAAATAAAGATCTCGAAAATTTGGAGCGTATGATGTACTGGAAGACCACTTTGAAAGCGTGGTCTTGCTTTCTCGTTTGTACCAAGTTAAATCAGAAACTTGAAACTGATGACATACTGAAAGGGGTCCACAAGCTGTTCACCTTGAGAGTGCAATTGCGTTTAAACGTTTTCAAATATTCAAATAACAAATTGGTTACTGAAGAAATTAATGGCTGGTCCGATGATTTTGTTGACTTCGTTGATTATCCAACTGATGATTTTGATATTATCGAAGCTTTTAAGCAACAACATGACCAATATTTCGAGTTAAGTGTCCAAAAACCTCTTTGGAAACTTGTTGTCTTGAATCATCAGTATCTTTTAATTCTTTGCGACCATACTTTATACGATGGTAACACTGCACTATATATCTGTGAAGATCTAGTTACAGTCTTGAATGATAAAGATTTACCAGCTGATAAAATTCCAGAAATTAAACCTTACCATGATTTACTAAAACCAAAATTAGGACATACAATTAAAACCGTTATTCAAACATTTGCACCAAAATGGGCCTACCCATTGGTCAATTTGATTTACAGACCAGCGACTGAATTTGAAACAGGTAAACTTGATGATTGGGGTGTAAGTCATAAAATTGAGAGAACCACAAACAAATTAAAACATTTAATCACAATAACAACTGAAGAATTTGGTATAATTAAAAAATTAACTAAATCACATGGTGTTAACTTTACAGCATTTTGGGCTTATGTCAATGTGCTTGCTGTTGCACAGTTAGGTAAATCTGCTGTTGATTTATCGATTCCATTCAACATGAGAACAAATTTGTTACCACCTGAATACTTGAGATGGTATGGGTTATTAGTTTCACATGTCACTTTAAATGTTCATACAAAAGTTGACCATGATGCTATTGATTGGGATTTTGTAAGATTTTTGAACGGCAGTGTTGCACATAAACATCAAGTAAGACAATCACAAATGCTTGGTATGATTAAATACGTTAGTGCCCGTGGATTAATTGAGTCTGCCTTGAAATCACCAAGAAAAGGTGGGTTGGAAGTTTCAAATTTGGGATTAAGAGTTGACCCAGATGGTGAATCATGGAAAAAATATGTACCAGAGGAATTTTTCTTCTCATTACCAAATGATCTTTCAGGTTATAACGTATCAAATGGTGTGATTTCAAGTAAAACTAAAACAAATATTATCTTGGACGGTGTTCCAGAATTTGCAAATGAATTCCCACAATATGTCAATAACGTTGAAACAATTTTAAGAAACGCAATCAATGGCTATTACGATTAGGCGTAATTATAAACATTCCCACAAAACCTTATTTGCTGGATCAAAAAACTTTACCAGGTTGGGAAATGAATAATATGACCAACTCACAATTGTCAAGAGTTGGATTTTAAGTTAATTTTCTTTTTTCTTTCTTTTTTGTTATACCACTTTGTGCTTTTTTAACTAATTTTATTAATGGTAGATAATAATTATAATGTATGGAGTTTCACAGATTTTCAACAATTTGAAGTAGATTTAAGTGTGCATCATCTTTGTATAGCATCGAATCTAGGCAAGAAGCTTAAACTAAGTTTCGACTTCATCTCATTTTCGCTTCGATTTGCATCTGAAACAAACCAAGGGGAAGTACCTAATTTCATAGACACGAATTTTGTGTGTTTTTTGTTTTTTACTTGTGTGGAGTTCTTATAGCAGAAATTATAGTGAAAATCATAGAACAAAACAGCATTTTAACCGATCATCGATAATTCCTTGCATACTACCAGTGGAAAGACAAGGTTGGATACTGCTAGTGTTTGTTGCTCATGTAATCAGACATTCCATCATATTTACCAATGGTTGCTATGTTTTAGACAATAAAGGGTCCCTCACTTTGAGCAAATTCGGTACAATGTTTAAAGTTGGATATCATCTACAATTACGATTCTTCGCTCAAAGTTTAAAGCTTATTATATACCTTCTAGAGATGTTAATGTGGTGCTAAGGCTAATTCGCTAAATCTCTATGAGATTGATGAGGCTTATATGGCTGTATTTTGCATGCTTTCCTTTTTACTGATGAAATCTAAATTACGAAAAGTTTATCAAATGGATACATACCTTCACCTGAAACTGGAGCTGTACCTACAAGTCATGTTCTATTGAACTAGACACATTTTGGTGAAGTATATTGATTTTATTCAATAGAAAGTAGCACCTGGGCCCTGCTTGAACCTTGATGCAAGGCTCGGGAACTTTCTGAATACGGGCTAACTGAATTTGATTGACTTGCATATCACTTGAATTACAAATCCTTATAATGATAAAACTATATATAAGTATCCCATTAGTATCACCATCTGTAACTATGAGCTTTCTCTGTGCTTCTGGATAATGAGTTAACCAGTGGCTGAAAAATCTAACAAAGATGGTTCACAGATCAAATGAGGTACTATGGAAGCTTGAGGCAATGAACTATCATAAGAACAGATTGAAAGTTTGGTCGTGTTTCACAATAGGCTCTAAATTAAATAAGCCCGTTGAGGATGACGTCTTGCTGAAGTCTATTCACAAGCTTTACTGCTATAGAACCAAGTTACGCTTGAACGTTTTTCAAGATGCTAAAGGTAATTTAATATCCAGGGAGATTGATGCTTGGAGAGATGATTTTGTTGAGTTTTATCAATATGACGAGTCTACTTTTGATCTGGCACAATTTATCAATTATCAACATGAAATGATATTCCCGTTTGGAGTTCATCAGCCTCTTTGGAAACTTGTGGTCATTAACCAAAAGTGGCTACTCTTTGTGGTGGATCATACACTTTACGATGGCAGTACAGTCACATTCATGAATGAAGAATTACTTTCTATCCTCAACGATCAAGAAATCCCTACTGAAATGTATCCAGATGCAAAACTATACAATGATCTAATCAATCCTGGCTTCTTACACACTTTAGGGAAAGTGTTGGAGACATTTGCACCTGATTGGGTTCAACCATTGGTAAGATATGCATTAAACCCCAAGGCTAAATACGAAGGTATCAAAAGAGGCTGGCTTTTAGATACTAATAAGCAATTAACTCACCAAACATTTAAGCATATAATTAGCTTGGATGCGAAAGAATTTGCTAAATTAAAGGCTATTTTGAAGATTAAAGACGTTCAATTCACAAGTTTTTGGGTTTATCTGAATATTGTGGCATTGTCACAGTTGAAAAGAGAGAACATTGATGTGTCGGTTCCCTTCACCCTCCGCTCTCTTTTACCAAAGGAGTATCATTCCTATTATGGTTTATTGATATCTCATGTGCAAATGAATTGTAAGCCGCAGACGGATTTGAAAAATATTGATTGGGATTATGTGCAATATATCAATTCAGCTTTTGCAAAGCCCAAATTAAAAAAAGCTGCTGAAATTATAGGTATGCTGAAATTTGTTAGTTCCAGAGAGCTTGTTATATCAAGTATTCCTCAGCCAAGGAAAGGTGTTTTAGAAGTCTCAAATTTAGGTTTAAGGAAACCTGATGTCAAAGTTACCAATCCGAAATATTTAATTGATGAGTTTATTTTTACCCAGCCAAATGATATTACAGGGTATTATATTTCTAATAGTATCATTTCCACGAGTACAAAGACTAATATAGTACTGGACGGTGTTCCAGAATTTGGCCCATATTTCCAAAATTTTGTTCAAATACTAGAGTCATTGTTACAAAATGCTATACATGGACTCTACGATTGAATCTCAATAAAATCAAGAATATTTATTCAGTCTCGTCAGTTCGTTATTACATTCAGATTTTTCTGTCTCCCAAGCTTACTCGGATGATCTCACAATATGGTACTAGCTATCGTCGCTGTACAAGCTTTGTTTGTTTTTTTCGTTATCAAAAAGCTTTGGTAAATGCTCCATTTAATAGCTATCTCTTCAGTAGTCTTTAAAAGTGGAGCGCAATGAAGTAGCCAAGGGGAACTCAAAAATTGATATACCCCCATTTAAGAAATTGATTTCACATTCGTCAAAATTTTTGTTGAATTTATTATGAGGGACCATTTGCCCACCAATTACAAATACTTTTGAATTTGCTTGTGTCACTGTAGCCCCAATATTGCCAAAAGAGGCCAAGCCTCCACTTGTCCCTATAAATGGTATTATACCATGAAAATACTTGACTAATGACCAAGTTTGTGTAGCTAAATTTAGTACGAGCAATCTTTGATAATGATCATTTTCAATGTTTGGAACATTCGGTTGACCTTTAATCGAAGCAACTATTGGGGAAACATCAGGTAGTCTATCATTAAAATCCAGCTCAAGATCATCGAAATCTGATGGCATGGCACCTCCAATCATATAAATATGTTTATCAATTAGAATAGCACGATGGCCACTTCTTTTCAACTGGCATTGAAATTTTGACTTTAATGGCTGTGAATTTTCATCATAATTATGGAAAAAAGTTGGAGCTCTAGTCCAGCTTTCATCATCAAAATCGAAAATCCAGGTATCACCGTAAATTTGTTCACCATCGGTACCCCCATGTACAGCTAGTTTCAAATCTAAAGTTTCTTCGCCACTTATATTTTTCTGTGTACTAGTTGTTGAATTATCAGATAAGACACTGGCTGGTGAAGAAGGTCTTGCAATACCAATTCTATTTGGATTACGAACATTTTTGTTTTGATTTTGAGTTGGCGTTTTCGAGCCATGAATGTACTTCGCATCATATATCTCTGCACAGTGGAAAGCTCTTGCCTCTGGGATCAAATTTTCATCTAAAGGTCCTGGGATTGGAGTTGCTAAAACATTATCCCCAAAAATCATATAATCGTGTTTCCCTTTATAAGTTATTGACAATTCAACTTTCCATAAATCTCTTATTGGCTTGAAATTCAGTGGATTATGAGGATCTTGTCTGAATCCACCCATAATGAAAACAGTTGCAGCGATCCCGCCAGCACCTGATTCGACTTTTAAATGTTTTGAAAGATTAACTGAACATGAAGAATGACCAAATCTTGGAACAGTCAATGGATATCTTGTAAACATATTTGGATGTGCAATTAACTCAAATTTTCTAAATTTCAAGCAACGAACATCCAAGACGTATCCGCTATTATTCAGCTTCACATGTTTCTTGATGTAAACTTTTTTCGAATCTGCATCATATGCAACTTGATTTATGAGTTCAAACCCACCATAATAGAAAATATGCCTGCTTGTTATTTTACTAGCAGACATTGCCATAAGAGGCGGAGGGATATCACCACTAACTTTTGGTCTTGATATCAAAGTGGTTTCCGAAGAGACAATATATAAATGTTCATTGGGGACAATACTAGGATTGTTCAATAGTTTAGAGTTGATTGGTTTGGGTAAGTTAACTCCGTCAACGATATAACTTGATAAATCATTTAATACAATATTATCTTTGAATAGAGAAGTTGCTCCACCTAGTATGAAAATTTGGCCATCAATTTCACAAGCTGTATGGTATATCAATGGAGGTAAAGGGGCTTGTCCCATTACTTTGGGGATATGCAAATAGTTTAACAGTTTTGAATCATCGAAAACGGTTAAAGATTCACCGTTTAACTCTGAAGCAGGTTCTGAACCATAATCGATTTTCTCAAAATTATAATAATCTTTCTTATTATCTTTTAGTAAATTAGATGAAATCCATTTTGAATTTGCAAATGGAGTCCAAATCTTATGATTTTTGATGTAGTTACCTGAGTAATCCTTAGGTAATGAGATTTTATTGTATTCGTAAGCACGATTACCATTAGGTGTAGAGCTAGAATCTTTGAACAGTAAAGATTCCTCTTCACCTAATGCATCTGAGTCATCATCTGAAACATCTGATCCATATTCTTGATTATTTTGATTGCCATTAATTTTAAAATCGCCATTACCATTACCATTGGTAAGCTTACTCTTTTTAATTTGGTTTCTCAATATATTCAAGTAATAGTGTTTCAATTTCCTATCAGCGGTAAACTCATGAATAATTTCTTCATTATCCTCACTTGAATGGTACGTAATTGCTATGAGTGGAGTCGACATTATATGATTTTTTCTGTATTTTTCACTCCTAGCTCAAGCCTATGTATTCACAGCCACAGCAACACTTTTACCAAATTTATTAAAGCCTGTCTCTGTTAGATATCTAGCTAAACAAAACAGTGCAACCCAAGAATAACGCATTTAATGTATTGTTGAAAGGCTGCTTTGTGTGAAAATTTCACGAAGTGCATTAGCCCATCACAATGGATTCTTACATAAGCCAAGATAGATGCCCATCAAAAAATGCAACTTGTGGAGAAAACTTGCATCGACTCTACAAAGGGAACAAATCAACATATTATATGATAA
This sequence comes from Hansenula silvicultrix, assembly GCA_030574755.1. Classification (NCBI taxonomy): domain Eukaryota; kingdom Fungi; phylum Ascomycota; class Saccharomycetes; order Phaffomycetales; family Wickerhamomycetaceae; genus Hansenula; species Hansenula silvicultrix. Next base: position 38,477 of record JAJMFL010000029.1, on the reverse strand, counting down.
CTATGGGTGAGTTGGATCTATATCATGAGTAGAGTAATATGGTGAATAAATATGATGAATAAATATGAATAAATAAATGAATTAATAAATATGAATAAATAAATAAACTAATAAATATAATAAATAAGGTATCATTGTCTATACCACATTCTTGTTGGTTCAGCGGCTAAGATCTTCTTTTGTAATCTGAAAACACCATACATCAAAGCTTCAGCGGTTGGTGGACAGCCTGGAACATAGACATCAACAGGTACAATACGATCACAACCTCTGACAACAGAGTATGAATAATGATAATAACCCCCACCATTTGCACAAGATCCCATTGAAATAACCCATTTTGGATCAGCCATTTGATCATAGACTTGTCTTAGAGCTGGAGCCATTTTATTTGTTAAAGTACCCGCAACGATCATACAATCCGATTGTCTTGGTGTAGCTCTGAAAATGATACCCAATCTATCTTGATCATATCTTGGAGTGGAAACATGCATCATTTCCACTGCACAACAAGCCAATCCAAAAGTAACAGGCCAAAATGATGATTTTCTAGCCCAGTCAGCTACACTATCTAATGTTGTTAAAACATAATCCATTGAATTTGCAGGTTTTGGCATATCTGAATTTAAGGGGAAATCAGTGGCCAACTTGGAAGGAGTCACATCGTTCTTAGTAACAACATGTCTAGTGGGTGTTATTAATGATAATGCCCTAACAGGTTTGGAGTGTCTAACAAGTTGATTTTTAATCATCTCTGTTATTTTATCTTCCTTATTATTGGTTAACTGTTATTTACTATACAAGTTATCAAAATCAAAAGTGGTGAATTGTAAAAATTAATGATTTTGGGATTTTTAATTCCAAAGCTTGTGGGTCAAAATTCGCGGAGTACACAAAAAAAGAAAATACATTCGCGTATATATAAACAAACTACATGAATCAGCATCGATTGATCTAATGTACAAAATTGGATATCTATATATAATTCCTGGCAATTGTCGATAGTGATTGATGATAATAACTGAGCTGTGTATGTGTGTTTCTGGGAGGCGGAGGGTTTGTATCCATGCGAAATGCCAATTAGGGTTGCACAATGTTCAACATTGACATTGTGATTCTTCTTCTTGTTTATTATCAGTTGCTATATCGATAACTATATTGTAATTAGTAAATAAATTCACGCGGGATTAAAAGAAAAAACACAAAAATTGCATATAACTCACCTTCTGGTTGACTATTCTTAGATTCTTCAAACTCTGGTAAACTTTTAGCAATTTTTTTGAACATATTTTTAACATTATAACCCAATTTTGTTGAAGTCTCTATAAATATTGAACAGTTTAAAGACTTGGCCTTTGATTCACCATCTTCTATCGATACTTGTCTTTTATCTGTTAAATCATTTTTATTACCAACTAAACATAAAACAACATTTTCACTTCTTTCAGCTTTGACATCTTCAATCCATTTATCAACCAGTTCAAAAGATTTTTTCGATGTGATATCATAAACTATAACTGCAACATGAGAGTCTCTTATATATGAAGGTATTAATGATCTAAATCTTTCCTGTCCTGCAGTATCCCATAATTGTAATCTAACAGTTTTATCATCAAGATACATTGTTTTGGATAAAAAATCAATACCAATTGTGGCCTGTTTTTTTTTGAGCATTAGTATCACCTCCTATATTGAATCAAAGTAAGCTTTACCATTTACATACCGCATAGTTATCATCAAATGTATCATACATAAATCTTGTGATTAATGATGTTTTCCCAACTGAGCTTGTTAGTTAAAATCTGACATCAACATCATCTTGAGAGAAGCCATGCAAAAAACATACCACCTTGTTCCCCGAGGAACACTATCTTATATTTACTCAAAGTATTATTTGGTTTACTCATTATCAAGGTTTGGGGATTTGAAAACTATATCAAGTTTCTATTAGTTGTATTACATTGATTTGGTGAATTGATTTCTCTGATTCAAAACTGCCAAATAAAAATGAAATTTTCGCGAATTCGTGTCATTTATTTCCAGTGCAGCTACAATTTCCTCAAAAGCAGTTAATTTATAAAATTATACAAAGTATTAAGGTGGACACAAGCGGCCAATCAGTAGCAACGGCTTACCAGGTTGTTTATTCGTGTTGACTCGTGGTAACAGGTTCTGAGTTCTGCACAGGACTCTGAACTGGACTCTGCACTGGGTTTTGAACTGGACTCTGAACTGGGTTTTGAGCTGGACTTTGAACTGGGTTTTGAGCTGGACTTTGAACTGGACTTGGTTCAATTGTTTCTTCAGATTTAGTATTACTCACAACGCTTGGTGAATTGAAACCTTCAACAGCCATTAATGGTTTATTAACGACCAAATAATTGCAATCATTTCTTTCCCAGAACTTTGCCATTGGAATGACTTTATATGAAGTTATGATTAGTGATACCAGTGAGATAACGAATAACACAAAATTTATAACTGCAAATGCAATAGCAGCTTTTGATGTTTTGCATGAGCTAAATGTATAAGTATAAAGATAATAACCATACCCCACGGTGGCAGTACAATCATCGGGTCCATAAACAGCAGCAATTGCAATAAATGAAATAAACCAAAATAAAGTTATTAGTGATTCTAATAACAAATTGACACCCATAATCAATACTTGTGAAAAGATTAGAGAAAGTATTGTAAAGATTATCAAGTATAACAATGTGAATACCGCTGTGAAGATTGTAAACCCCATAGAACCAGTTGTTGTATAGCGGTTAAGTGAATCACCTGCTAAACCTATTACGACTATGGTAACAAGGTATTGCAAAACACGGATAACGTACCCAAAAATTGAATTGGAAAGTATTCCAAAAGATTTTATAGGGCGGTTAACGTTTAAATCTGCTTTCTCAGTTTCAATTTGTTCAGACATTGAAGAATGATGGTTTGAGCTATTAGTGTTGTATGTTTATTGAAGTTCTATCTTTAAATCTTGAACATTGTTGTTGTTTATATATAGAGGAAATCTGAGTAATCGTATACATCTTGTAAATCTTGTGTTGTTCAAAGTAATAATTATTTTGCATTCACTACTGAAATGATGTAAATGACCAATTTACACACACTTTATCAAGAGAGAAAAAGCGAGTAGACCTCACAATAAGGTAAACATTACTTTTATAGACAGGGCTATAGTCAATTGGTCACATAACTAACTGTATGTAGTAAAGTCATTATAGCCTTGTATACACTTCACTTTCATTACTTGTGTGTGTTTATTTGCTTCCTGTATCCTAAAACGTGTGTTCAGCCATTAGCACTTTGTATATTTAACTTATAAAATATTTTTAATTTTTATGACACTTCAAAAGTTTAAGCAGGGTCCTAATCACCACCCAAACATGGAGAGCTTGAAAGCACAGAGATATTATATGTATGTAGTGGCTACTCACCAGTCTGTTACCGTCTAAAATTGTCCCCAATTCATACAATGATAAAGCATTGATTGATCACAACAACTAATTTATTTTGTACATTGTCAGTTTAAGTCAGCGGTTAAAGTTTTAATTAAAAAATTAATTATAAAAGTTGAATTATCTACAATCTTAAAAGCAAAACACTTGGCGGTCATTCACATACCATGATTGGATTTAATATACATGTTATGTAATAATAATAAATAGCTTTGATAGTGTTAATCAAAATCTAAAAGGTGTGGTTTCAATTTTAAATTTGAATTATGTTTTGATCTTGTTAGAACATTAAACAAAAACACTATAGCGCCAATTGAATAAAAAATAAAATTGATCAGTGAAAAAACAATTGATGCTTTACCTGATCTGCATCCTTCAACTCTATTGTGTAAACCTTGTTTATGACATTCATACCTTGGATACACAATTGTCACAAGAATAAATGCAATTAACCATAAACAAGATAGAATTGAGTCAAAGATTATTATGAATCTTGTCAATAAGATTGTCCTCTTGCTAGACTTATTGAAAAATTCACTAATATCAAATAGCAACAAGGCTTGATAAACAAACGATATAATACCCAATGCTAATACAAATGCCATTTTGCCATCTTTCCTGAAAAAATAGGCAACTGATAATCCTGATAGTGTAACAGATGCAACTGATGAGAAAAACTCAACCCATCTGATTATCCAGAGAAATATATTATTATGCAAAATTCCTGATTTATTCGAAACTGGTTCCGCATTTGCAAATTTTGATTCATAGTTATCAGTATCATGTTGTTTGGTATCACGTTCACTCAAATCATGATGTGACACATCGTTTATAGAAGTTGTATCAGACATGGTTAATAATGATATATAGCAAGGAACTTGGAAACACAGTTATAGAACGAAGAAGGAGAAATAGATGATTTAAAAGTTTCAGGATTTTAAAAACCAAAAAATGTGTCTATATGAAAAATTATAATATTTTACGCGTATGGTTTTTGAAACAAGGGTCCCTTACTTCGATCAAACTCAATACAATTAAAACAAGAGCGTGTCATTGTCTCAATATATAAAACATGATATGAGGGTTATAGCACTGGCAAGGCCCAATATTGTTACCAGTGACATTTTAACAATAAATGTTACCAATTATAATTTATACCAGTCGTTATCACTATACGTAAGTTATTTTTCTGTACCTGCGGTGTACGTGCATCTATGTTTTTCTTTGCGCCATTGGGTAAAACATACATCACTTGTGGTTAAATCGGTTTCCAATTCTTCATAAATGTGACTTTTCTTTCAAATTATTGATCAGTGATTACTCTACATTAGCTGTTTTAATAAATTCAAACAAATCTAGCTTGTGTCTATAGTATTTTGTTGCTTTATGTAGAGTTGTGGTATAATGTTCTAGATTTACGACAATTGAATTTCGCGTATAATGTATAATGTGGGTTACCGCCAGTAACATCATTAAAAATTTGACTTCTGATAGCAGAGCTATTCGTCTGAAAGCTTTTTAAGGTATTGTGAATTAATCAATAAGTAAATTCATCGAAATTAATACATCTTAGACTGTGAAAAAAGGATTAAGAAATTTCATTTTTTAGAAATTGAATATATAAATGTGTGATATTATATTACAAAACGCTAAATTTGACAAAAAATTCAATTTTTAAAATAAGTCTTTTCTTCATTTAACTTGATAGTCGGTGCTAGCTAATATCACAAGTAATTATTATAAGCCGTATCTGCTAAAGAAGTCGCTTAATTTATTATTCAATTTGCAACGTTTAGTTTACTATTAATTTATAGACCCTACTTATTATAAACCCCGAAAGCCGAAAACTGGCCCGAAAGCATAAACGGTAGACTATTTAAATTGAGCACTTTTCATAAAGATTAAAGCACAATTTCGTAAGCCGTTGTAAAAGCTTTTGCACAGGTATGAAAATAGATGCAATAAAAAGGAAGGTCCGTTTAGTTGTGAACAAGCACTATACTCTAGTTAACGTAGGAGATAAATTTGTGCGCTAAAATTGAAAAGCTTTGAAGTATAAGTAAATAATGAAAAGCAAATGCTAAACAATCCCAGCAAATGCTAAGATACCCAAGCAGACCCTTTGACCTCCATGAGATCTATATATATATAAGGCTACCTTCTATACATTGGGAATTAATACCACAGTTAAATTCAGCTTCATCTGGGGAACTATGTAATCGGCTAGTTCTCCCACCGTTTTTTTTATCGAATTTAAATTTATGACGTATACACCTCCAACTCACACAACACTAGTTATCTATCCGAACAAAAATGAAATTCTATTTTAAAATAACGTATCACGGTTACAAGGCTCTTGAGAGTCAATACATAATTCAGAAAGACACTTATCATATAGTCATTATATTCGCCAAACTTTATATAAATTGCAATATTTGCGAAATTTTGTAATGCTACAACCAGCCGAAAATGCTAAAAACTTCCACATTTGTTGATCAACTTCCCCAATCGGTGCATTTCATAACCATGCTGACATAATATAATTACCGGATATGGTAATCCGATGTACTTTTTAGCTCACAGTTTTTTTTTTTTTTCTTTTCTTTGCCGATTTCCATAAAATTTTGACCATATTTAATTGGCTTCGGATTGAGAGGAATTGGAAAAGGGAAAAAAAAACAAAAAGTACCAGTTTTTCCCTCAGATAATTAGTAGAAAAAAAAAATCTCAACTTGAAGAGTATTGAATTTTTTTATCAATCAAACAAAACAACAACTTAGCAATTCATTGTTGATATACATAAACACTTGGTTAAATAATGAAGTTCTCAGGTTTAGTCTTAGGTGCCATTGCCGTTGTTGGTGTTGCTAGCGCTGCTGAAGAAGAAGTTGTTGGTGTCAACAAGGGAGCCGCTACCACTGTAACTTCAACAGGTACTCATAAATATGGTAGATTTGATAAAACCAAAGCTGAATCAACAACTTCAGAAACTGGTACTCACAAATATGGTAGATTTGACAAGACCAAAGCTGAATCTACTACTTCAGAAACCGGTACTCATAAATATGGTAGATTTGATAAAACTAAAGCGGAATCAACAACTTCAGAAACTGGTACCCATAAATATGGTAGATTTGACAAGACCAAAGCTGAATCAACAACTTCAGAAACTGGTACTCACAAATACGGTAGATTCGATAAAACTAAAGCTGAATCAACTACTTCAGAAACTGGTACCCATAAATATGGTAGATTTGATAAAACCAAAGAAGGAACTTTAGTCAAAGAGGCCTCAACTAACGGTGCCGCTTCAGTTTACGGTATTGGTTTCGGTTCAGTCTTACTTGCTGGTATGTCTTTATTATTATAGATTAATAATTGAAAATCATATACTCAAAAGAATTAAAAAAACTATTCCCCCCACCATATCTCATATTGGATGATAATTCCATACCCTCAATCAACATAAATTTCAATCATTGAAACATCATACATCACAATTTATACCACTTCAAAAATAAGTTGCACTCGTTTTTTCAAACCCTTTCTTTTCAAATGCTTGTTCTTGATAATGATCATTTTTTTTTTATAGAGAGCATTGGAGATTAATTTTACCAAAATTTTTTAAATTATCTACAATTGTTTAGATCAAACTGACAATGAAAAATGTCTTTTCTTAATTTATAATATATTATTCCCGCAATATCAGATGTAGAGTAGCTAATTCAAATTATTCTGCTTTCTTTATTTAGTTATTTAGTTCCAATTCTATCCAATAAACTTGCAGATTTTACACCAGATTTTGAAGGCGGTGAAGAATCTCGAGTTCTTTCATTATCATTTGATTCAATCTTTGATGTTGAAGTATCATTTTTGGAAATTTGATCACTAGAAAATAAATCAACATCATTTCGTATACTGCTATCTTCATTATCACTAATTTTCCTTTTCGTTACAGAAGATAATGCCTTCTCTGGAAATAAATCAAGTCCATCATCTTCGTTATCTTCATCTCTTGTGCGTCTAAAATGGACCGGTTCTCTCTCACGATAATCATGTCTTTTACCATTTTTACGTTTTCCCTTTTCCAATTCATATTTAGGTGGATTATACAAGTAATATCTTGAATATGCAGCTGCGTTTTTAACTTTTTTATCATTGAGATTACTTATTCTAATTGTTAAAAGTACATCTGGCTTATCAGATTTGAGTTTTTGTGCTTCTCTTTCTTCATTTGATTCTAATACAAGTTCTTTATTCAATGTTAATTTATCCAATGCTTCTTTAGCTTCCTCGTCACTTTCAAAAACAACATTCACTTGAAACGTTAGTATACGATGGTCATTATGATAGAAAAAGCCCAAATTTCACTCACACGATGTGTCATTGATCCATTCAATTTGGAAAGGAGAATCAACGTATTCTTTAACATATTTCTTGATATCTGATGTTGATAAATTATCAACACCATTTAACCAAATTGAATTTGGTCTTAATACACTCTCTGAGGATGACTGTAAAGAAGTTAGTAATGAATCCAATCTCTTTCAATGTCGGCAAGCATACATCAATTTCCATAGAATCCATTTTGCAAATTTATTCGTTGCTTTGTTAGTGCATGAGTGTATTTGATATTAGTTGATGGACAATATGAACTTATATAGTAATATTTCGCGATTTGGTGAGCTTTTTTTTTTCCATCAAGCTAGCTCAGTTAATGCTCTCAATGGCTTCTACTACACTTGAAGAATCTAATGAGATATTTGAATGCTCTAGTAACTATGTATTTAGTTTTAAATAAATATAAATAAATATGAATAAATATGCATAATCAATATGTCTGAACAGGTCACTTGCCAAAATATCTACCGTTATTAACGCCTGAATTATGCTCAACGATACCCCAAATTCGATCCATTTTAATACCTCCAATATCATCAACTATATAAAGTTTATCATTTTTCAATTTCCAGTTATAAAGTCCAATTTTAGATTTTGCCAATCTGAGATCTTGAACTTTTAACAGTCTATTATAAACAGATCTACCAGTCCATGAAATCTTTTCTGCAACTAATGTTTCATCATCTGTTAAGTTCTCCAAAGTTTGTGATTTGGTGGTATCATAAAGCCTAAACATCCTATTAACATAATGCCTTGAGTAGAAATTTATCAATGGACTTGGTAAAAGTGAAAATGCTAAAACTGTATATGTCAATTCATCTGTGAAAAATGTTGCATTAAACATCAAATGCGAACTATAGATACCAAATGCAGCAACCCCCAATGCAACTCTCTTTATAAGTGAGATTCTTGTACCCAAAGGCGATACATATATCGGGTCATAACCAAGTCTATATTTGGATTCAATTGGTAAAGATTTAATCGAATTTGGTGATCTAATTAAAACTCGTTCGTGTTTTGTGGAGGTGGATGGTAAAGAACCTAAATCTGATTCAGCAGTGGATGTATTTTGTAAAATTCTTGCATTGTGGAAACTTCTGATTCCAATACCTCCCACAATTGTAGGTCTAAACTTAAGCATCTTAATCATACCGCTCCTTTATATGACTTGCCTCTAACTGTACCAACCCACAAGAGACCTAGTCCTGTATAGTTAAAATACAATATTTGTTCGCGAAACTCTTAGAGTGAAATCTTTGAAGTTGTCCTGGTTGCAAATTCGCGATATTCTCTATTTTGTTTACCCTGCAACTACTACTGCCTAAAGAGGGAAACTGCCAAAAGCGGCAAATTGTCGTTGATTTTCAGGAAAACAAACAGTTAGAAGGAAAAAAAAATATGTGATGGATTTAATTTCTCTTCCTTTCTTTTCAATTAGATCTCTAGGTCACAAGATAAAGATTAATTCTTTCAATTTGGGTAAGAAGAAACACATTATCGTTAGAGATCATCGCTTGAAGACAATAACCGCCAAAGTTTTTTTTTATATCTTCACCACTTGAAAAAATGGATTCCGACTCAACAAATAAATATATTCCAGATCATCGTCGTACAAATTTTAAGAACAAAGGTAGATTTAATCCTGATGAATTACGTCGTCGTCGTGAAAATCAAAGTGTTGAATTAAGAAAAGCCAAGAGAGATGAGACATTAGCTAAAAGAAGAAACTTCAATATTAACACTGAAGATTCTGATGATGAAGATATCTCTAAAAAAGATGATGATTCTTTATTCTTGAATCAATTACAGCAAGAATTACCAAGAATGATTGAACAAATCAATTCAGATGATTTTGATTCCCAATTGGCCTCTACTGTCAAATTTAGACAAATCTTATCAAGAGAACGTAATCCTCCAATTGATTTGGTTATTCAATCTGGTGTTGTTCCAAGATTAGTTACTTTTATGGTCAATCAACCAGAAATGTTACAATTAGAATCTGCTTGGGCTTTAACAAATATCGCTTCTGGTACTTCCGAACAAACTAAATACGTTGTTGAAGCTGGCGCCGTTCCACATTTCGTTAGTTTGTTATACTCATCATCATTAGAAGTTATAGAACAAGCTATCTGGGCTTTGGGTAACGTTGCTGGTGATTCTGCACAATATAGAGATTTTGTCTTAGAGTGTGACGCCATGACACCAGTTTTATCAATATTCAACACAACTAAAATGTCATTAATTAGAACCGCTACATGGACTTTATCAAATTTGTGTAGAGGTAAAAATCCTCAACCAGATTGGAATGTTGTCTCTCAAGCTTTACCAACTTTAGCCAAATTAATTTATTCAGTTGATGTTGAAACTTTGATCGATGCTTGTTGGGCTATTTCATATCTTTCAGATGGCCCAGCTGAAGCTATCCAAGCCGTCGTTGATGCTAGAATTCCAAAAAGATTGGTTGAACTATTGGGTCATGAAACTACTCTTGTTCAAACTCCTGCTTTGAGAGCAGTTGGTAACATTGTTACCGGTAACGATTTACAAACTCAAATTGTTATCAACGCTGGTGTCTTACCTGCTTTGTTGCCACTATTATCATCACAAAAAGAATCTATTAAAAAAGAAGCTTCTTGGACTATTTCAAATATTACAGCAGGTAACTCTGAACAAATTCAAGCTGTTATTGACGCAAACTTAATCCCACCTTTAATAAGATTATTAGAAACTGCTGATTATAAAACCAAGAAAGAAGCTTGTTGGGCCATTTCAAATGCTTCATCAGGTGGTTTGACTAAACCTGATATCATTCGTTACTTGGTTAGTCAAGGTTGTATCAAACCATTATGTGATTTATTAGCCGTTGCCGATAACAAAATCATCGAAGTTACTTTAGACGCTTTAGAAAACATTTTGAAAATGGGTGAATTAGATAAAGATACTAGAGTTTTAGCTGAAAATGAAAACGCCATCTATATTGAAGAATGTGGTGGTATGGAAAAAATTTATGATTGTCAAAACAATGAAAATTCAAAAATTTATGAAAAAGCTTTCCAAATCGTTGATAAATACTTTGCCGCTGAAGATGAATTAGATGATACCGGATTGGCTCCAGAACAAGCTGGTAACACTTTTGTCTTCAACACTGGTGAACAAACAAACTTTCAATTTTAAGATACCCTGTTGAAATTTATAAAATTTGTTTCTACCTCGAATTTGTCATTTTACCATTTCCCATTTTATCAATCCTTTTATAGTTTCCCATTTTATACAATCTCTTGTTCATAACTTTGTCATTTCCCATCTCACATCATTTCATCTGTTTTCTCTTTTCCTTTTACTCAAAGATCATCTTTACATTTTCACTTTCACCATTTCCTTTTTTTATATCTATCATCTTTAATTTTTAATTTAATCTCATGATTTCTTCTCTTTTTTGCTTGAATTTGACTTTATAAAAATCTTAACTGATATCTTTTTTTTTTAATTATCCAAGCTCATATGTTTTATGATTTGGAAAAATTTGCATTATTTTCATACTTTTATTGAATTCGATAACGAATTGATCATACAAGTCCCTTACATAACAGACAAACAGTAGTCGATCTCTTTCAATAGCTTCAGTTATTCAGTATGGCCTATACTTAGCATTTCGTGGAGATGTATCGTCCATCGCTTCTCGAAGAATTTAATAGGATTGTGTCATCCCAACTGATTGATTCCATTCATCTTATTTGATAAAATTGCTTAGACTAGAGACCAGCAAATAGATTCTATCACCCCTGAACTGAAATCAATCAGAGATATTGGGCTTTACCACGACTCTGTATGCTCCAACTACAAAGTCCTTGCTTATCAAAGCTTTAATAAACAGAGTGCAAAAGGTTATTACCATTCTGCCCTTACCAAAAAGTTCCAGTTATTTTGTTGATTAGGCAACGCGTAAACTTTCTAAAGAATCCTAACAAAGAAGCGTATAAACATTACAAAAGATTTAAGGTCAGTTAAGCCATTGTTTTCAAATTTATTTCGCCAATTGTCAATCACGAGCTTTCTAGCAATGGGGGGCTTAGTGAATTCTGAGCAGAGTCCCAACGGTAAGGCTCGACTGACCAATAGCCGTGAAAGAATTTTAGAATTACACAAAAGACTTCACAATAAACAAACTCATGATACCGTTTTGGATTCTGAATTTCAACCTCCAGAGCAACAATTGCACAACCACACCAAACCAGCAAGAATACGAAGAGCCGATGTAAAGAAATACCTTGGTGAGCCACTACCGTTGCCCTATCTGACAAGTCCCAGAGATGTTGAAGAGAAAAGTGAAAAATATCCACAAGAAAACAAAAACAACGAGGCCACTTCGCATAGATATAGAAATAATAAATTTAGGAGGCCGCTGGGACAAAATGACAAAGACTTTGCGGAGGGAGATATCTATAAGGATAGACTGAGACAGTCATTGAAAAGATTTGAAACAACTTCGTCAGAAAGAAGACTTGTTGACCGTGTTATACAAACCGATGATATTGCATATGAGCCGCTTACACCAAAGTCATTCAAGATTGCAACTCCAGGTGCTGATGTGAGCCCCAGATCATTTGTGAGCCCTTCAAACGGTTTGAAGCTCGAGAATTCATTCGAGAAAGATCTTTTATTAAATGGGTTTAGACTTCGAAACTCGTCATTGACACCCGATAACATTTCCAAACCATTAACCAAATTAGAACCAGCGCTTGAAGTCACATCAGATAACAAAAATATCTCACTGAAACGAAAAAGTAGGGAAAAGGTTGTTTATCTAAATTGTAGGTCAATATTAGGAAGCCCCATTTTGTTATTCATTTTGATATTAATACTTTATATTTATATCAAGAATTTACCGTTTATTATGTGAGAACGAAATAAGATAAATGTACTACTATGCTTTTGTCAAAGAAAACACAATTCATTACATATCTATACCAAAGGACATTAATTATATACAGAACAGACTGCTATTGGGTAGTCTGTTGGTCAGGGAGACAATAATATCGTAATATACAAGTTAATTTTATCATTCATCATAATCATTTGATGGAGGTTTTCCTGCATCACTTCTCATGTAGAGATCAACTGGAGAGTAAATAGTGTTAGTATTGGAAACTTTTTGTATCTTGAAAATAAAAATCTTGAAAACTTACTTGCAGTACTGAAAGCAGCGAAACCAGCACATCCCATGAATGCAGCTTGAGGTCCAGCTTTATAGGCAAGACCACCACCTGTCAAACAACCGGCAGCAACACCATTATAAATATCATTTTTTGCACGTAACTAAAAAAAAATGAGTTAGTAACGTCTTCTAGATATAGTGAAATACCGTTTGAAAGAACTTACAGATTCAACACTACATTCAACACCAGCATAAATCATACCGATATAACCAAAATTCTTAGCACTTGACCAAGCTCTTTTACCCATATCTGTAAATTGAATTTTAACTTGTTGTTTCCATGGAAGCTCTGATATGTGACTAGCCTGACCACCACCAATTGGGACATCATAACTCATCTTGTAAATCATTAGTAATTTTAAATTGTCAGCAAATGAAGCATGAGGTACTTACACTAGCCATGAACAAACCGAAAACACCACCTAGACCAAAACCTGTGACACCAGACATTGCAGCTTTACCAGGACAAGATGACATGAATTCAATCATTTGTTTAGCACCTTCTTCAGCCTGCTCCTCAGGAGTCATTTCAGAATAGTGCTTTTTCGGACCTGCAGCACCTGCAGTATCAAGACCGAACCCGTTATATGACATCTTGAATAACTACTGTCCCGTAAGCTTACAGCTCGATATGTCTACAGACTATTCAAACCTTTTCTCAGCTTTTGATCTATATCTCTATATTGGGCTTCCAAAAAAAAAAAATCTCACACCGCGAAAATCATGAAGATATTAGCCTACACTGCACAAACTACTGATTTATAGATTTTTCGAAGAGGTTGATTTATAATAATGCCAAATGACTATAAATTATGATACTGGGAGTGGTCTTGAACGGCCTTCTCTTTCTAGTGGTGGCACATCAACATCTGGTGCAACAGCCAGAGGAACACTCCCCATAAGACCTTTGCTTTCGGCAAATGTTGATGATCTTGAGTACAGAGGATCTTCCTGATAGTATTCATCCTTGATTGGATGTAACAGGACTGTTTGATTCTTTATGGTCAAGACAGAATTTGTTGGCACAGCGATCCAGTCACCTCTTTGGAAAGTTAGCGGTTCAGATGCAACCATGATAACATCCTGACCACGGTCTAATCTCTCCATACGATATTCGCCTGGTTCATATTCAACAAAGCTTGATCCGGAGCTGAAATGTAAAGAGGCAGCCTCTTCAGTTTTGGATGTGATGTATCTCGAGACAACAACTGAATGACCATCAGTGACTGCAAAATTTAGTAATGAAGGCTCACTTGTAACGACTTTTGTCCATTGTCTAATGTATTCTATAGTTTGTAACAGGGCTTTTCTAAGCAATTGGTGGCCGAAATCTGCATTATCCTTGGCTGGGTCAGCACCCAATTTGTGCAAAGTATCGAGAAATAATGCAAAACAACATTCACTATCGGTAGAGCCTTGTAGATATATAAAATATTCATCACTTATATGTTCAACCAATTTTCTTTTGATTTTATCGAACCCTGACACACCGCCATTATGCATAAACATCAATGAATGGTAAGTGAATGGGTGACAATTTGTTTCTGATAATACCCCATAAGTTGAAGCTCTTACATGTGCAAATACTAAATTTGATTTGGTCTTTTCAGCCAATCTTTCCAAATTCATATTATTCCAAGCTGGCGTTATCGCACGAAACACACAGGGCCCATCTTCCAGTTCTGGATCTAATGAATAATAACCCAGGCCGAACCCATCACCGTTCATTGGGCGTCTATTAAGAGATATGTTAACGATTGCACTCGGAACGTACAGTGAAGAAATTGTACTCACCTCTTATCGAGCCGTAGTCGACTATCAAACGATTGGCTAGGAGTCTATGTTAGCAGGGCGTCACAGTATAAGGGAAAAAACAGTTGAAATACATACTTTATAATGGAATGAGCTGGTCTCGTCAACAGATGTGACAGTAATATTGGATCCTTCCCTGCAACAGAACATTAGTAAGTGTGGAAAGAAGAGTGTTGAAAATTAACACATACCTTTGAATATCAAGAACCTGCACATTGTTGAGCCTATCCAAGTGCAGTCAATCAGTTCGTTGTTTGTGCGAATGAACAGAATAAAGCTCAGCTCTTATGACACAGACTGAGGTTATGAAGTTCAAAACGCAAGGTCACATGACCTAGGCGCGAACTTGAGCTCATCAGCATCATATAATATATTATTAATATAAATTTTCCGCGAATGGGTTTCGCCGTTGTCAAGAGCAACTAGTGGGCTTCTTTTTTTCGCAAAAAGGCCCAATAAGTTTAATTTTACCGAAGTCGCCGAAGTGTCCATTTGAGGAAACCGCCATGTTTCTTTTTTCATTAACAGCGCAAAATGCGACATTGTGCAAAAGTGCAAAAGTGCAAAGAAGACGTCAAAAATAAATGTTAATGAATTTTAATTTGCGAAATATTTGTAAAGTTTCTTTGACTATTTATTATTGTATAGATCTTTCTTTCCAGATTACTCGTTGATCTCGTTGCTGGAATTCTGAATTGGAGACGGGGTTCGAAAAGATGTCTTCGATCAGCGGAGACCTTCAAAAGAACCAGATTGTTAACCTGGAGAGGTTAAGGAAACCCAGAAGGAAACATAAAAACTCAAAATTAGGTGAGTGTGGTGTATTGGAATATCGTTCAACTTGAAAGCAGCGGTTGAATAGAACCTTTCAAAGCAAGGCGGGTAAAAAACCCCAAAGTCAACAAAGCATCATATACTAACAATAGTTTATTAGGATGTGCTCAGTGTAAAGAGAGAAGAATGAAATGTGATGAGGAATTACCACAGTGCAGAAACTGTCGTATACGTCAAGTTAAAGTATGTGCTTTTTTTTTGTCACTTTTGATTAGCCGTTCTATATATTAACACGTTACTAGATTCCATGCAGTTATCTATCATTCACAAAAGAAGAAAAGGAGAAGTTTAACGATGAAAAGAAGAAGCAGAAAGCTTTAGCTAATAGCTCATCACCAGGTTCTCCAACTTCAAATAGCTCTACAAATTCACCTTCCAAAATTTCAAAATCTACAAATTCAACTTCAATCTCTTTTGATCCTCAGGATGAACTCACCAACCTCGATGTTGTTGAAATTAAACTAATACGGCATGAAGTTACAAAAATTTTGAAATCTCAGTTGGTGAAATTCTTTGGAGAGAGTGAAGTATCATTTCAAGGTCGTGTCTTCTATACATCATTGATCAATAAATCTCACACAAATTTCAAGGAATCTTTCAACACTCATTTCTGTTTCGTATCTTATTGGCTTATGATGCAACTGGAGAGGAAATATACAAACGTTGGAGACACAAATTCTAAAATTGACGGATCAGATATCGAATTTTTGAAAAATTACACTTATACAAACAAATCCAAATGTTTGATCTACTTGAGACAATTCGTTTCCAGGATCATCGAAGCTCAAGATCAAAAAGATTATGGCAAGGCTTTGCAACTATACTCTGAAATTACTATTCCGACAGTGTGTCTTGAAAGTTTGGACTTGTTGAGTAAAAGCTCTTTGAAAAGTTATTACATCCATGGATCATTAACTGTCTTGAAAGAGCTACACTCAAACACAACAAATTCTTCACCGTTTGCAGCGTTTGTGATTGAGTCGGTAGAACATATCATTTCTGCGTTATTTGTCCCATCGTATAGCTTTGACATATTATTCGAAGTGTATGAAGTGATTCAGGATTATAAGATTCATATCGATCAGGCTAACGATAAACTGTTAACATTACACTATGAGGAGCTGATTGAGTTTGTTGAAACTTATTTGATTAACAGTAGTGTTAGATTTCAGTATAATGGTGAATATGTTACTGATTATCCAGCTAGTGTGATCTATGAAATTTACTTCAATTTTAACTCTATCTTACCTAGTGAAACTTTTTCAATCAGCTATATGAGCTCACATACTCACAAGATTTTTTACTCATTATATTACATGCTTGCTAGGGTACTGGATAGCGTTTTCCCAGAATCGAGATATCTATCTCAACACAGATTTATCGGTCCAACAAATTTTTACCCATTCACCAAAGATGATTTGATCGAAAATCTTGCAAATAGGGAATTGTTTTTCTTTGCAAGTTATTCACTAAGACTCATATCTTTCTTCACTAGAAGAATTGATTTCTTCACTAAATATATCAAGATATTGAATCCATTCCCAAGTGATTTGGCACAAAATAGATTTCGTTCTAGAAAGACTAAAAAGATTAAAGAAGTCCAAATCACAAGTTTCAAAAATTCAATAATTCGCCAATGGAACTATCCAAAAGCCTTGAAGGAAAATTCTTTCGATAGTAATTCATTTGTTGGATCATCTAGTAATAGTCCTTCATCAGTTGGATCTTTTTCAACAAATTTCAGTGCATTAATTTCAGTTGATAGTATGAGTGATGATTTCACAAATTTTGATTTTAATCAGCATACATTCATGGATGAGCGAGTCAATTTCGAAGATCTTGCAGAAACTGGATTATTGGTACAAGACTATGATCCACTTTACAAAGAATGGTCAGGATATTCCACTACGAAAAAGAGTAAACCAAATTTTTCAATTATGAATAATCTAGAAGATCGTGCTAAACTAATGAATGAGTTTGCACAACAGGCTAATTGATATTACCGAGGGTGGTTGTATATATATATATGTATGTATATAGTGTGTTTTAATGCCTCATAATTTTGGACTTTGCAAGTTAATTGTTTTCTATAGCCAAGTCACGTATTCAATCAAGACTTATAACTAATACTACTCCTCTCTGTATTTGCTACCAAAGACTGCCATGCTCTTCAGGTTTCCTTCAAGATGATGTCTATAATTGACGAATTTGGCTCTGGAAGTGGGATCAATTTTGCCTTTTGGATCTTGTCTACACACAGCAGTAAGCTTGGTAAATCGCTTGATGATTTCAAAAGATGATTCGAATGCTCCAATTCATCTGCAATCTCCAACTGATGGTTGTTCATCAAACTTGTATTTATAACCACTATCAATGGTTTTTGTAGTCTTAAAGAGTCTAATATTGAGCCAGTTCCGGCATGCGATATTATGAGATCTGATGAACTCATTACTGATTTGATATCAGGTGTAAATGCGAAACCTATTACTTGGAATCCACTAGGGTCAACCCCTGTTATTGTGTCATCTTTGCTCGATGCTTTGATATTCAATTTCTCCAAAAGAGATTTGAATAGTATTTCACCATCTACTTGAGAACCATACTGAATGATAAGCTTTGTATAACCCAATTGATGCACATGTGAGATGAATTCCGAGTCAAGTGTAACCCCAATGAGTTCCTTGAAAGTGATAGTGGCCCCTGTTGTAACGAATATCGTAGACATAGCTGATAGCTTTTGATAAACTACCTCCTTTCATCTCAGTGTAGTAAGTACAGTACCTCATCTGCATAGTCTTCTATTTGAAAGTACACATAGCTGGTTTGAAGCCCCGGTGGCTAGCGATACTGTTAGTTCAACAGTTATTCAACCGCTCTTCCCCAGTGAATGAGTGCCAACTATACAGGATCAATCTTTCCATAAATGAATCTGAGTCTCACTGTACCTTGGTGATGAGGAGGATCAACCATCGTGCATTGTTATAATGGCAAAATAATGTGTCACTCCGGATTTGCACAAATCCAATAATTCAATATAAATAAAGTAAACTTCCTACAAAAAAATTAAGCGCTCAGTTCAATTTCGTCTTCAAGCCCAGAATTTGATGCTGTGTTGATTTGGAAGATGGTTTCTGAAGGTATTGGGATGAGCTTGGGTGAGGATGGTGTTTGTCAGTCTTTAGAAGAGCAGGCTGGAGATGAGAGTATCAGTCCAAGGCATGAGGGTGAAGTGCGTGGGGATGGCAATCCCCAGTTAAGAAACTACGTGATGGGACCACTGCAATTGGCTTTGAAGGTTCACTTGTTAGGCGTCCTCTTGCTGATTGTGTTTGTGTTCGAGTGCAAAAGAATAGCATTCTTTATTTTGAAAGAAGCCGAGATTATGGTCAGTACGTTATTATCGATAATGTTGTTCGGCTTGGTACTCGTTCATGAATTGATTCTTTCGTTTAAATCAAGTATACATGCCTGTTTACACACTGTGCCATCTGACTCGCAATTCCCGATCTCGACAAGTCTCAAATATAGTCAGCTTTATGATCTCTTTTGGTCAAATGAAGATAATCAACAAGTTAGAATAAGCGATAATTTTCAGTCGCTAGAGATTTTGGAGGTACCAAGAATTCAGGATTTCGATACAAGACGAGAGTTCGGACATGCACCAAGCTCAAATGCGAATAACATTAACGAAGATGGTATAAGCCTTAGTTTTGTTAGCTCGCCAGGTATATCTAAAGTACACCAATTTAGCGATAAATACAAGCAAAAATGGAAGAATAGACCGCACTGGTGGAAAGTTGACACAGCGGCTTCGGTACAAGAGGAGACTGGGCTAGCGCTAGAATCAAATGGCGAGTCATTTACGAATGAACATTCACCATTGTATAATGCGGATAACCACGAGCAAAATGCTCTGAAAGATTTCAGCGAAAAGGAAAATGAAGAATTGTCAACAAAACCTTCATCTGGTGTACAGCTCTCCGATCAACAGGTATCATTTACAGAGAGTAGTAGCCCTTCAAAATCATATTATACACCAAGTTCTACCAAAATTCACAACAAATTGAAAATGGCCGTGGGTTCACATTATAGACAAAATGTGCGAAATGGATATGCAAAGAATCTAAAATTGCTCAAATCAGCTGATGAGCATATTTACTAGTCCAAAAAAGCTTGAAATAATGTGTATAGCTTACTTTTATTGCACTTGATGCATGAAATCAGGGTACAAATTAGAGGCAATACCCACTTGACTCTATAATATTAGCTTTATAAGTCTTCCTACTAGCTACAGTTATAATTTATATTGATATTTTCATTGCAAAAATTATAAATTATCCATACTATGTATATGAATGCGCGTAAATTTTTCAGAAATGCAAACCTGGAATTTAAATATATTCATCCTCATCAAATGATTATTCATCACAACTTTTTTGTTCTTTCGTATACTTGAAACAATCTAATTAGTTGAATCTTCCTCTTTAGATTCAACTTCTTCGGTTGCTTCAGTTGATGGTTCTTCTTGTTCTGTAGATTCAGCAGCATTGGCAGCTGGTTCTTCAGTTTCTTGTTGATGTTCCTCTTCTTCTGGTTGTTCACCATCAGATTCTTCATCCTTGTGACCATCGTCATTCATTAATGCATTAAAACTATTACCAGCTGGAGCATCACCCTTTTTAGAGTTTTCTCTGGCACCTAACGGGCTAGCAGTTGCTGGTGTTGTCGAGTTATTGTTACTTGATGCGTTTTCTGCACTCAAGTTTTGTGATGATTGTCTATTTGATCCCCTCAATGATTTAGCTCTTGTAAAATTATTAGTTGGACCTGATGATGATGCATTAGAATTTCTAACATGACCCATATTTCTAATATCATTTGAAGAAACTCTTTGACTACCCCATGCAGCTTTTGAAGAATTTTGTCTTGAATCACCTCTATTTTGATTTCTACGATCTCTGCTGTTTTTTTCATCTTCTTGCTTTTTCAATTCAGCTTCTTGATGAATTTGTTGAATAGTTTTTGGACCAGCATCAGATTCACCACCTTGCCAGCGTCTTTTTCTCAAATCTACTAAATCCATTAATTTAAACTCTAATCTTGATGAAATCTTGGCATGTTTAATCATTTCATGAACTTGTTGGAAGCATTGAGCGAAACGGTTCTTGTATACGACATTTTCATGAGCATCTAATCTTGGACCGACAGTCTTGATCAATTGAATCAAATTTTCAACAGCATCTTCTGAAGGATCAACGGTGTTTTTACTTTGATCAACAATACATGTTAAAATAATTGGATCTGATAATAGACCCAAGACATATAAGTGACCAATGAATCTGATTAAACCTAAACCTCTTCTCTTAGCAGCAGCAGCTTGGTAATATTCATCAGTCATCATATCAGGCTCAAGGGCACTACCATCATCATTAGCAGGTAATTTATCAGCCCAACCTTTGGTATATTCGGTTTGACATCTGGTTAACAATAATCTTCTAACCAAACTACCACCTTTGATCAATTCACCAGCTTTATCTTTAATTTCTTCATCGCTAACATCTGGAGAAACATCTTTACACATCTTAGCACAGAATTGTGCGTACATTGAAGACCAATGTGGTTCATCACATGCTTTAGCAAAAGTCAATTCTAACACAAGTTTTAAAGTTTCAGCATTAGTTTCCCATTGTGATTGATTAGCAATATTTATGATATCATTTGAAATTTCTTCAAAATATTCCAAAGTTAATTTATTCAAAAATGATTTAACTTTTCTATTCACATCATCTTGATCCAAAATAACAGTTTTACCATCTGGTGCATATTTAACATCTTCAGCTTTTTTCAATCTTGATTTTGGAATCCATCTAGTTGCAGATTTTTCTAGTGGTTTAACAGGTTCAGCTGGAACTTCAGGTTCTTTATCCATATCTCTATCTCTGTTTCTATTTGATTTTCTATCATTTCTACCAGATCCACCCTTTCTTTTAGAATTTTGTCTAGAGTTTGATCTGGAGTTGAGATCAAATTTACCACCTCTTGAAGAACCAGATTTAGAAAATCCTGAACCTGGACCACCACCAATGGAGCCTTGACCAAATCCTGATCTGAATTGACCACCTTGACCACCTTTTGAAAATGATCTGTTGCCACCTCTTTCACCGATTTGAATAAATTTAATTTTTTCTTTAAATTCATCATCAATTGGGAATTTAACAACATCAGCAAATTGCATTAAAAATCCAGGATGATATCTATATTTCTTTTGTGATGAT
Source organism: Hansenula silvicultrix (assembly GCA_030574755.1). Lineage (NCBI taxonomy): Eukaryota > Fungi > Ascomycota > Saccharomycetes > Phaffomycetales > Wickerhamomycetaceae > Hansenula > Hansenula silvicultrix. The sequence continues at coordinate 16,470 of JAJMFL010000029.1, read as the reverse complement.
GCAGCTAGTCTTTCTTCTTCTGATAGTTTTATTAACCCTTCGGCATAGTTGAATTTATAAGGATCAATGACTGTTGCATCATTTAGTTTATCAAAGAAACGACTAATGGTGAAAGTATCAACAGGTTCTTTTGGAGCATCTTGTGCTTCAGCTTCAGCTTTAGAAGCATCATCTTGTGATTCTGATTGTTCTTGTGTTGTACTGGTTGATTGTTCTTTATCTTCTGGTTTTGGTTCTTCAATGCTAACAGATTTAGTTTCAGAAACTGGTTCAGCCGGTTTTTCTTCGGATTTTTCAACTTCTGAACTTGGTTCCTCTTCAGTTACAGCAGCTGGAGCTTGAGTTGTAGATTCTTCTTTTTCAGCAGCAGCTGGTTTAGCTTCTTCTTCTTCTTCCTTAACTGGAGTTTCAACAGTTGGTTCTGGGGTCGAAGCTTTTGATGCAGCTTTCTTTTCTTCTTCCAATTTCTTAGTCTTTGCAGCTATGGAATCTCTAAATTTTCTTCTTTGTTCTTCAGCATCATCTACTGTTGGTGCTTCTTCAGTTTGTACTGGAGCTTTAGCGTCTTCTTTCACTGGAGATGGTTCTTTTGAAACTTCTTCTTTAGCCTTTTCCGTAGTTGAAGTAGTCGTAGTCGTAGTAGTAGGAGCGGTAGTGGTGGTAGATGCTGGTGCAGTGGTAGTATTAGAAGTATTAGTAGTAGCAGTTGTAGCAGGAACCGGAGCTGGAGAATTTGATGATTTTTCCTCAAGTTTTTTTGGTTCTTGAACCGGAGTGGAAGAAGCTGATGATGGATTTTTACTTTCTTTTGATTCTTTGGCCTTTTGAGCTTTAGCTTGAATTTGTAGTCTGAAAGCTTCTCTCATTTTAGAAATTTCATCATCATTTCCAGAAGATGGTTTTTTAGAAGTGTTGATGCTTGGAGTTCTTTGGTGAGCATATGGAGAAGAAGAAGCTGAAGAAACAGTGGCGCCTGAAACTTTTGGAGTTGAAGGATTTGAAGATCTATTCAAACTTGCATTATTTGATTTTGGAGTATAACCTGGAGAGTTGAACTGTCTCAAATCAACAGAATCACCTTTAGAGTCCGTTATTTTTAGAGGATGTGGAGCTGAATAAGGAGATGGAGCTGGAACTGGAACGTATTGAGCACCGGGAGTTGCAGCGGCGGCTGTTGTATAATATTGTGCTTGAGGATTTGGATAATATTGATAAGCCTGTTGATAAGCGCCTAAATATTCTGGAGCATAACCTTGTGCACTTGTCTGAGGATAAACAAATTGAGGTTGTTGTTGATTTCTGTAATGGTTTTTTCTTGGATGGTAACCGCCATTATTGGACTGGTTCGGATTGTAGGACATTTTCAAAGTAAATTGATCTTGATCCCAATAGAAATTTCACCTTCTTTTATTTTTTATTCTTGAAGAAATTCCAAGATATTGCCTCTTTGCCTGATTAACTATACAGTTAACAAGATATTTGGTATTCTTTTTTGTAACTTCTTTACTTATTATATCTAAATCACGTACACTTGATAATTTTTTTTTTTCAATCAAAGTGAACGAATATAAATGACCTAGATAATATATGAAGCTAGAAGTGGTTTAGCAAAAAAAGATTATCAAAAAGAAAGAATGGGGGCAATAAGAAAACAATTCTTAAGATATATAGGAAATTGAATTTGAAGAGATGTTTTCTCTTTCAATTTTATCTGTTCAACTTTGAGTTGATTTAATGTCCACGGTTTTTCTACTCAGTCGCTTTTTTTTTTTCCTAATTTTTTTCTGAGCGAAAACTGAAAAAAAAATTGAACTCGATGAAAAGATAGATTATGTAATGTATGAGGTAAGCCAACAGATTTTGATATACTCAGTTTAACTATGATACCTGTAAGAGTTGGTTTGTGTAGGATGGAGCTGTACGTATTCGTATAGGCAGCTAATTTAGTTATTAGTTAAGCTCAGGTTTCAGCTAAAGTGGAGATTCAATGACGTTAGAGTTGTTCTTTCATGTCATATAAGTAAGCTCTGGTTTCGGTGCTGAGATGTACGCTTCAAAGGCCGCTTAGAACAAAGGGAAACAGGCGAGGAGCTCCAGATCATTCAGCGTAAGTGTCAGTACATGTGATACTAAACAGAGAGGAGCCCATTTTACACATGATTGCGTACAAATATAGATATTCATTAAATTGTGTCAATGGGTTATCAACAGCTTATTTCTCATTAAAAGATCAGTACTCTTCATACCCTTCTTGTTCATGCTATTTGAAATTGCAAATACAATGGATTTCATTAAAAGTTCATATACATAGATAGTATCAATCATCTCCTCGTAAGTATTGGTTTGGCAATAATTGCATAGACCAAAAGTCCAAATGTAACCAGTATGAAAATACCAACTATAAGCTGGTCTTTTGTAGATTCTCTCTCTAGGTTACCGTCATGTTAGTCTTATCTCTAAAGAAGTGTTTTATCAATTCATACATACGGAAACATGTAGTCAATATCTTTTCCTTTTCAAAATTTTTGCATTCTTCAAGGTCCAATTCAGCACAAAAGTTCTTGGTACAAGCATTGCATCCTTGATCTTTTAACGGTATAATTTTATAATTTGAATCACACTGACATCTGCAAAATTGTTCATAAGCAATTGACAATCCAATGATTGCGAAACAATAGATAAAACTTGTGATTCTCATACCGACAACTCCTAGTTCCTACTATGAAGACCCGCTGCACACTTATGAGTAAAGAAACAGAATCCAAAGCTAGCACTAACTCAACACAATAACACCAATGGTCCAACCCTCTCTCATAATCAGACTTTCAAAACTTCAATAAATGGAGAAATGACTATGAAATGAAACAGATCCGACTAATGGATTCTTCCCGGATTTTGCAATTTGGTTAGTGGACAATTTTTTCGCGAAACCTTTTTGTTGATTTTCTACTTTGATGATTTCGAATCTGTTTTCGATGGCAAAACACAATAAGCTTGATCAGTAGGAGGATTTCAAGATATTGATTGTAATATAATTGTTTGTAAAGTGTCAATTGGATAACAATTGGATAACCGCTGTGGGGAATATCAATAATCAAATTCAGGAGACTTGAGGAAGAGACTTAAAAAATGACCGCTGTGATTCATGAAGGTGGGATTAAACCAGTAAGTTTATCAATTACATTGGACTTCTCTGTACTATATACTAACGTGTTTCACAACAGTTCTTAGAACAACGTATACAAGATACAGAAATTCAAATCAATTCTAAAACGTTAAATTTACGTCGTCTTGAGGCTCAAAGAAATACATTGAATTCAAGAGTTAGATTGTTGAAAGATGAATTAAAATTATTACAAGAACCAGGCTCTTATGTTGGTGAAGTTGTTAAACCATTGAGTAAGAAGAAAATCTTGGTTAAAATGCATCCAGAAGGTAAATATATTGTCAATTTAGCACCGGAAATTGATATCAAGGATATAAAACCTTCTTTAAGAGTTTGTTTAAAATCAGATTCTTACACTTTACACAAAATTTTACCAAATAAAGTTGATCCATTAGTCAGTTTAATGATGGTGGAGAAAGTCCCAGATTCAACTTATGATGTTGTTGGTGGGCTAACAAAACAAATTAAAGAAATTAAAGAAGTTATCGAATTACCTGTTAAGCATCCAGAATTATTTGAAAGTTTAGGTATAGCTCAACCAAAAGGTGTTATTCTTTATGGTCCTCCAGGTACTGGTAAAACTTTATTGGCAAGAGCTGTTGCCCATCATACAGAATGTAAATTTATTAGAGTTTCAGGTTCTGAATTGGTACAAAAATATATTGGTGAAGGTTCAAGAATGGTTAGAGAACTATTCGTTATGGCAAGAGAACATGCACCATCCATTATATTTATGGATGAAATAGATTCCATTGGTAGTTCAAGAGTAGAAGGTTCAAGTGGTGGTGATTCAGAAGTTCAAAGAACAATGTTGGAATTATTGAATCAATTGGATGGGTTTGAAAATTCAAAAGATATTAAAATCATTATGGCAACAAATAGATTAGATATTTTAGATCCAGCTCTATTGAGACCTGGTAGAATTGATAGAAAAATTGAATTCCCACCACCAACAGTCGCAGCAAGAGCTGAAATTTTAAGAATCCATTCAAGAAAAATGAATTTAACAAGAGGTATAAATTTAAGAAAAATTGCTGAAAAGATGAATGGATGTTCAGGTGCTGATGTTAAAGGTGTTTGTACTGAAGCTGGTATGTATGCATTAAGAGAAAGAAGAATTCATGTGACACAAGAAGATTTCGAATTAGCTGTCGCTAAAGTTTTGAATAAAAATGATGAAGGTCAAGTTTCTTTGGCTAAACTATATAAATGATTGTTTCATCGTTTATATCTGTATGTATAGTATCAAAAAGATAATAATAATGAATAAAGATTTCGTTTGAAACTATGTAGTGTTTGAGTGAAGAAACAAATTTCATTACGAATGTATCCCATGAACAACCGATGGCACACAGAGCAGGAACTGTCCTATGCTGGAGCACAGGGGGGTACCTATGGATGCCTTCATACAACTCTCAAATAAATAGAAATTACGATATATACAATTGAATTCTTGAAAAATATGATGAAATCTTTGGAAAAAGACAATGTTTGCAGTCACGACTGGGAAATCACCGATTTTCAAAAATTTAAAAAAAGGAGGGTTGGCCGAGTGGTCTAAGGCGGTAGACTTAAGATCTACTGGACGTTTGTCCGCGCAAGTTCGAACCTCGCATCCTTCATTATTATTTTTTTTTTTTTGTTAATCTCAAGTTTCTGAGACTCATTAAACAATAATTTGTTATTATCTCAATCTCTAACACTGTTGGTCTTTTTATAATGTCAAACAAAAGTTCTTGGAGGTTTGTTGCTGTTCTTCAAAAGTTACATAAGAAGTAATGCATACTTTGAATTTGGTTATCAGGTAATTTACACATGAAGTACACAAAAGTACTTCATATCTGTCTTAGTATAGTAATAATTGAAGGGAACTATACATTTTAAAATAACTCAGGATACGAACCAAAGGGCTAAGAATTTTCATCAATGTGAATGCGAGGTCTCAGGAAATTCTTTAATATAATTGATTCCTCCAGCGCATTCTGCTACTGTCAATTGTTCATCGCCGATAATGTTATTAATATCAACTGCTAAATTAACAGTTTTTATTGAACCATCGTGTTCCAATATTAATCCAATTGGATCATTTGATTTAGATTTCCATTTTTTAACTTCATCTAATATTTCTGATTCTGTTTTTTGATTTGACATTAATTGCCAATCAAATGTATCATAATCCCAAACTGCAGATTGAAGACCAAATTGACGTAAAATTGAACGAACTCTATTATCAATACCACCATAAGGAGGTCTAAACCATTTTGGAAGATGATTACCAGTTGCATTCATAGCCCAAACTGACCATTGAATCTGTGCAATAACTTCTTCATTTGATAAAGAAGGTAAATATTTATGTGACCAAGTATGTGAACCAAGTAAATGACCTTCATTTTTAACTTGTCTATAAATTTCTGGGAATCTAACAACGTTAATACCCAAGGTGAAGAAACTTGTTTTATGCTTCAAATGACTCAACAATTTTGGAGTCGCAGGACTTGGGCCATCATCAAAACTTTGTGAAAGTTTTTTACAACTATAAACATCATCGGGTTCAACACATTTGTAACAATCATAAGAACAGCTATCTCTACTTTGAGGACAAGCACCTTGTTCATGAGTTGGGAATTTTGAAATTTTTTTAAAATCAATAAAGTCTAATGGGATATAAGGTGGATCTAAACCTGGCCATTCATGCAAACCTGTAAAATCTGTTAACCATTTAGGGAAAGGCTCTTGAGCTAAAATGTTTGGATCCCAACCAACAGGTGTTTTAGACTTGGAAAACCCTTGTCCACTAAGATCATCTGGTGTTGTTATTGTTTGGATTTGTTCAGAACGTAAATTCGACTGAACTTTTTGTGAGACTGGAATTCTTAGTCCCAAGGCATAATTATCGAATGTTAACAATGAGATCAAAATTGATGACAAAACAGCATTTGAAACCATTTTGTTTTTACTGTTATTGTGTATGAACTGGGCTCTATTGAGTATGGTGCCTGGTACTTCATCTCTTAGTATGTGACTGTTTCTAGTTTTGATGATTTTGTACAAACTTCACAGACGTTTTTGTGGTGCAATGAACATTAGCTATAACGCACCACAAAACCATTATTTGCCTTAAAAAGTAACATGACGTCTCAAGATATGAAGCGCTTCAGTCCAGCACAACTATGGAAGTAAAAAGTGCTCATCATTATTGGTGTGTAGGGGAGAAAAGTATTACATTATAGAACTATTTTGCTCCTTCAAAATTTCAAAAGACCGACTTTTCGACATTTGTGAACATTTATTTTTAAATTTATACCTTACTCTATGGCGACAAAAGAAAACCCCACCTTTATATGATCCCATTCCCATATGTACTTTGTTTATTGCTTCAAATTCAATAGTTAAATATAAACCTCATTTTCCTTCTTGAACTCCATCATTACCATTTGGTATATTGATTGTGGATGCATTTGATCTGTATGAATCAAAATTTGCTCCTGTCTGTGGTGGACATTTAGAAGCATCGTAGTTATTAGCTCCAGCGAAATTGAGGCTTGGTTTCCTTGAAGATGTATTGGATTGTGGTACCGAAGAGAAATTTGTTGATCTTGGAGTTGTGTTTATAGAACTTGAAGTTGTTGAAGCTAATTCATCATCTGGGAAAACGTTTGAGTTTCTTCTTCTGGAATCAACACTTGATCTTGATTGGGATCTTGATTGAGATCTTGAAGAAGAACGACCAGAGTTTAAAGAGAGTTGATTAATAGTTTGACGTAACGATCTATTTTCATCTCTTAGATATTGAATTTCCCTAGTCAATCTTAAAACGATTCCATCTTGCTCACGTTCCATTTGATCGAAAACTTCTTCAGCGCTTGGTCTTCTATAATTATTATCGCTGTAGCGTCTTTGGCTTATGGATCCACTTGACGAATCACTTGGTGGAGCGCCATTGCCACTGCCATTGCCACTGCCACCACCTGGGAAAGCTGCAAAATAACTATTTTTTGGTGAGCTGGCAGATGACTGACCGATAGAACTTCTAGCGCTACCAGTGTTTAAATTTGAATTCCCAGTCAAAGTATATGGCATTCCTAAACTTGTTGAAAAATCAATAGAATCATTAGCGCTAGCAACAGAACCTCTTCTTTGGTTTTGGTTGTACATTGAATTTTGAGGTGCAGAACCAACCGCTGCAGCACCAGCTCTTGTAGCGTTCAACTTAGCTGAATTGTTTTGTGATGATCTTAACGGCGATCTCCCGTTATGTTGATGTGAAGTATTTGGGATATTTATATATTGTCTTCCTCTAACCGGAATTGCAGAATCATTCTGCTGTATTGATCTAGACCTTTGAGGTTTTGTATTGGAACTTGTAGAAATTGAAGTTGAAGTTGAAGTTGAAGTGGAAGTGGAAGCTGAACTTATTGATGATGATTTGGAGCGGCTTAGAGTATCAGGATGGTATGATAATTGATCAGCTGAAGCGCTGGAGTTCTTGGACGCCGTGGAGACACTGGAAGCATTCGAATCAGTAGAGTCAATCGATGGATTCTTCAAATGAGATGGTTTGACATTTGGTGGAGGTGAAACCGTGATACTAGTAAATTCTGATGTCCCGTTGTTGTTTTTGGTATTGTTAACCATGTTGGGGAAGAGTCAGTAAAAAAACAATAGAGAGCGAAGTGAAGTGAAAAGGAAATAGACTCTTGTATCAAAGGTATATCTTTCTTTTTATTTATAATCCAAGTGACAGATGAAAAGATCTAAATATATTGTTTTCTAGCCTCAACCTATATGTGATGAGTGAAATTTTTCTGTTGGTTCCCAAATCTGTTGTTGTATTTGTGGTTGGTCTCCAATAGTGGTCAGCAATTGATATCCCAACGAAGCTCCAAAATACGATATTTGTGAATGTACTCAATAACTTGTTAAGAAAAGCTATAAGGAAAACAATTGTTTCAATAGTATTAAGGCACTGGATTACTTATACTTGTATATATCATATATATATATATATAAACTAAATATCAAATACAAAAGGAATCAAAGTGCTAATGTCAATTTTAAATCAACATGTCATTCTTACTCCATTTTTCGTTGCTTGCATATTGTTTTGCTGACACATCACTAGAAACCCGGAAAGACAAAATTAAGCGGTTTGCGGCGCAGCATTGATAACGACTGACAACTAAAAATGAAGCTACATGAGCCACTGGAAGAGATACGTATATGTATACAAGAGAATTTTTAGGAGGTACGGATCAATTTTATTGATTTCAAACGGTGATGCATAACGGAATATTATTATTTTTTCTTTCCATACAAAATTATTAAGATGCCATGGCGAGGCTATACATTCTAGATTCAGGTTTGGGTAGGAGGAATACAGGTTTATGTCTCTCTGAGCCCCTATTTCAATGCAACTAAAAGACGCTTCTCATCAGTTTTACTCAATTGTAACAACATTGAAATAACCGGTAATAGCTGTTGTCGTTGTTCCTTGCGCTCCAAAAATCCCAACAAGACGTTTTTAACATACGCCAATTTTTCATCATTAGCAGCAGTCGGGGTTGGTGATGATGATAAAGAGGTTGCATTGTTATCTGTCTCATGTGCGGTGTTCACATCAGACACAATAGAGTTTGATCTTGTAGAAATTGGTGATGCCGCAGGTGAGGAATTTGCTGATATAGTTTGTCTAGATTTATCCTTGTATGAATTTAACTGTGATGATGCTAATTTGTAATTCTTGGTTATTCTTTCAAGTTTCATATTCAGTTCTTCGTTTAGTTTTTTCAAAACATGGTTCAAGTTCTCATAATCACGAACTTTCTTTTCTGAAACACTTAATGAATCTTTCAATTTGCTTAAAACATTGGATAGCTCATCGCTATCCGAGAATGAAGATTTTCTTTCGGATTCCAATTTCTCTTTGAAACTTCTCAATTCTTTAATCTCTTTCGTCATCAACGCCTCTTTAGATTCCCAGTCACTAACAATTCTTTCCAATTCTTGATTCTTGGAAATCGTATCTTCTAATTGTCTTTGTTGTCTGCTTAAAGATATCGTGTTCTCAGAATGTAATCTATCATTTTCATCAGTGAGGTTACTCAATTTAGAGTTGAGCTCTTTGATCTTTGAGCTTAAGGTTTGCTCGTTTTCCAGTGATAACCTTCTAATTGTACTAGCTTCTCTAGTTCTCTCCTGTAACAGTGCCCGGCTTTCACTCAACTCCTCTTCCAACTGCTCAATTTTTTGACGTGCCTCTTTGGAATTAATACTTAGTTCTTCACATTGTTTTTTAATCGATTCAACTTGATCATTTGAAGTTGATTTGGTTTCTTGTAATGTATCATATTTATCTTGTAACACTTGAACTTTGTCAGCAAGACTTTTATTCTCTTTCACTGATTCATCAAGTTTTTTTCTCAAATCGTTCAAAGTCTCATTGGTCTTCATTCTATCTTGGTTCAACTTTGTTCTTTGCTCATTCAATTGCACAATCTTTGACCCTAGGTCCTTGTTGGCATTCTTCAATTTCGAGATTTCATCAATCAGCTGCGTCTTGTTGTTGTCATATTCTCTGACTTGTTTTTCAAAATATCCAATAGTTTTGTCCCTTTGGTTCAAGTTAGATTGAGCAGTTTCTATTTCCTTTTTAAGCAAGGCTTCAGATTTTTTGACTTTAGAAAGCTCCTTCAGTTCATCCTGAAATTTCGAAATCTTGATTGTCAAATCGGTTTTCTCTGTACGGAAAGCTTTTTGCTTCAATTCCAAATCATCTTTAGCGGCCTTCAGGGAAACTAGCTCTTGAGTAATCGATTTAACTTTAGAATCATGTTCCGCCTCGATTTTTTTAGTCTTTGATTCCAAATCCTCAATTGTCTTCTCAAGTTCTTTCACTTTTTCTTTAAGTGTTGAATTTTCTGTTTCTTTACTTTCAGCTTGTGTTCTATTTTCAGCTTTCTCTTTTTCGTAATCAGTTATTATTTGAGCGTGTTGTTTTCTCAAAACTTCCAGCTCAACTTTTTGTGATTCAATAGTTTTCAAGTACTCATCAATTTGAGCTTTATCTTCCGCTGTTGGTTCTTTATTTTCCTCTAAAGATTTCTCTAAATCGCTATATTTCTTCTTAAAATCCTTTAATTCATCTCTCGATGTTACAAGATCATCACCAACTTCTCTCAACATATCTTTGGTTTCCTCGATTTCTTCACATTTGGATTTCAGCTGTGACTTAACTTCATGAGTCTCAGTTTGAGATTTTTCTAATTGTTTTTCAAGGTCTTCCATCTGCTTTTGCATAGATGCTAGCTGCTCACTACTTTCAGCACCACCTTTATTATTTTGCTTGTATTCTTCAAATTCTTGAACTAAAGAGTCATACTTGGCTTGTAAATCAAAATTTTCATGGGCATTCGTGCTTTCAGATAAGGGTAATTGTTCAGTCTCTTTCACAGAATCATCTTGTGTTGAACTTTCAGTGTTATTAGCATTCTTCTTCTTCTTCTTTTTATTCTTCTTGTTGTTACTGGTATTTTTACCTGGGTTTTGGATCTCTTTCTCGGCAACAGAAATTGTCGATTGAGGAACTGACTTGGTGTCAGCATTTTGAGCTTTCTCTTGAAGCTGTGCAATTTCAATCTCCTTTTCCTTTACTGAGGTCTCTAAATCTTTGATTTTAGCATGCAATTGTGTTGTGGATTCAAAATCCTTCGAATGTTTTTCATTGGTCTCCTTTATCTCTGTCTCTAATAATAATTTCTTTTCCTCGACATTCGTTTTCTCTTTTTCTAACAACTTCAATTTTTCTTGCAAACTTTCCACCTCTTTGGAATGAGTCTCATTGTCTGACTCAATAGATTTTATCTTTGCGTCTTTTGTTATAATCTCCTTCTCTAACTTTTCGGCGTTCTGTTTTAGGTCTGCGAGAGAAGTCGAAAGCTCTTCCTTTTGACTCACAATAGAACTCATCTCTTCCTTGTGTTGAGTTTTGAGAGAGTTGTTCTCTTTTTTCAAACCTTCAAGATCGTTTTTTGATTTTTCATATTCAGCTTCAAGCTCTTGAAGTTTCTTATTGCAATCCACCAACTGAGTTTTTGTAGTATTTAACTCTTCATTCAGCATTTTGACAACTTCTTCATCATCATTTGCCTTAGACGAAGATCCGTCATTTTCACCTTTCGATTCACTTGGATCTGTTTTACTTTCCAAAGAAGTCTCTAGTTCAGATATTTTAGCTTCCAATTCTTTTATCTTGCTATCTTTGGCATCTTTGGCGTCATCATTTGATTTCGAAATTCTCCTGAGCTCTTCATTTAGCATTGTGTTTTTCAAAGCTAAGCTATTCAAATATTCACTCAATTCTTGACCTTCGTTTATACTTGAACATGGTGTATACTCTTTCAAGATTTTTTCAAAAGCGGCAACCTGTTCCATTTTGGCCTTCTCAGTTCTATAGGCTTCCAGTAATTGTGGGTATTTCGCCTCATATTTGGCAAACTTCTTCAGTTTGGCAGCAATTTCAGGAGTCAATGGTCCCGACTGGCCCTCTGATTTACCAGCAGCTTCGTCTTCAACTTCAGGTGCGCTGTTAATATCTATCTCACCTACATCAGGGCCTTTGTAATCCTTTTTCATCGAATCCGAGCTATTTCTCAAGTTTCTGCGTGGTGAGCCAGTGTCTTCACCATTTCTCAATTCTTCAGTGAAGTTTTTACCAAACTGTGATATTCTGTTTAGCATAATGACTGCCAATTGTGTTGATCCGATAAGAGCCTCTCTTCGGTTATATTAAAAGAACTTTAAGCTTTCCCGTTATACAATATACGCAAGCGAATTTCAGAAAAAAGCTGCAATTCAGTGGGTGCTGCGCTTTATCGACAGCTTATTGATAGGGAGTAAATGATTGAATTATATTTCCTTATAGAGGTTCCTTATAAAGGCGCCCTTTACATCCACTGAGGCCAAATAGAGGCCATTTTTTGATTTCGGATCGTCAAATTTCGTGTTGGATTATGTCAGCAACTACACAAACCTACAATAACGTATAAGCTTCAATTGATACACTAAGGAACGACGATGAGACTCCGATGAGACTCTACTCGGTACTATAAGAGTTTTAGCTACAGGAGTGCATTGGAGATTAGTCACGTTCATTAGTTTCAGCTGAGAGCAGCAGAGTGGGTCACAAAGTGTTGGAACATCCTGGCAGATCTGGAACCAGGCTTCGAGTATGATCCAGAATTGTTATTATTAGAACCGCCTCTATTATTGTTGTTCAAAGCTTGAGATACCCTAACTCTTGGTTCAATAATCAATGATCTATTATACTGTTCATCGATTGTCATGAGACTTGATAAATGGTAAGTTATATAATCTTGATATTCGTCATTCTTTCTCAAATTATATGGTAAAGACTGATATCTTGAGATCTCTCTTAATATCTCCACAGTCTTGGTTCTCTTTGCAAAATTGACCAGCTTATGATCACCGTGTAGATGATCTGGGTTACCATTTGTAGTGAAAGTCAAATCAGATAAGTAAACACCTAGGAAAGGCACACATGGCTTATCTTGGATAAATCTTAAATGCTCTCTATATTCACTGAAATTTCTTGTTGAGTTCATTAGATCATTCATCTTATTCATCAATGTCATAGTTTTCTCTGAAACAGATTTCCAAGTCTTTTTCAATCTATGGATTGGTGAAGAATATAAAGCTGAAATAATAGCAGTCATGGAAGAAAAATTGTTTAAACTTCTGCATTTTTCAGCAACATTTACGAAGTACTTGATAACAGTAACCCTTTTTTTCACATCGTTATGACTAACAATTTCAGTCGATACGAAATTTGTCAAGTCATTCGAGTTTGCAATAAATTTTTGAATATGTGGGAATCCGCCAAAGGAACCATATTTTTTATTCCAAGTTTTATCCAAGCATTCAGTCTGTGTTATTTTGGCATATAATTCAAATTCTTTAACAGTTAACTGTCTAGCAAATTCATCAAAATTTAAATCGGTTAATCTTGTACGCTTAGTTTTAGTACTAAATTCTGATGGGACTTGTGACTCTGGTTCTGGCTCTGACTTTGGTTGGTAGTTTACAACTTTGTTTTCAATTTCATTGGCTAATTGGTCACTACTTGGAAATTTTTGTTCCACTAAGCCCTCCACAAATGGGACCCAAACGTTTGCTAATTGAGGCTCGACATAGCTTGGAATCCAGTACTTCTGCAACAATGTTTTCATAATATTGACAACTCTTAGTTTGATTGGGTATGATTTTTTCTCCACCCAATCGGTGTACTCTTCATAAGCCAAGTTCTCTGGTGGTTGGATATTAAATCTTTTGATCAATAGCTTGATCAAGTCAGTGGTTTTGAACATACTTCTGAAAGTTATCAAGAACGTCATATTGAAAGATGCATCCAACAAATCATGATGTGTTAATCTTTGGATTAAGGCCTCTCTAGTACCACCTTTAACTGTATCGTTGTTTGTGAAAATTAAATTATATTCTTCAGACTCCAAGTACCATGGAACATCTTTACTTTGATGTCTGTTAGTATTACTAGCTGGTAAGGCATATTCATCTGCAGCAAAAGTACTATCTTCTCTTTCAGCAACCAGTATTTCATAGTTAAAATCTTCATTCATAACTCTTGTAGCGTAACTTAATATAGCTTCTCTTTCAGTAGCCAACTGTTGAACTAGAACCAGCGATATTTCTAAAAGTCTGAATGACTTTAAAATGGACTCGGATAAATTCTTATCAGAGTTGATTGAGATATCATCATCACCTTCAACATCAATTTTTTGCAATTCAGCTTCAAGTTGTTTGGCAGTCTTTTCCGGTTCAATGTTTGCAAATTTGTTAGCACTATCCAAGGAATCTTCTTTGATTGATCTGAAAACGGTTGGATCTTCTAGTGTTAAGTTTTGTGAATCCATAATAATTGTGACGAAGATATCACGTAAATCTTGTTTGGATTCAAAAAATTCAGTTAAAATTGGATAAACAATATTCGAAGGATCAAAATCACCATTTGAGGTTGAATTTCTTCTTGATTTTAAGAAAACTGAGAAATCCAAACCTTCAACAATATCGATATATTTGGATGAAACACCTAATGTTTTATAAATCTTTGATAAGATTTCAACATTTCTTGCTTGGATATTTGGTCTATTTTGTATGATCGTCAAAATTTCATCCAATAGCCCTTGTAATTGATTCTTTTTTTCAGTTAATAAATCCACTGTATCTCTATTCAAAATAGTTTTTGGTACTCTCTTGTGATGCAATGATTTGGCCACCTCTTTACCTGCAAAAGGATCTTTAGGTTCTGGTAAAAAAGGATTTGACCAGTTACCCCCAGAGAAGAAACCTGTTAAAAATCTTGGATAAACTTGTGGCAGATAATTTTGCTCATTAAATTGATTCGAAGAGATTTGCATGAATACTTTAACAACTGAAATGGCATTTTTCTTCAATGAATCAACTTCACTTTCGACATGATTTAGGTAAGTTGTAATGCTTACTGGAGCGCCCCCTGATTCACTATCTGATGTGGAAAGTGGTTTGGAATCTAATTTGATAGTATCTTGTGTACTGGTACTGAAGTTTCTATCAGAGACGGTATTACTTGAAGAGTCAGAGCCTTCACTTTGGGCAATGGTCAAATATAGGTTACCGTTAATCCCAATTTGAGCGATTGAAGATGACATTCTTTTCAATCTTCTTTTAACACGATTGTGATATCCAGATTTTTGTAAATCGTGCTGAGCCAATCTTGAAGCCAAATTGATTAAAACTTCTAATCTTGAAGCGATATTGAAATATGTATAATACAAAACACCAACTTTTTTTTGCAGAGCATCAACTGTTAATTGTAAAAAGTATATGAATGCATCTCTGAGCCCAGACCAGGTCTTAATATCCGTTGGATCATAGTAAAATAGATCCGGTGTTGAATACAAAGAGGTATTCCAAGGATGAACAGTTGTTGATGATGGAATTGAGGATTTTGATCTTGTACTCTCCTTAGCACTACTTTTTCTTTCATAGCTCAGTGCTGATGGTCTACTCTTTATATTTGTTCTTTCCTGACCAACTTGGTTCAAATTAACAGTTGATAAAGGAGATGGATCTTCTTCCTTTGTTGGGATATTGAATTTGGTATTTTCATCAATCTCAGGTGTTTCAATGTAAGGTAACTCTTTGCAGTAAATGTTCAATTCAGAGTTGTAATAGATGATTTGGTCATCAGTGGTAGCCTGTGGAACCCAAATAGGAACGTTTGAGCTTCCTGTACTGTTGAAGATAGATTCCGCCTCTTGTGCACTGACAATATTTATATTCCCTGTGCTTGAAACTCTACTTGGAGGATCATTCACAGTGGAGAACGACTGCTTTGTGGATTGGCGGGTGTCTGAATGGTTACTCTGTTCTGAACTTGCAAAACTGACACTACTGTTTTTTCTTGGTTTGGAATTTTCATCGTTCAAATTTGATTTTAGGACTGATAGCAGAGTCGGTTGTTGTTGCTCTTGTTGCTCTTGTTGTTGTTCAAAGCTTGATATCCAACTCTTGGTGTATGAACTTGGGAACCAGCCCCTAATAGTGCCATTATTTGTGAAAATGACCCCATCCCACCAACCAGATTCTGATTTGGCCAAAACATAAACAGTATCACCAGGTAATAAGTTCAGCATATTAGTCTTATTACTTCTATATTCTTGTATAACGGAGACAGTATCGATTGGTTTGATATCCCCATTTGATTTATTTGCATCACCTGTTCTAGCTGGAGACACTGAAGCTCCCGAGCTTTTCTCCTCTACACTTGACATCTCTAACGTGACTCCCAATTTCTCTTGAATGCAGTTCACTTGAGCAGTATCCACTAGAAGAATATATATGTCCTTTTCGGTTCAATTGGTTCAATTGGTCCAAGCGCCTTGGTTTCAGTTCAATTCTTCAAAATTCTCACCTCGTACAGCGCACAAACCTCGGGGGGTGGACAATAGAAAATGACAAAAATTTGTTGATGCGATATCAATAGATAGATATACCCAACAGACTGAAGCACAATGAGGCGGATCAATCAATGACAACTCCCTATTTACTTCCAATTGTCAAGAACACTAAACTCCCAACAAAAGTTGACTTTCACCGATTATAATTATCAAAATTAGAATTACACTTGAATTGTTGGTTTAGTTTCAATACTCAAACTACGCACAGGAACCAGAAAATGCAAAAATTCCCAAAAAATTCCCACGAAAAAAATTAAAAAAAAAAAAAAAAAA
>JAJMFL010000028.1:0-74891 GCA_030574755.1 Hansenula silvicultrix | reverse complement strand
TCATATACAAATATATAAATATGGGTTCTAAGCTAATCCTTAAATAGTGTTTCTAATACTTATCGGATAATTCTCAATTAGGCCTTTAATTGGTGAATAGAATAAAGGCTGTGCTTTAACACCCTGTTTCACTTCGTATTTGAATGGTTCTAGCCCCATTCTACCTTTAATATTAGACGATCCTAAATTAACTCTAACAAAAAACAGAACTCGTCCTTGTTAGCTCAGTTGGTAGAGCGTTCGGCTTTTACAGTCAAACTAGGGAACAAACCATTTCTTAGCGGAAGTTAACCGAAATGTCGGGGGTTCGAGCCCCCCATGAGGAGTTCTATTTTTTTATTATTATACTTTTTTTTAAAGTGAAAAATTCATATTGACAATGTTTTGGTAAGACCAACAACAAACACCCAACCTTTTTTTTTTTTTTTTTAATTTTAATTTTCTTCTGCTAAAAGTTGCAGTTTCCTGTGTAAATCAATTGGGCTTTGAAGGCGAAAAGGGTAGATCCATAGAAGCCTTTGAAAATGTTTACGATGCTCTGAAGATCTTAACCATATCCAGGGATTTAAGACCAGTTTAGCAAACAGGAATGAATAGGAATGAAGAGGTTTTCACCAATTCACCAATTTACCAATTTACCAATTTACCAACTATATGGAAAAATAAGCCCTAACAGTTGATAATGGAAATATCTATTACAGCTCAGTGGATGTAAATTATGGTAATTAAGGATTGATTAACTTTCTAATTTATTTTCTATTTTTCAGGGAATACAGCCAAAGGCTTATTAACAGAATTTTTAAGCGGGATCTACATAACCGGCCACTGTGACTCTTATGATTTTAAAGTACAGAAGATGATGAAATATGCAAGATTTAATAAAAATTGTATGATTTTTATGGGTTTAAAAACAAAATTCAATAGAGTCCACCCACCCTTACAAAATTTGCTTTGAGACAACTTTGCAAATATAAGTAACAAATTGTAAATTTGGTACCTTCTAAAATTAGGCTTTTCAAACAAAATGACGAAACTGGTTGAAAACTGTAATAAAATACGACGAAAGTAAGGAACATTTACTTATTTTTGTTCCAAGAACTTATTCGGTGAACTGATTCATCATACATTAGATGGTACTTCTTCTTCTTATTCTTATTCTCTCTCTATACCCATTGGGAGTTTTATAATTAGGTCATTAAGTCATTAAAGAATTCTTGTTTCTTTACTTATCTTCACCTCATGTTACGTTGGGCTGAGCCTTTCGGTTATGAAGCACAACAAAAAAAAAAAATTTAAAAAAAAAAATTATATACAACCACACAAACGTTTTTCAACCTTTAAATTTGTTTGTAGGAGTCCATCTATATACACTGAGAGGGATGAAGTTTATCAAAGTTTAAAATACATAAGTAAATTTAAATAAAAAAAAAAAAGAAGCACACACACACACACACATCCCACAACAACAACATGCTTGAGCATGCTATAAACTTATGATATCAGCTCAATGCTTATGGGAACCACATACACATGAACTTACACGTAGATTCGATTGCCTTAAACAGTATTCCCACAATGTGCTTCTAGCAGCTGAGTTGGGAACCTACAGTAACGGTTAGGGAGTTTAAAGTTACTCTATACATTCTATATATCCTATATATATATATACTGATAACTCTCCCAATTTGTTCTGAGATAACGCCTGTAGTGTATTTTTATTTTTCCCTTGCTTATTAGAAAAACAAAGCAGCCTGTTTGACCCTTTCCACCCAGCGGCAAACAATTAAATTCCTATACGAGAGTCCTTACAAGTTTGTTATAATTACAAATCACAAATCACAAATTACAAATTTTAGTTCTAGTTCTAATAGCAAAGCAATAATTAAGCACTTCCGTTACATAAATTATAGTGTGATTTTAACGGAATTGTGCGCTGTGGAAAGTATACATAAAATCATTAAGGAGAGAGAGAGAGAGATTGTCGATCCAAAAAATCTAAAGCAAATACGTTTTTTGTCAGTATAGTTCAACTCTCAAACTGCCACAAGTTTAAATAAAATTTAATATAAACACACAATACAATTTTACCCCCATCTTGAACCCCCATTTCATAACTAGAACAATTATTAATTAAATTTGAGTATCTTTATATACAAAATTTTTTTTTAATTCTTTACCAAATAGCACACACACACACACCATTGCATTAACATTTAAAGTGTTTTTTTTTTAAACACCTTCTAGAATATAATTCTACCAAATTTATTTCCAGTTCATCCACACAAACTCACATAAAACGCGCGCAGGAAGACGACTTGTACTTTTACCAGATCTCAGTTTTTATCATAAAAAGTTGCAACAAGAAGCCGAAAAAAAAAAAGTTCAAAACCAACAAGCTGCGAAATAACAAAAAGGTAGTGTCATAAAGGGTTTATTAAGTGGGTTTTCATTTTGGTGATAATCAATTCAAACAATCATTACAAAACTTGGTAGAGTATCAATTTTCCCAGTTTCTACAATGCCTATAGGCTCCACACAAAAATCAAGTATAGACTTCCTTTTATCAGGACCGCCAGCGGAGGAAATTGTATCAATTGTCCCCAAGACAAGTATAAGGTCAACAGATTCTAAAAAAAGACAAATAGTAAGGCCTAAGAATCCCAAATTTTCTTTAAAATTGATTCAACAACCTTCTCATGCAAAAGTTTCACCAAGACCTCCAAGTCGTGTTTTCCCTCCCTTTTCTGAACATCGCCCTATACATCCACCACCGGTATTACAATTAAGAGTTGATGATTTTAAATTCAAAAACGACACGGGGTTCCTTAACGATGATTTCTTAGATCGTCTCCACAATACAAACGACCCAAGATCAAGTGAACGTATTGAAGAGTTGAAAATTATCAAGGATATGAGATCGTGTAAAATACCTTCTTGGGCTCACTACTCAACATTCTTCGTTACAGCAAGATTACAAACTGTGAAGGGTCAAAATGAAAAAGTCTTATTCAATAACAAGGCTGAAAAATCTATTGATGATTTATTGATTGGAATTAAAGTCTGTTCAGGTATGCCAATATCCCTTAGAACTTCATCACCTGCTAATTCATACTTGAACAAAAGTTTACCAGGTGAAAAACCTAAAAGTAGTAATTATGCAATTGCTTTTGTATTCTCAGATCTATCGGTAAGGAAAATTGGTACTTTCAATTTAAAATTTGACTTATTTGAAGTCTTCCAAGGTAAAATTTATTGGAGAAGTGAATTAGTATCTGATAATTTTACCGTTTATACACCAAAAAAATTCCCAGGTTCATTCCCTTCAACTGCCTTAACTAGTTTCCTTTATAAGCATGGTGCTAGAATAAGGCAAAGAAAAAGAGTTAATAACTCAAATTCAAATTCAAATTCAAATGTTAATGTTAATGGTAACTCTAGAACAAGAAAATATGATGAAACAGACGATGGCCAAGATGATGAACCAAGTCACTTATCCAAAAAATCCAATTCATCAAATTTAATCCCTAAAAATCCTCCTGCTAAATTACCTAAAATTCATGAAACTCCTTATGGGTTGTATCATCAACCGCCTCATCACCAACCTTATCAATCTATACATACGCATAGACCTGTCCAATACTACCAAGTGTCTCAGCTGCAACCACCTGTTCAACTACAACACCAACATCAACAACCGCCACCTCCACCAGCACAGCTTACACAACAACCATCGCCTCAGCAAACTAAACTACCATCAGTAGATCATTTCAATGAACCTATCTACGTATACCCACCTCCACAGCACCAACAGCAATTTCAAAGAGTCTTACCACAACATTTGGCGCCGCTTCCTCAACAACAACAACAGTCTGGTGTGGCATACGCTTACCAAACGCACGAATCAAACCAAACACATACTCTTATTCAAAGATTCCCAATCAGCACAGGGCCTTATTATCATCCTTCAGGCGCTATCTATGCATCACAACCACAAGTGGTTCACCAAGTTCAACAACTTCCACAGCCTTTACATCAGGTATCACAAATCTCGTCACAACAGTTATCCCCAAGATCTCAACAAGGCGATCATGGACAATCAATACAACATAGTCAGACTCCAATGACTGTTCAATCTCAACATCCAAGTACAAGCCCTTCATTGTTGAAAACAAATCAAACCGGTCCTACTTCTTCCTTGCCATCACGGGTTAACGGGTACACGACTTATTCTTACGGTCAACCCAATGGTCAATGAAAAAGCTAAGAAGTGAAGCGCCAATTGTATTATAATTAGGAATATCATAATAAAACACACAATCATACATCAACAAATAAGGAAATACCTTAATGTATTTATATATACCCTTTCTAAACATATCTATAAAATTGTAACTCTTTAACGAATGAATTCCCAAATAATACCTAATAACTATCTATATAAATGACCAATTTGCACTGGTTCGCCATAATAATTTTTATACTCTATAAAACTAAACATCACTGTAGCAAAATATCTTTTCCAAAGCGCTCCATCATTTTCCAGAAATGATTGTGTTGTATATGCTATCCTGTTTATACTTTCTGATCTGGATTTTGTAATTCCTTGCTTTCTTGTAGTTTTCTCTCTCTTTCTTTATCAGCCGGTGACGAGACACCACGGTCCACAATGAACCATGATAGTACGAAACAAGTTGCAATGACTGGTGCCCAAAATGTGAAGACATTTTTGGTACAGCTGTTGTAAAGTTCCTTTATATAACCATGCTGCTCCGAAGTGACGCTTATTTGTGTCAAGTCAACTTTTGAGTAAACATGTTCTTTCAAGTAAGCTTTCAAGTTTGATTGAGCTGGTTCATTAATGAAACTATTGGATTTGATATCTTTGGTGAATGAAGTAGCAAAAATCATCGAGCTGAAAGCCATACCGAATGAACCACCAAATGATCTGAATACATTTCTTGTAGAGATGACAACAGCACGATCTTGTGGTTTAGAATGAGCAAGAGCGGCAATCAACGTGTTTTGGAAAGTCATACCTTGACCCAACCCATTCAAAACCATGATGAATGCAATACCAACGTATGGTGTATCAACTTTGACAACACCAGACAATAAACCAAAACCTAAAGTCCATAAGGAATAACCTGACCATAGAACAGGGTTATAGTGGCCCGTTAAACTGACAATTCTTCCAGACATTGCTGACATGAATGCGTGTGGTAAAACAACACACAAGAAGAAACAAGCAGTAATGATTGGTGATAGATCCTTAACCACTTCAAAGTAATATGTGTAGTAGTAAAATAAAGGATAGTAACACAAACCGAATAGGAAGCACTGCAGGAAAACAATACACAATGTTGGTGAGCTGAACAATCTGAATGGGATCATTGGTAATTTTGAAACCTTCCATTCGACAAATATGAAAGCCAACAAACAGAATCCACCAACAGCAAACATTATAATCACTTTTGGTTCATCCCATGCAAATGTCAAACCACCACCATTGATTGGAATCAAAATAAGAATTAAACCCAATGAACTGAATAAAAATCCCAGGTAGTCAATGTTTAATAATTTTTGTTTAATACTGATTGGTGAATGTGAGTTTGGCAAAAACCACCAAATCAGTATCGAACTTGCTGTCACAACTGCAAATAAAGTGAAATAATAATTTCTCCAATTACTATGCATTTGGAATGCTGAAGCTAAGAATGGACCAATAGCATTACCAATACCAACACTCGAAGTCAAATAACCTTGATACTTACCACGCTCTTTCAGTGTGACATGATCACTCATGATGACCATAGCCAGTGAGGTAACACCACCGTTAGCAATACCGGTGATACCTCTGAAGATGAAAAATTGAACATCAGTCTGAGCCAAACCACATGCTAAATCAAAAAATCCTAATAATAAGATACAGCATAGCAAGACATATTTCCTACCAAAGATATCTGCAAGACGTCCATATAACAATTGGAAACAACAGTTCGCTATTAGCTGCGAGGTACCAGCCCAAGAGATTGTTAAATTAGCATTTAGTTCATCAGCAATATTTGGTAAAACAATAGCGATACCATTTTGATCGATAAAAGCAACCATCAAAGAGACTGACATCGCCAGCAGCACAATCTTCAATTGAGTAGGCTCTAATAGATTATCATGTGAGTCACCAAGCTTCTTACCCAATGATTGTTGAGTAGGTATTTGCTTTAATTCGTTTTCATAATCATTGTCATCCGCATTATCATCTTTTTCACCAATTACATCGTCATTTAACTTTTGTGTAATTTTTTCAGGCGCCTGGAATGGTTGGGGATTTTGAGACACAGGTGAAGAGGTACCAGCATCTGAGGATAATGAGTGGATACTCCTTTGGCTTGTGTTGAAGTCCTCTTTCTTTCTACTTTGTTCCTCTAGTAAAGTGTTGTTTGTGGATTCAGACATTGTAAACTTTTTTGCCCTTCAATTTCCGTTTGTCGGATTAACCTTAATTAGACAGCTGCAAGTTTTTCCGAGAGGGTGTACACAGAGTTTGGTGCACCTCAAGATCCAAAAGTCAAAAAGTTGAAGGGAATATGCTGTTTCTTTTATATCTAGGTGAATAAAATTTGCAAAGGGTTCCACAGTATAAACGGTGTTGTATTCAGGGGTTTTTTTTTTATGTTTCTAGCTGCGCTTCTAGAAGTGCTTTCAGTATTAACGAATTTTGGATTGACATATTCTTTAAAGGGATATGACATTTGATCTGATAGACGGTGTTAAATGAGCCTCATACATATGCATGGCTTCCTATTAGCTTGAATGGGTTGTCAAGCCTGGCAGCGATGTACGGTCGATATACTTCAAGTTCTTTTGTCTATTGAAATCTCGTCAAAATGTACGTGTATGACATTTCGGATTTTTGGGACATATCTAGGGTTCATAGAATAGCTCACAAAGAACAGGGATCCAGGACTTAAGGTGCTTTTGATCCCTATGTAAAGCGAGTTAAATTCCATACCGAATGTTTTTTGACATGATAAGCCTGGCTCATTGCGAGCTTGGTAGCCAAAGCCCAACTTTTTTCAAAAATGTTTAACCGGTGGAACAAGTAAAAGTATTGGCAATAAAAACATAATCATAGCCATATGGTGAATGTTTGATGGGATAAGAATAGTGCCGATCTATAAGCTATACAATTTGTTGGCATTTCGTTAAGCCAATAGTGGATCGAACAGACCGCAAGATCTTAGGTTCCTGCTTCAAAAGTTCCACAACATTCAATACTGATCCTAAATCCTACGATATATAAACGTGTTAATATCAAAACGAGAAAACCAGTAGAACCCAGATGGATTCAAATCATTTCAACTCAATTAGTTATGCACAATTGTATACATAAAGTGTCGAAAAGCATAATGTCCGAAACAGTCAACTGTCAAAACCGGCCAAGAGCAATATAGAGACCATATGATAACAGAGCTAAGAATACACAGGAAAACTGACTGGAAAGCCACTTTGAATATTGTACAAGTTTTTGTTTATCTCTTATCATATCATATCAGCCCTTCCGATGTTGCTAGACTTGGCATTATCTGTTTCATCTTTAAGCATAGACCTTGTCTATCTCAAAATCTTCAACTCACTTCAACTTAAAATGTCCAAGATAGTTTTGTCAATAGCCTTTCGCTTTGGTCCAATATTTAATCTCTGTATATACAAAGGTGTAAATAGTACAAGTTGAAAGCCTTGTGTATACGTCTAGCAAAAGTGAAGCAGCATTATACCGATCGCAAATACCTTGCATGCATGACACATATGTCAAAAGCTTCCAGAGAGACAAAAACAATTTTAGCGAATAGTAGTGTCGTAGGCTTTGAATTCTGAAACCTACCTTTCCCCGTTATGGATTATGAAGGCACATAGAATGAAGGCACATAGGGTACTTATGATAGAAAGTCTATATACACATTTGGTGTGGTGGAAACGTTCCTGTCAAAAAATCGAAAGGATGGATGAATGTGCACTTTCACCCAACCAAAGCCTACATTAGGTAAGAACAACCTTTAAAGTTTATCGTAGATTTTAGGGGGCCAATGAGTTTGGCAACCATGCCATAATTCAAGTAGAGAAATTATGATGAGCTCAACTGAGCTATAGAAATGTTTGGTACGCTGAGAGACCGAGGTAACGGAGGCCCTATAATAGTTGTCTTGAAAAAATTTCAGAATCTTTAAAGAGTTCGGAGCCTCAAAAACGACACCCTCAAATGAAAAACTTTTCACTCCATTAGAAGGTTGTACATGTGTGCTTATTCCTTATTGAATCGTTTGTATAGGTATAATCTTTCTTTGATGAAAATGGTACAGAGAAGCGAAATATCGTTCAACTATTGTAAGCATCCATCAAATTTGAGCGAAGATCTTGACCTATCATCCGACGAGCTAAACCAATTCGAAAATCTCTCTTTCAAAATCATAAAAATCTGTACTTACCAGTAGATCTATCCTTCTTGAAGCAAGGTGGGCAAAGCTCATTACTTTTTTTCTTTGATTTGAAGATTTATGTCTAAAACTCCCGGGTTTGAATGAAAGTGGGACCAACATCCCGTTACCACTAGTGTGGTGATGCCAGATCGATAATTTTGATGCTCAACAAAGAGAGCTTTAGTATAAAACGATTTTGATTATACTCTCTCAAACCTCCCTTATTCATTAGGCAAATTGTCAACTAAATTTAAAAGTCTTCATGCTCACATTTCCAACCACGTTCAACCTTTTCCCAAGTCACTTGTAGGCTCAAGATGGACAGCGTACATACATAAGAACTCTGAGGTGAGCTTTGGAACAAATTTGGTAGTGTTAAGATAAAATTAAAGTACAAACCCTCTTGGTTATTGGCTATAACATGAAGTGTGGCATGTATCGGTTTATGCAGCTTTCGATGTGATCAACTTTACATACCTTCCTACTAACTTTCAAAGTAGTTTCAAAAGAATTGGGAAGACATCGGAGGAACCTCAACAGCCAAAGTTGGTTTGCAGCTTGAAGCTATGAGAGCTGACAGGATAGAGAGTGAATAGATTTTGCAATTCGCCATATGCGAGAGATGTAATTTAATTCGACCAACATATAACTAGACACCTGGACAGTATTGAACCCTTTTTTCAAACGGGTACTGTACGAGTTATTCAAGAACCAACATGTACAATTGTTATTCTGAGACAATCCATTACCGAGTAAGTATACCGAGTAAATAGACTATATTTTCTTGAAGTTCATAACCGAGTCATGATATGATGTTGAAACTGTCAAGATGCACAAGGACATAAATGTCCCAATTTCTAGAACGTCCGTACAGCTCATCTATTGACACCTCACTATAGCAAAGTTCTAAAATAAGCTTCTATTGGATCGACATAACAATATAATTCTGTCTTACCACTTTCAGTCTAACGAATCACGGCGAAGGTATTGTCTAGTCTGAAAATATGTACGAGAAGGGGAAAACCATGAGGCACCCATGCCATTCATGGGAGGCAACGTAAAATCTCATCATATTTAGTTCATTAATTCAACATGAGGTTGGCCTGATTTTGAACCTACTTAATACGCTTCGGGTTAACGCACCTTTGACATATTCTCCTTGACAGGATGTTCTTAGCTGAACAGCGAAGTATACTCTACCAATGTTTGCTTAATTGGTGAAGATTTTTGTCCTTCAGCAACAGCTATGTTCTTTGAAGAAACAACTGCCTTTTGGTTAAGGGCTATTGGGTGATTCACCAATACAGAAAGTTTAGTATTACTTTGGTCAGGTTTGGTTCGAGCTTGGTCTAAGCAGCAAAAAAATATTATATGGCTCTATCACATAAACATGTAGTTTTATTAAGTATATACCTTCATACAGATATCAGCTCAGCGGCTTTAAAAGCACTACATAGCGTTACAGAAAAGGTATACAAATGTTTAAGAATGTTCACATTAGACGAAACACATAAAAAACTTCTAAATAATCTTACTATTTTGACATTATAGTGAACAAGGACACAAAGGGACTAGTGGCAGAATTAAGACAAACATGCATCACTACTAGTTAACTTGGTAGCTTTTTAAATTTCTTTAAATGCAAAACTAATTTGCAGACAAATGAATTATTTGTGAACTTTATTCAGTGCAAGTATTGCCTCTTGAATGAGCGCATAAAATTTACTGGTATTAATCAAAGTCACCTCTTGAATCTTCTCTAGCAGCCTTTTTATCCAATTCATCCCAATCTTCACCTTCTTCTTCGGATTCGAAATCACTTCCGCTGCCACTTCCATCACCATCATCACTGTAATCTTCCTCACTTTGAACGTCTTCATCACTTGGATCCAAATCACTAGCTTCGAAATCTGACTCTTCTTCTTCTTCACTACTTTCTTCATCATCAGAACCACCAGCTAAGAATGACCAACCACCATCCAAGAAAAATTGTTTTGGATCAGCTTGCAAAGTTTTCATAATTGTGATCCAATTCAAATTAATTGTACTTTCAGTAAATGGAATATCAACATCTGTTAACCATGATTTGACATCTTCTAATAGTTCCATTGGAATTGTATTTATGTGAACAACTGGTTTTTTAAAATCTTTGAAAACAAATACTAAATCAAAATTTTTCAAACCAAATTGAACTCTTTCCAAATGCGCAATTTCAATTTCCTCCAAAGTGACAACTAAGAAAGGTGGATCGATTAATTGAACCAAACAATCTCTTGTTGGCATTAAAAATGTTGATGATCTAAATGGAACACCTGAGAAACCTAATTCTCTAAATGGGATATCCAAATCAAATAAACCACCAGATGCATTTGAAATCAATTCACCAAATTTTCTAAATTCTTTATCCAAGGCAGCTTTTCTTCTTCTTTCTTCTTGTTCTTGTTCTAATTCATCTTCATCCCCATATCTTCTTTGACCTCTTCTATTACCACCAGTCTCATCAATTGAAATATCTGAAGCTTCTCTATAGAATTGTAAATCAAAAGTTTTCTTTTTACCAATAATCAACGGACTTTTCAAATGGACATGAATAACAACGATCAATTCATCTTTGGAAGGTTGGAAGAACAAATGTTTGACATTACTAAACAACACATCAATTCTTGAGTCCATTTTCAATGGAGACTGATATCTTAAACCATTTTCATGAATAGATAAAGAACCACCAACTCTTTTGGTATCTGGAGATGGTCTAGCAAACACATTGTCTAATCTTCTTAATCTACCAGGTTTAGCTTCGATCAATTTAGCTTGAGCAACAACATCAGCCATGGCTTTTTTCTCAGTTTCTCTTTTAACACTTTCCTTTTTCAAGTCAGTGATTTCTTTATAAACTTTACTCATATGTTCACCATCTTTTGATTTTAGAGTCAAAGAACGTAAAAATTCCTTTTTTGGATCATCTTCATATGGAATTTCATCTTTTTTAGTTGTATTACCACCTGCACCAGGGGAATTAAAATTTAATCTCAAATATGTATAGTCACCTTCTTCAGTCTTAGAACCATTTTTGAAAGCATTGATATGGAATGGAACTGGTCTACCAGAGATTGGAATAATAATGGTATTAGTTCTATGATCAACATGAATTTTCAAATCTTTAACAAATGAAGGAATTTGTGATTCTCTGATATAAGATTCATATCTTCTGAAAGTTGCTTTACGTTCATTAACATCAGAAGCATTTGTATCACTAAATCTTTGTAAACCTTCTCTTTGTCTTTTTTCTAGCAATTCCTTTTGTATTTGCTTTTGACGTTGTTCTTCACTTTCATCATGATTTTTCGTTTCAGTACGTAGTTTAGATTTTAAAATTTTAGAATTTGCATTTGGTGCAGTGATTGAACTTTCACGTTTTGGTCTTGGTGCATCACCTAAATCATTGACTTCTTTCTTTATTTCATCTTCTTCATCTTGGAAATGGAATGAAATTTTTGAAATATCTGTACTATAATCCGTTAACAATTTAGGTTCATTATTTTGAATTTTAACGGTTTGGGATATTTGGAGAGCATAATTTTTACTTTTTGGATCAGATGCTTTTGAACATACTAAATCCTGGAACCCCAAAGTGATGTTGAAAGTTGATTTATCATGGATAACACGTTCATTTTTAGCATTTAACAAGAATGATGAATCTCTAAATTCTAAACCAATTGCCCAACCAACATTTTTCAAGAAATGTTTTTCCAAGTCTGGTCTTTCTGATTTGATAAAATCAAGAGTTTTGGTATAAACCTGTGAACCTGTAGCACCTGGTTTTAAATTTTCAATAACTTTATCTTGTACTTTCAATAAAAATGAATAGTTATCTTCAACTTCTTTTGGAGGATCAACCATGAAAGTACGACTCAAGTTTGAACAATATGATTGGTATCTGAAACCTAAAGAAACAATAATGACAAATCCATGGAATCTTTCTTCATTAGATTGAGCACTTGGTTTCAATTCGAATTTTCCGCCACTTTGGATTATAGGGGTGTAACACCAATCCAAATTATCAGCGTTTGGATCTGCTCCAACTTGTTTTGTGATTGTATTCATTAATTTATTATTATCTAACCTAGTTTCAAGTTTATCACTTTGTGCGGCATTTGTAGTTTTTTCATCTTTATCCAAGACTTCAGTCAATTCATCTTCATAATCCTGTAATAATTTATCACTCAATTTAGCTGCGATTCTAATTTTTTTCAATTCATCATCATCTTTAATTTCTAAAGTACCAGAAATTCCATTGGCAATATCAACAATTTCTAATTGATTTTTAATATCGGTCCAATAAGTATCCCATTCATCAATAAATTTACCTCTAAATTTATCTTTTGTAACCATACCAATTTTTTTAACTTTTTGTAATTCAGCAATGAAATCTTTAAAAATTTTAGCATTTTGTTCAGTATCTTTAGTACGAGTCCAAATATTAACTGAATTGGATTTTAAAGGATTTAAATATTTCAATTTACCAGCCGAGGTAATGAACAGAACTTGATCTTTAGTGAAATAGATTATGGTAGCTGGGAATTCATAACCTAACAACCAATTATGTAGAGCTGTAGTTTTCTTGTATGGATTTTCTTCATCAGATGCACCAGTGACAATCAACAGTGATTCAGCGCCATTGAATTCACCGTCACCAAGTCTTTTCTGTAAGATGGCAACCCTTTTCTTAAATGCAACAGAGTCGATTGAAGGAGTAGACATAGTGGCAATGGGGGTATAGTGGCTAACTTTTGAACTCAACAACAACTAACAAATGTGACAAAATGGCAAATTTCAAAAAAATATATTTGTATATATATATATAGAGAATTTATCACCAGATCACCAAAAATTTGAGCTCCAAACACTCAACACTCAATAGTATAGATTAAGATGAACCCACTTGTTATGGAATCCCTAAACTTCTTCAATACAAAATGATGCGTTCTTTCTTCAACTATTGCAAAGACTCTTCAACCAAAAACGCGTTGTGCTTTTTCCGTGAACGCGTTCGCGAATATATGATATTAGTGTTACCCTGATTTAAAGTACAGGGTTGAATTCATAGTAACAAGTTTGTTATTTGATAATGAGACAGTTTGGAGGATAGAGCTTTTATGAGTTTTGAGAGTGTTTGAATTGTGGTTTGTAGTGGATATCATCAAATTGACTAGTATGCCTTGTTGGTAGTATTAGTATTATAATCTAGAATAGCTCTTAACCATAAAAACCCTCAAACTCAACTTCTTTACATGATATTCACACAGATCTTTTTTCCCCCTTCATTGATCCCTTTCCACCCTCCCCTTCTCCATCTTAGAATACGCCCAACTCAATACCTTCTCTCGTCTTCTCTCATCTTTAAATTCGTTTACTAGCCTTTAATGAACCACTCAATCTCATTTTGGTTATCGCACGATATATTTCGCGCCAAATTTTGGAAAAAACAAAACACACAAAATCAAAAATGCCCTTTCCATTAATCAAAGAAGCACAATTTAGTTGCTGCTATAACAAGACTCAAAAGAGATTGAATATACCAGGGACCTGTTTGTTTATCTATTCTGATTTGATTATTGACACTGATAGTTGGGAAAAGACATAAATATTTTCATCCAGATCAACAAGTACTTTTTAATTTGGGTTTTCTAAATTTCCAATTTTGTCAATTTTTGCATCCATCACGATTTAAACAGTTGTTTATCCCACAATATATAAAAGATTCAACAGATTGAACAACAAGTGGGAACTTTTTTACACATATACGAGAGAAAACTAAAGACTCATCACATTATCAATAGTATCCAAAAATGGCTGAAAATGATGATTACACCTATGACTACGAATATCTATTCAAAAGTGGGTATCTGTTTATTTTTAGTGTCAAGTCTTTTTCGGGATTAACATACGTGTAGATGTTGAGAAAGGAAGGCACAAAAACCATAATTTCAACTATGAATTTATATACTAACAATCACAATACTATAGTTGTCTTAATTGGTGATTCAGGTGTTGGTAAATCAAATCTTTTGTCTAGATTTACACGTAATGAATTTAATTTAGAATCAAGATCAACAATTGGTGTTGAATTTGCAACAAGAACTGTGGAAATTGACGGTAAAAGAGTTAAAGCACAAATTTGGGATACCGCAGGTCAAGAACGTTACAGAGCTATTACAAGTGCATATTATAGAGGTGCTGTTGGAGCTCTATTAGTTTATGATATTTCTAAATCTGAATCTTATGAAAATGTTAGTAAATGGTTAAAGGAATTAAAAGAAAATGCCGATGAAAATATAGTTATAGAGTTGGTTGGTAATAAATCCGATCTTGATCATTTAAGAGCAGTACCAACAGAAGAAGCTAAACAATTCTCTGTGGAAAATCAATTACTATTCACTGAAGCTTCTGCTCTTAATGCTGAAAATGTCGATTTATCATTCCAACAATTGTTAAAATCTATTCATGATATGGTTTCTAAACATCAATTCGATATGACTGATTATTCGGGTCCAAAACCTTCAGGAGGTCCAACTATATCTTTAACACCAACTCCAGGTAATGAACAAAGTAAAAATAAAAGTAATTGTTGTTAATTAATCTTTTAAAACAATTCTTTTTCACTTTACTCATTATCAAATGTATGTCTTTTGTTTATTATGAGAAATTAGGAAAGGGGAATCCCAATTTCAAAATTCATGAAACACACAAGTGTATTGAATAAAACTTTTATTTTTTTTTATATCTATCCTTTTCTCTCCTTTTCTCTTTAAACAAAGACTATTGTTTGGTCCTTAGCCATTGTTTTGATTATTATATTGGACACCTTTGGTCTTCCATGATTTATTTTTAGTTCTCTTGTTAATTTCATTATCTGTTTAATAACACAAAATATCATAAATTTATAATGAGTTGTAATTCTTATAGTATATTATCGTATCATCTACATCACTTTAAAATAAACATCAATCATTTTTTATCAATACAAAGCGAAAGGAAATATCAACCTTCAAGGTTATATATACTTTTCTAAAACTTATTTAGTTGTATCAGGTTCATTAAAATCACCATCGTCTTCTTCATCACCATCTTCCTTAGCTGCATCGTCGGCGTCTAATTTTTCAGCGGTTTTAGCATAATCAATAACTTTACCCCTGGTTCTTCTACCGCCAGTAATGATATTGGTTTGATCAATCTCGGCTAAATCGTCTTCATCATCATCATTGTCTTCTTCTAATTGAGCTTCTAATTTAGTATCATCTTCTTCAGATTCCTCTTCATCATCTTCTTCGTCTTTTGGTACATCATCATATTGTCTGCGACGTCTTTTTTTATCCTTCTTGGATGCTTGTTCTTCTGGTTTACGTTTAGTCTCTGTTTCATCTTTAGATTCTTCATTCGATGGTTCCTTTGGTTCTTCTTTTGTTTCTTCCTTGGATTCTTCTTCTGTTACTTGGTCTTTTGGTTCTTCGGTTTTCGTTTCTTCTGGCTTGGATTCAGCTTCAACTGGAGCAGCTGGGGTTTCTTTCACTTCTTCAGACATTGCTATAGCGGAATTGACTTATATAAAACAACTTATGGTTTCTCTTTAACCACTCAAGATATATTACACGGTATTCTACTTGACAATTTCAGTTTCGTGAACTTCTTCTTCCTCTTTGGTGTCTCTTCGTTGTATTTGCGCTGTGAAAATTTCCAGATATTTCCATTTTCGGAATAAGAAAGAAAAACCACTTTTGCAAAACGCATTCGCGGAAAAAGTCAAAATATATGCGCGAATTTTTTACACTGCGATTTTTGTATATAGAAAATTCAAGTCATAGTAATGTTTGGTATAACTTACTCTTTCAACAACATAGCATAGAGATTATAGAATAAGAGATCACCGCTAATATGGTTAACGTAAATGTCTCCAAGAAGACAAGATTGGTAAGTTTTTTTCCCCCATCTATCCAGGAAGATCGCTGAGGACCCTAAAACTAACATTATACTACAGTCTGATTTGATAAATTTCACTGTTAAAGTAACAACATTAGATTCAAGACAATTTATAGGAGAATTGTTATCATTTGATAAACATTATAATCTTGTTTTAGCAGATACACAAGAATATAGACTTACCAAAAAATCGGTACTTTCGTTAAAAGACAGAGCAAGAAATAAATCAGATGAACCAGAATCAAATTTTATTCAAGAACAGAAAAGAACTATTGGCCTTATCATACTCAGAGGTGAGCATGTGATATCTGTAACAATTGAGGCTCCTCCTACAAACCAGAAACCAAGAGTGACCGCCAAACAAGGATCAGGTGTGATAAAACCATTGAAAACCAACAACACAACAAAACCAAGTGGTCAAAGTCTAACAGCTCCAGTACGTACACAAAACACACCAGGTTTTGCTGGTGCTCCAAAAGGTTTTAACCCTCCACCTGGTTTTAAAAGATAGATAACTTATCTGAGTTTTCAATTTGTATATTATTTGTTAATGTTATAATGCTTAGTTATGAAATATGCAGATTTAAACTATGTATAATGGCTCCATAAAGATTTCTCTATAATGTTGAATGACTTATGGAGTGAACGACTTAAAACCTCCTTCTGACTCCAAGCGTTTTTCTTCTTTTGGGCGGTTGATTATTCTGGTTATCACCATTGGAAGAACTAAGTATAGAATTTGATACTGGTGCATGTTTACCATTTGAGCTCGATTTGATAAAAGTTGGTGTCGATAAAGGTGCACAGTTGTATTTTGTGTATGCGAATTTTTTTGGTAATTGATTATCCAAAGTTGGATTTACCTTTGCTTGAGGCCTTGGTGCAAAACTTTTGACTCCAGGAGGGGGAAGCTTTTCAACTATTGGCTCTGAGAAGCCCAATAGGTTTTTATCACGACTTTGAAATGACTTATTTTTGTGCGAACTCATATTATTAAGGGCTTTATGTTGCAAAGTGTTTTCCACTTTCCTATTCTTCACATGCTTTCTATAACGCTTCAAAATTTTCTTTACTGCCTCTTCATCGGTAATTGACTTACCAAAACTTTGATATAACGTTACAACATTGTCCCACTCTATAAGCGCTTCCTGGCTATCTTTTAAAAGTTTTTGAACTTTTTTACTTGTAATAAATCTTGAAGGTTCAACTTCAAATTCTGAAAACTTCGATAATCCTTCTAGAGGCGTTGATACATATAAAAGCTGTTGAGATCTCGTGACTGCAACGTAGAAAATCCTTCTTTCTTCGTTCAACGCTTCTTCATCGTCTGTATCCTTAGTCGCATAGCTTGCTGGTAATGAGCCTTCAGTCAATCCAGGAACAAAAACAACTGGCCATTCTAAACCTTTAGCTGAATGAATTGTTGATATACAAACAGCCCCATTGCTTTCAGCCCCTTGTTTATCATTCGTTGAATATAGTTGAATAGACGAGAGAAATTTTTGTAACAATGATTCATTTTCAACTTGCTCTGCAGAAACCTCATCATTAAGATCTAAAAGTTCTTCTTCAGTTGGCTCAAAAGTTGACAACTGAGTTTTCACTTCAGCTACATTTTGTTGTCTTTCCTCGTCATCTGATAGTAGTTCCTTCAAAGCACCATAATTTGTAAAATAATCAAACACTTTGACCAAAGCATCAAGCTCAGCTTCTTCACTTACAGCTATCGTCCTTGCCTCATTGATGAGGTTCGTATAAGAAACAATTGATTCTACTACTTTCAACCCGACGAGACCTTTAGTTTTACCATCACCAATCTTGTTCAACATCGAGAATGCACTTTCGCCATTTTTCAATCCTTCATCCAGTGCAGCATCTATTTTATTGATGGTCACAGGCCCAATTCCTGATGCTTGAGACTTCAAAGTTCTCAAAAGAGCTGGCTTATCATCATCGTAAGCAACCATTCTCAACAGATCAATAACCATTTCAACTTCTTTTCTTTCCCAAAATGCCTTACCTTTCACAATTGTGTACGGTATTTTTTTTTCGTATAATGCCTTTTCAATGGCTCTACTTTGATATGCAGCTCTCACCAATATTGCAAGATTTGAGTAGCTGAAAAGACCAGGCAACGATATCAGAAACTTAATTTCGTCAGCTATATACCTGCCTTCTTCTTCTTTCGAATTATGTGTTTGATATACAGGAGAAAAATTATGTTCAAAGCACGATATTAAAGACTTGCCAATTCTTTTTTCCTGTTGTGTCATTACTGCTTCACTGAAATCTAATACCCCAGATGTCGAACGATAATTCTGATCAAGTTTCACAATATCACATGTAGAATATAACTTTCTCATAAGATCAAAATTTACTGAGACAGCATCTCTAAAGCGATATATACTTTGATCCGGATCACCAACAACCGTTATACAACTAGCATTTGATTCATTACCTTTTGCAAATCTACTCAACAACTCGAGTTGGATGGTATTGGTATCTTGGAATTCGTCAACCAGTACATGATTTATTTTACTGAGCACATTGTTCTCTTTCAATAATCGATTGGTTTTTATTAAAAGATCATCAAAATCCAACATTTGCTGACGGTGAAGCTTATCTTGAAATTCCTTGAAAATTACATACATTTCTTTATTATGATCTCTTTGTTGTAAGTATTCAGCTGGGTATAAACCTCTGGACTTAAGTCTAGATATTTGCTTCTTGACGCTTTTCAAATCGTATGGTTTCTCTTCACTGCCTTTTGAACGTTCGATAGGCAAAAATTCACCACCGTTCAGTTTACCGCTATTGACAAGGTCTCTGATACTAGCAATTTCTTCTGTAATAGGGTCGATTACGGTTCTCATTATATCATCCCAATCTCTATCAGCAGCAATTTTGAACTTCTTTAAGCCTATAATATGACCATATTGAAGTAATATCCTTGTACAAATACTATGAAATGTACCAATGATCAATTTATTGACTTGTAAATTGGTACTTCGTAGCATTACAGCCAATCTTTCTTTCATTTCATTTGCCGCCTTCTTGGTGAACGTTGTGACTATGATAGTCTCTGGCCTTATTTTGTGCTCAAGCATAAGATATGCAACTCTTGATGTGAGAACTTTTGTTTTACCTGCAATATGATATTAGTAACCACTCGTTGATATCAATGCGTTTTAACTCACCAGTACCAGGTCCAGCTATAATTTGAAGCTGGCCTGTCGGAGGGCTTGTGACGGCTTTCCTCTGAGAGGCATTCAGGCCTGCCAAAATCCTTTGGAGGGTCAGCTGAGAAGTCATGGTACGTAGTCAACCCAATCCATCCTTTCTAGATAATGCTCAGAAACATTTATTGTTTACTGTTTGTTATGTGCGCTCGCTAGATCCAACGCGTGAAGTTTTCCAGGCGCGCCTTACTATCAAAGCTGATTTGCCTATCAACTTTTGTGACACATAAAACATTATCGGAATTTATACACAATACACAATGACATACTACTGACTTTATATATATATATATATGTACATTTATAATTTAGTTTATCTATATTTTCAAAAAGATTTTATTGTAATACAAAAATGCTGCCACGGATGCGATGAACAAATAATATAAGAACAAGACTGTTATACTGACACCTGTAGATGCATCTAATGTGTTGATAGTCATATTTACAAGCCCCGTTGAGACATTGGATATGAGAAACAAGATCATACCGTTGGAATTGAAACTTTCTAGTGATAGCGGTACTTGTTCATTGTAGTCCGAAGATGAAGTTTTCAAAATTTTATCAATCAAAGCATAGAATACCAAGAAACCTGTATTGTATGTGCAGACCCATAAAACGTATGGCAAGTTCGCAAGTCTTCTAGAGACACCATAATCATGATTGCTTCTCACAGCGGCGAAAAAAAGAGCATAGAAAGTGAACCATATGAGCAAACCTGTAATAGGCGAGACAGTTGTCAACTTTTGAAATAATGAAGCTTTGGTAGTGGCAGTTTTGTTGATTTCTCTTTTTGTGCTTGGTGCAAATAGGTTGTATCTAGCCTTAACAGAAGGTAGTAAATAAAAACCTGTTGATTGCCCAGCTAAAAATATAGATAGGTAACCAAATAATGAAAATATACCTTCCTTGTTTGAAGATACAAAGTCAGTTCTCGGTGCTAATAATAGATAATTCAAAAACCCTTCTTTTTTAACAATGAACCATTCATAGATCAATGAGATGGCTAACGATACAACAGAGCGTGGCACCAATTTGAAGATAGGATCCAAAAAAATAGTAATAGGACCAACCAAAACCAAAGTTATGAAGAAATTCCAATGGACACCGTACTCAGATACGTGCTCCTGATAATCGAGATTTTTAACGAAAAATAGTCTAAGAAAACCCAATCCAAGTACCGTAACACTGCTTGTGATAGTCTTCCAAGCCTTTTTGAAATAGTTGACTTTGACATCATGGAATCTCTCCAGCAGCACACTTCTTGTTGAAACAATACCCATGGAGAAGACAAATGAACCGACCCCTAGATCCATTAGTGAGGTACCCCAAGTTTCAACTTTGGCAAATCTTCTTGGGAAAACATGGAAATCAACAGCCAAAATAGCAAGAGCCGTTATGACAAGCATGCCACCTCTATATGCAGTTATGAATGGTTTTTTAGGTAGGTATGCCTTATCAGTCAATTCTTTTGCACTAGCAGGCTTTTGAGTTGATGGTGTCTTACTCTTACTATTCCTGAAAACAGCGCATAAGAAAATAGATGGGAGGAGAATAGATAGAGCCAAAACTCCTGGCATATTGGAGTACACCGTTATTGAAAGCAAAAGACCACACCAATTCAATAAGAAGTCTATCAGCAGACTACCCGTTTCCCATTTTCTTTCACCTTTGAAAAGGTCAGTATACTTGTTGATCAGGCTCCATGAGAGATAGGCCACCAAGGCAATTGAGGTGACCTGATTAATCTCTGATATTTCACCACCGCTTAAACCAGTTACAAAATCTTGTTTCCGCTCCTTAAGCGAACTCATTTTGTCGTATTCGATACGAAAGAACCGATCTTACAATGGTAAAGTAGAATATTTTATCTCATTGCATTTCACGCTTAATGCCAAACACGTCAACAATAAAAATTACATTACATAAGCACTTTAGACCGAAGACCAAAAATGCTTTCATATACTATAACTACAGATGGAATAATGTGCAAGACTAATAGCATACTAACTATTAATTATTAGATCTAGTGTATCTCATAATTGTAAATCCTGAACAGTGGCTTGGCTTTGTAATGGTAGGCCATGTGTTAGGGTATGATGTTCTCTTTGAAGAGGTGATTTCCAGACATCAAGGTCTTCGTCAGATTTGTAGAGTAAATTCTCGATAGTCAATTTTCTTAGCTCGTAGCTTTCAGGCTCAATGATATTTCTGCCTTCTAATATCTTGTTCATGATCTGTGGCAATTCCCGAAGAAGGTATTTTGCGCTGTAATCGTATTGTGCCAGCTTGGATAAAATTGCGAAGAGTTCAACATAAGGGAGTCTTAATAGTTTGCTGGTCGTGAGCTCGTTTTTGATAATATTAAAGGCTTTGAAATCTGATATCAAGTTTCTGAAAATTGCGATGTTATCCACAGTTAGTGTCAATTCTTTTAGTATCTCTTGATGTTTTGTACCTAAATAGGATGCATTCAAAGTAGCTAACAAAAAATGATCTTCTTTGCCTAAATTAATATACTTGTCATCCACAATGCTGAATATTTCAGGCGAAAGCATTGAAAGCTTTTTAAAGAACAATGAAAGTTCAGTGATAGCAAAATATTCGATATCGGAATTTGTTGACCTCTCTGAATATAATTTACCAATAATATGTATTTGCTCCTCGATATTTACTAGCAACCATCTTTTGTCACTTGATGAATCAACAATATCTAATATATCTGAATAAAATCTTATCAAGTTTAACGTATACAGTATGTCATTATCTTCCGTGAAACTAGTCAGTCTATATAGAGACGGGTTGATTTCATGCTCTTTAACAAAGTGCAATACTATAACTAATAGATCTAGCAATCTACTTCTCACAGTCGTATCGCTATTTTCTTTCATTCCATACAAATCTGAGGCAACACGTTCACTAAAAAGTCTTCTTCTAATGAGCTCACCTTTGACTAAAACCCCGAAACTTCTCTCTATTTCATTGACCAGCTTGATGGAGGTCTCCTTGTTTGCGAGAAGTTGCACCACCTTTGGAATGATTTCTGTATTTGAGAGTATATCCGGTGGGCTAGCTTTTGATATTATCTTCAACGCTAATATTTGAAGATTTTCATTTTGAGACTGAAGCGCCTCTAATATTATATCCAAGCTGAACAAGTTAATGATCGTTTCAAACTCAAGGCCCGACAAAACGGCATCTAATAATTCGATGATTTTATTATAATCGATATCAAGTGTGCCGTTATGTAAGATATCGACAATGGTAACTAGAAGTTCTTTGATTTTGGTCTGATCTTGGAGGATGGTCTTGTCTATTGTGGCAAGCGATACAAAGTCATCAAGTGCTTTGACGTCCAGATCATGCACTTCATTCAAATTTATTTTCACTAAGTGATCATGAAGACTGTCCCTCAATTCATTAGTCTTATCTGTAGACATCTTTATTTCATAAGGTCTGGTCCCCAACCTCTTTGCAATTTGAAACGATTTAAATCAGAAATTCGAAGGCAAAAAAATCTAAAGTGTTCTGTGTTGATCTGAGATGTAAACAAAGAAAAAAAAAATTGACATATCCAACTTTACACAATCTTAAGAGTCCAACCATTGATCCCCTTTCAAGAAGTATGTCAGATCTCAGAGAAACAGTGCTGAATCACCCACTGTTCACAAAGTCAAGACTCTATTCATTATACTCTGATTTTTCTAAATTGAAAGACGTTAATCCAGAGGGGTATGAAGCCAACCTCATCGCTTGGAAGTCATTGATAGGAACATTCTTTGAAAATTTGTCTTTTAAGGATACATTTGCTCTGCAGACCAAAGGCTTGGTAGAAGCGCTCACACTACCGGAATATGGCAAACCAATGGCAGTAGACTTGGTTCTTGAGGAGCTGGTAGCTAGTGATGAATTAATTCCCCTACAACAATATAGATTAAGAAATGACAGCATCTATAGAAAACAATGGGTGAGACCAGTGTTGAACTGGGCGGTCAACAAGTTTTTGCTAAGTACATCCTACAAGGCTGGTGACGGGAAGAGTAATCTAAGAGCTGACACTCTCATATCAAAGAAGACTTTGGAATCTTATACTAAAGAGCTCGAAAATGGTGCTGCATTCTCTTCAACCGGTCAGTCAAAACAAGTGTTCAGCAAAGACCTTTTCAAGGAATATTTGAACGAGTTGTGTATCAAAATTGATGGTAAAAATCCTAAATTAAGCGATCTGGACTTTGAAATTCTTCTTTTATATTTAGAGAGGGACGCTAATAAAATTAGATCAAATAATACAATTGTTAAGTTGAACAACGAGGATATCACAGAGGAAGACATCGCCATAGCGGAAATTAAAGCTACGCTTAAAAAATTGAATTTCAAGAGCGACGAGCTTCAAGGTAAAATTGATTCCATTTCTATTAAGTTGAAAGAGAGTCTACAAAAGAAAAATAGTAAGGATCTTTCTTTAAACCTGCTTAGATCCAAAAAGTTGGCCGAGAAGTCACTAGTTACGCAGCTATCTCTAATGAATCAACTTGATTCTGTGATCTATAAAATTGACGAGTCCTCGAGTAACGTTCAACTCTTGAAAGCTCTAGAAAGTGGTACTGTCATTTTGAAGAATTTGAATTCTCAAATAGGTGGTGTTGAAAGGGTTGAGAAAATAATGGATGACTTGGAAGAAGAAAAATATCAGTCAGACAAGGTCGCATCAGAGTTATATAGCCTCAATCCACAAATTGAGGATGAAGATATTGAGGAAGAGTTTGAAGCGCTGCTTGTACAAGATCGTGTATCGAAAGGATCTAGAATCCAAAAAGAAGAAGCTAAGGACGAGGACAAATTGGCAGAGCAGTTGAAGAATATGGATCTTGCTCCAACAACAATTCGGGAAAAGCCTACAGAGAGGGAGAATGATCCAGAGGGAGCCATCGCTAGCTAATATATCATTTAAAGTACTTTTTGATAAGATTTACTAAGATTTCTGTTCTCTTCCAAAATTTGTGCAAGGCCAGCAGCCAAAGTAAGACCAAGTGTCAACTCCCACATTCCTGGTGATTTTAGTACTTCAATATTATCGTATATGGTAATCCAACCAAGTTTAACATCATTTGGAGAGTCATCAGGCGGGTCCTGTTGAAACACACCATCACCGGGTGAATAATATATAGTGTCGCCAGAATCAGAAGTCTCATTTTTAGCATTATCCTCATAGTAAAATCCATTTGAGCTTGATTGTAAAGATCTGTTCAGCTTCTTTATTAGCTTCTTCTTAGCTCTCAATTCTTGAGGTCTAAAGCAAGCCAAAATCTTACCTTTTGGCTCATGAAAGTATATATATCTTTTGTTTCTCATCTTTGTAGTACTTTTAAATTGAGGTATAGACCCCAAATACCATGGTTTTTTGTTGAAGTCTGAAACTTCATGTCTCACAAGTTTTGTTTGAGTTTCGATGATTCTTCCATGAAGTTCGTTTATATCAATAGTTTTTGTTTGGTGATGAGTGCTTTGAATGTCTTCATCTATAATATCCACTACACCATCTTCCGTTAAATGATATCTTCGTAATAAATCTATTTCGTACTCTTCATCTTTCATTGTGACTGTTAAAAATATATCACCATCAACTTGATTTTTGAACACCAATTTGAACCCATTTCTTCCAGAGTCGTCTTTCTTTCCATTTTGTAAAGTTGGGTATAGCGTTTCGATGTAAAATCCAGGAGCGTTACGACAGTATATGTGTTTGGAATCAGGATTACAAGTAAGATATAGACCATTACCAAATTCCAGTATATGGTATTTCCAAAAGTCTTGGGAGTTGGAAGATGTTGACACAGCTTTTTTGGTACCTGACCGTAGTAGACTTCGGCTTCTGAAAATTGATTTGAATTCATTAGAGCCAAATGAATGTTGTCTTGTAAATGAATCTGGGTTCTTATCTGTGGGTACAGTTGGCAATGCCTGAATGCTATGTCTTCCGTTTCTTTTGAGATGTTGGATGTCACCATTGGAAAGTGGTTGTAAATTAGGATTGGACAGCCTTATTTTCGAGATTGTATAGTCATCCTCTTTATCCTGGTTGGGATTCTGTTTCTCATTAGCTGTAGTTGATGGTGGGATTTCAGGCAAAGGTCTGGCATTTTCACTATTATATGATTGTGTCAAACTCTTTGCTTCTTCGATTGATATGCTCATTTCTCTCAAATTTGGAAACCGCTGTAACTCAGCTCAGAATCTGTAAATAAGCAAATGTGATATTTTGAGAAGTTATAAAAAGCTAAAGAATTGTAGAATTACCTTAGCTTACAGAATGATTATAGAATGAGATCGCTTAGGAGGCTTTACCAGCTTTTCAGCCCGCAGCTAAAGATTGATAGAGAGACTTCGAGTGCCGAAAATGGAAGTGAAATGGTTTTTATGTTACTATAGTTTCAGGCCGCCAAACGAGGAAAGATCAAAATAATAACAACACGAAATCAAGGTCATAGAATATAAGTTACCTCTAGAACTTTTCCAACCTTTGCCACTCTGTACAACTCAGATTAAAGTTACAGATCAATAACATGTCAGGTAATTTGAGGCTTTCACAATTGGATCCCCTTCCCAAGATCGGTAAGATCCAAATAGGGAATACCATAGGCCAAGGTTCATTTGCCATGTAAGTATACCATCACGCAGAAACTCGAATTATTACTAACGTATATGAGATAGCGTGAAGCTTGCACACTACCACGGGAAAAATGTTTTTGCCATCAAGTTTATTCACAGGAAAATAAGTCATCGTCTTGGGTTGAGTGATGACGATGTTTCAAGAGAGGTATTGCTTCATAAAAGTTGTTCAGGTCACCCTAATATTATTAAATTGTTTGATTTTGGAACGGACAGAAATTGGCTTTATATAGCTATGGAGCTAGCTACAGGAGGTGATTTGTTTGATAAGATAGAGCCTGATATAGGTGTTGATGAAGAAATATCGCACTTTTACTTCAAACAGTTGATTAATTCGATTGATTTTATACATTCGAAGGGTGTTGCCCATAGGGATATAAAACCTGAAAATATTCTTCTTGACGCTCAAGGTAATCTCAAACTAGCTGATTTCGGTCTGGCTGCTGTTTTCAGGAAGCAAAGAGATGGGACAAAAAGACTGTGTTATACACCTTGTGGATCACCGCCGTATATGGCTCCAGAATTGGCATCGTCAAAAGGATACGATCCAGAGTACGCTGACATATGGTCTTGTGGTATTGTTTTATTTGTATTGCTCACGGGGGAGACTCCATGGGAAGAGCCAACCAATGCCGACCCATTTTTCAGACATTTCCTTGCCAATGATGGTAAAATTTTGACAGAGCCTTGGAATAAGTTTTCACCAATGGTGCTGTCTCTGTTACGTCTGATACTTAAAGTCTCTGTTGACAAAAGGGGCAAAATTGACCAAGTGAGAAAACATGTTTGGGTTAATCAGGAAAATACATATTCCACTCCTGATGGCTTATGCAAAGATTCAACATTACTTACATCCAAATTGTTGGAAAATATGCATATCGGTCTTTCCGATGAACAGTATATAAGAAGCTCTAATAATGAAGATCAATACGATTCGATCCAAGACCATTTCGTTGCGTCACAACCAGTCGCTGATATTGCAGCTATGATCGATGACGAGAATGAGGACCAATTTAGCAGAATACCAGCTACACAACAAGAGCTCACAAGTTATAACAGAGCACAAATGGCGGGAAAGCAAGATTCCGAGAGGGAAAGTATATTCAAAATCATATCAAAAGATCCTGCGATCTTACAATTCTCCAAAGACAAAAAAAGCAGAACTGCGGGTGCTCCTCACTTCAACTATGCAGACAGATTAACAAGATTCTTCTCTGTACTACCAGCTGAATCATTAATACCAATATTAATATCTGCTTTACATAGAATTGGTATTTCAACTGCTGGATTCGAAGAAAAAATCATCAATGAGTCTACCTTGGACAAAGGTCCAATTCATGTGACCGTGCACACTGTAGATAGAAGAAAGTTATTTTTGAGAGGTAACATCAAAATATCCAGAGTGGACAACTTGAAACTCAAAACTGTTGACTTTGTGAAAACTAAAGGTGATCCCCTGGAATGGAGAAGACTTTTCAAAAGAATCACTATTTTGAGTAGAGAAGCAGTTTACATAGAGGAATGATATGATAGATAATCGTTACAAATTGTTGTAGTGTATGCGTATGCAGACCATTTCGGAAAATTTCCTATCATGGTAGTTTTCGGTAATTATTTTCACAGCTACAAAATAATAGATTTAACCATCATCTTTTGAACAACCTGAACTTGCGACAGTGGCATTCTCAGTCGACTTTTAAGATCACAATAGTAAAC
Organism: Hansenula silvicultrix; assembly: GCA_030574755.1. Taxonomy (NCBI): domain Eukaryota; kingdom Fungi; phylum Ascomycota; class Saccharomycetes; order Phaffomycetales; family Wickerhamomycetaceae; genus Hansenula; species Hansenula silvicultrix. The sequence goes on along the minus strand of JAJMFL010000028.1, from coordinate 46,819 downwards.
TGACGTTTCTTCAATCCTGAAACAGATTTAAAGTTTGTGATTTATTGACTTTATTTGTGGGCTTAATTCTACAGTCAATCAAAAATGATAGAATTGGATTCAGTGTTCATCTCCACCGTTGAGACCGCTGTCACAACGTCGGTTGCACAAAACAAACCTTTGATTGTTTTCAACACTGATAATTCTCCTAGCTCTCATGAGTGGATTGAAGAGCTTCTCTCAAATGATTTGTTAGGGCTAATAGCAGAAAGGGCTGTCGCTTTGAAGCTTGTAAAGGACTCACAACAGTTTGGTTTATTTGAACAGATTTTTCCTAATGTTATCGTACCCAGCATCTATTGTATCAAGGTTTCCGCTATACTGGACATTATTCATGGGAATATAGACAAAGATCAATTTAAGCAAAGAATGGAGAAAGTGTTATTACAAGAGCCAACATCTTTTGCAACCCAACAACCACAAGCGCAAGCTCAGCAGGAAACTGTAGCACATCCTCAATCAACAAGCCACCAAAACATAGAGCGCAATGCTAATATTTCAACCCCAGAAAATTCAGCGGCAAGTACCCAATACAATACTTCAGTACAAAATGAAACATCACAGCGGTCAACACCTTCAGTGGCAACAGCGTCACCAGCTACCGGGTCATCCGGAGTTCCAACTTCACCGCTAACTAAAAGCCCAAGTCCGGTTGGAACAAGTAGAAATCATGGTAAGCGTGAATTCAAATCCCTCAAAGAAGAGTCAGCTGCACTTGCAGCTAAAAAGTATAAAGAAGAACAATTAAGAAGACGTCAAATGGAAAAGCAAGATCGTGAAAGAATCAAAAGGTTATTGAAAGCTGACGAAGATGAAAGAAAATTGAATGAACGTCGCAAAAGGGAGGATAAAGAGAGACAAAGGAGACTATCAAGCGATGAGAGTGTCCTCGATGAAAACTCGAATATTGATGAAATAATAAATGGGAATCAGTCATTGAAAAACAACATTCGGGATAGAAGACCCTCGATTCATCCAAAATGTGCACTATCAATACGTTTATTGGATGGTAGCTCACTAAGACATGAGTTTCAAAACGATGATACATTATGTGTTGTTAGAAGATGGTTAGATGAGAATAGGACCGATGGCGAGGAACCATACTGTTTCTATAGAACTATCCCTAGGGCTACTTTTGGGGTTACTGACGAAGAAAAAACACTAGAGTCTCTTGAGTTGACTCCTCGTTCTGCTTTGATATTGAAGCCATTTAATAGTTATGCAAATGCTTATCAAGGTAAACAGAAAGGAACATCGAGTGGTGGCTTATTTTCCAAGATTATTGGTGGCCTGTCCTCATTTTGGTACGGTAGTGAGGGCCACTCTCTCAATTCCACAAGCGATGAATCCAGAAGAAATGATACTATTGAACAAGACGATGACCAGATTGATCCATTATCGCCCCAATCATCGTCCTATGTGTCACCTGCTCCAACTCCAAGAAATTTCAATGAACCAGAAACCAACAGACTTGATTTGTTACATCCATCATCACTCAATTTGAATCTCAACTTGGACCAAGTTCAAAGACCTGTTTCCCCTGCACAAAGTCTAAGTACGCATCAACCACAAGACTCGCCAGTTGCAAGATCTGAACTGCCGGCATCACTATTAAGAATGAGCTCAAGCCAATCTTGGATAAGAACTTTGAATGATGATAATGATAATGACGACCGTTTAACATATAATGGAAACCATGTTAATCTGGAAGACGATTCGAAGAAAAGATGAGTTTTTCCACTTTTCATATTAAAGGAAGTCTAGCGTATAATCTGAATTTATATATTCCAGAAAGTTTGTAAATATAGCACTTATTTCCAAATACAGTAGTCTAGACTCATCTACGTACGGTTTTGGGTTTCAAGTCGGAATTGCGCCTTGAATGGAATGCGCTCTTCAGATCTTCTCAAATCGCGGTTCAAGAATTTGTTTATGATTTGTACGATGTATCAAAACATAGGCCAAAAATTGACTAATCTTAGTTGTTTGCCTTTTGATTCTGTTGAAATAGAATAGAATCGGTATCATGTCACAGAGCCCGGAATCCAAGTCCAGGGTGGCGTCACAATCCTCAGAGGCAAGCCAGCCAATGTCGATGGTTTCAGCTCAAGAAAATAATACCCAACCTATTGCACAAACTAATGACCAAAAAATTGACCCAGCATCATCTCCAGAACTACTTGACGAGGACAAGATTGTACAAATATTGAGCTCAGATGGCGCCATTGATACTTTATTAGGGAGACTTAAGAAAAGTGTGCTGACTTGTGAAGAGTTTGCGAAATATATAAGAAAGAAAGCTGTTTTAGAAGAAGATCATTTTGAGCATTTAAAAAAAATCTCCAAAACTACTCAAGAAGCATTAAAGGCATCATCCACTTTGAAAAACGACACGTTTGTTACTAACCTTGATAAGATTGTTAAGTTAGATGATAGAATTGCCCAGCATGGGTCTAATTTCAGTAAAAGCTTACACAACATGTATGAAGAGTTATCCTCGTTAGGGTCAACAATCGCTAAATCAAGAAAGTTAGCCAAAGAAAACTTCAGAAGAAAGGAAAAAGAGGTTGTTGATGCAATTTCTGCTGCCGAAAAGGCCAAAAACAAATATGATAGTTTTTGTATGGAATTGGAGAGACTGAAAACAACTGATCCTACTAAGAAGACGTTTACATTGAAAGGTTCTAAGACAACAACAGAACAGGAGGAAATACTTCAAAGAAAAATTGAAGGCGCTGATGCAGATTATAGACAAAAAGTTGCAACTTCTACCGGTCTAAGAAGTGTGTTTTTGAATACTTTCAGACCCTCCACTGCTAAAAACTTGAAGAATATGGTCATTGAAATTGACATAGCCATGAGTGTTCAGTTACAAAAATACGCATCAAAAGTCGAAGAAAATATATTGAATACAGGGCTAAGTGTGAACCCAATTTCTGGAAAAGACGTGCAATCAATCAAAAGCATAGCAGCTTCCATCAATAATGAACGTGATTTATACAACTATATCTTGAGGACAACTGGAACTGCACCAAACAAGCAGTTAATACCTGTTGAATATAGACCACATCCATCTATCACACCATCTGCCAGTAGTGGATCTATAAAAGTTAGAAGCTTCAATCAAGTTAATAGTGGGAACAAAAGTGGCCTTCCATCAGCTCCTAAATCAAACAATGATTCATCATTTGCAGCAGCAGCAAGTCCAAGTTTAGCTGCATCAAGTAATACATATAAGCAGCCAAGTCTTGAGATGAAAAATAGTTCAACAAGTGCGGCCTCTTCACCATACCTAGAAGACACACAATCGTTTAAGAGCTCTATGGTTAGTGGACCAAGACCAATCTCCGTCATAAATAACGATAATGTGCCATTACCTCCAGGAACGTCCTCAAATTTCAAAACTTTTGGTACCCCAATTTCAGAGTTGATTGAATTTGAGGGTGAAATGGTTCCGTCCATTGTTCGTCAATGTATTTATGTGATTGATAGATATGGTCTAGAGAAGGAAGGTATATATAGAACAAGTGGTAATGTGTCAACGGTTCATGCTTTCAAAGATTTGATAGATAAAGACCCAAGCAATATCAAAATGATATTACCAAATCCAAATTCAATCTCTGATAGCGACGTTTACGCTGTTGCTTCCTTATTAAAACTTTACTTTAGTTCTTTACCGGAAGCACTACTGACTAATGAGGCAAGTAAGAAATTCTTGGAATACATAAAGATACCAGAACCAGAGCTAAGATTGAAAAGAGTTCATCAAGTTGTTTATGATTTACCTGATGGCTCATATTGGACGTTGAGAAGCTTAATATTCCATTTGAGTAAAGTTGTTGCCAAACAAGAGATCAATTTAATGAATTCAAGAAACTTGGGTATTATTTGGGGGCCAAACTTGTTTCCTAAAGATGACTTTAATGCAAGTGATATGAGTTATCAAGGAAAATTAGTTGAAGAGTTAATTCACCATGTCAATGATATTTTTGAAGCTGAATAAAAATTCCTCCCCTAAAATGAATGAGTATGAACGATTGAATATGTACTTTTGTTGATTTGTTATAAGTAATTATGTATTAGAATACTATATATGTGAAGGAAGTTTGTCACATCAATTCAAATTTTGAGTAGTTATGCGCTTTCCATCCGCTAAAGTCACTGCAAAGTTTTATTGTGCCGCGACTAAATGAATAATAAATAATCATCCAGGAATATATTTGTACCTTTCAGAGCCAGCTCTCTCTATGAATTCGAAATGAATCAGGGCATCAATGTTTTTCTTTATATCAGCCAAAGTACAAGAAAACTCTTTATAGACTTTTGCAACCAAGTCATTATGTGACATTTCCTTTTCAGTTTTCATCAACCTGACAATGAAAGCCTTCATAAATTCATCCACATCTGACTTGAAAAGTGTTTCTGACTCAGCGTTATCCTCGTCATCCTCCTCACCGTTTTTCAGTTTCATAGGTGTGTTTTTCACCTTTAAAACCTTTTTACGATCTTCAAAGTTTTCATTCATTAGGTATTTCCCATCAGAGTTTTTGATCAAAATTTTATATTTGCCATTACTCAACGAGTGTAAAACACCTGATAAATTTTTAGAATCTAAGTTTGTTAAAGATTTTATTTCTTCAAAAGTCAATTCGTTATGATCATTGAACAACAGTAAAACTATACCTTGATAAGCACCCAATTGTAGCTCTTTTGCACCTTTTTTGAAGCGAGCCGTTAAGGACATACGACTTAAAGCTTGAGACCAAGTCAAAGTCTTTTTTTGATTTCTCTTCAGATAGAATTGCTGAAATCTGGCTATGTACGGTTTCAAATCATCGGGTATATTAATTTTGGATTTAAATGGAGGCCAGGCTTTGGATGAAAGTACCAATGGATTGAAAAAGTCGTATTCTGAACGCTCAGCGGATGGCAGTTGTCTTCTAAATCTTTCTACTAGCTCACTGTTGAACTCAACGTCATCAATCATAGTTATCAATTGATCACATTCATCCCTACCAACTTCTTGTTCCAACAAGTTGATGAGTTTTTTTTCCAAAGGTATATCTTTTGTCGTTTCATTGATTAATCTTCTTGATAGATCTCTTTGGTAAGCTCTCATAAAGACTGATTTTGCCTTGATTGATTTGAAAATCAAGTAAACATCGTCTACTAAAGATAAATTGTGGTCATGGTCTTTGGGGCTAGCGTTCCTAAAGAGCCCATCAATATACTTCAAAATATACCTATTCAAATCTTCGGAATCTTTTCCAATATCATGCAAGGATGCACTAAACGCATCCCTAAGTCTAACTTCAACTCTATAGTTATTTTCCATGAAATCTGATAGTACAATTGCTAAATGCTTTTTGGATTTTATCAACTTTTCCACTATATCAGGCGTAATAGATTTCGCCAGATGCTGTATGTAGTCATAGACGTATGAGTACCATATGTTCGAAAATGCTCTTAATAATTGGTTTTCTCCATTGTCTGTTAAAGGTGCATTTTTGATGAATTTGAGTACTATAGCAATTTGACAAAACTTTTTGGAGACGAGTAATGGCTTTATGAACTTAATTCCATCCTCTTCAAAATTATTGAATATTAAACAGTATATTACATTGTATTTGACGTTATTTTTGAAACCTATGGAGTCTGAAGCTTTCGCCCAAAATGACAATTCTTGATTGACGAGCTTGTACATTTTTTCAAATATAACTGACTGGTCCTTCTCGCTTTCTAATAAATAGATATGTGCATTATTAAAGTAGTCTTTTAGCGACTGTAAAACATGTGCTTCAAACCCACTTGGATCCTTTGACGTCAGAAGCTTGTGGTAAATGTTAAAAGTTTTGATTAGTAAAGGTACCAACGATTCATCCCCTGTGTCTCTAAAATTATTCATCGTCAGCGAAAAGGCATTTTCTATGATTTCCGCTATATCATTAAACTCGTTCAGTTTGTTCAGATATGTTATCAGGGCAAAATTTGTAAATGTTGATTTGGTTGGATGGTTTATTAGATATGTTCTGTCGAGGTATAAATGAATCTTCTCTAGTGCTGCAACTTTGACATCCACAACATGCGAAAGATCAACAAATTTCCGCAAAAGCTCCACCTCATCTAATGATAAACCATATTCTTGCAACTTGTCAACAACAACGTTTAAAAAGGCGTCAAATTTCTCATATAAATTAGCGGCTAACCTTGATTGTTGTTTATCGCGGCATAAAAACTCCACGTATCTGAAAAGCCGCTGGTAGCTGATAGTAACAGGAGCTGTTGGTGTGGGCTCTTTGAGTATCAAATCTATCTGACCATTCAACTGCTCATAAACCGACACTAAATACGGTGATGTGATGGACTTCGATCTTGAAGATATCTTAGTCTGTCTTGCGACGCTGGCTGACATTATTTGGACGATATACTTTGACGACTGCTTCTCTGTTCCACCCCGCAAACAAGGCAATATGGCAACTATATCCTAGAGTAATATGAAGTACTTGAAGATGGTCAACAAATAGATAAAGAGAGAGAGAGAGCGTTAAAGAGATGATTAATTTTAGTTGATTAAATTGTGTTTTACTCCATCCCATCATTAGACACAAAATTGGTTATTATGGTCGCGCAAATTCGCGAACTATGTTTTCAAAATTTTGCTCTTTGACAATTTACGTCAACTGCAAAACTGACAACAATTGCTCTTCTTCTCAACGTTTCTATCTGAAAAGGTGCATATTGTTATCATTGGGGTGAAAAGTTATTTTAATTTTCGTTTTGGTCCATATACAAATACATCTTTATATATACAAAATGTCTAGTAATGATGCAAAGAGTTTGAGTATTTCGTACAAGCGGAAAGGTTATTTTGATGAAAAGAGAAGTGCTATTCTAACAAAGTTCAAAACAACAGAAGCACACGACGAACTACTTTCCACGATCAAAACCATTGTGGATCGCATAGTACATAAAAATCCAGAGCTGCTTCTCAAAAATAAAGGTCAACTCGCAGCTTTGATTGAAGGTACCATTAGCCGACAAGTTCAGAATGGGAGCACTACTAATAATCCTGGTGCGATGCCCGGTGCCAGCGATAAGGATTTGGATCTTGGTGATGTGAAGAATGTTTACGATATATTTGACGAAGAAGTTAAACAAAGCACCATTGGCTCTGATGAACTAAAAGAAGAGATTAGAGTCGTGTTGAAAGAATTGAAAGGTCCATAAACGATATGCATTTCACGAACTCTTGAGCACTATAGCGATGGACTACACGCTACTATACTGCAACGTCGCGTTCGAGCTTACAAATATCGTGATTGGGTGTTGAGAGAAGACCATAGAGCCACAGAACCGCAATAGTTATTTCTCTCCAAAGGCCCTGGTACGACATTCAAATACTGGTTTGATCATATAGCTTTGATTGATCTAGCACTCAACTCTGAGTGCAAAAAGTTTGAACTCTGCTGTCTTTAATCAGTCTTTGAGATCATTGCTTCAACAAGGCTTGGCATCTGGTAGGTCAATATCCACCTGTGAATCCTATCACCATGTATACATTTCAATCAAAACCATATCAAAGTGCTTAGATGATTGTTTTAGCTCGTATGACGCAATTCTCGAATGCTTTATCAGTAGTGTAATCGCGAATTTTAAATCCTCTACCAGCATTGAAAAAAATGTACCGGTGAAGTTCACAAAAACGATAAGGAAAATAAGTTTCTCTAAGTCAACTTTGTACATTTTAAGTCAACATTGAGCTTTTATTGTTTTAATAGACATATTCATTCGTTATAACTGCAAATGAAGCTCACTTTAGCCACACTACTTTCAATTGCTAGTGCTTCAGCCTTTGTGTTACCACTAGACCTGCCGGACTCTCAGCAGATCTTCGACCTGACAACTCCGAGTGTTAAGGAAGGTGACAAAGCTGGTGTTGTTTCTGACAAAACCCCTTATGAAGAATTGCCATTGATTGATACTCAGCAGTTGCAAGACCTAATAACACTGGATGCTTTGAACTCAAGTGCCATTGATCTTTATGAAATTGCCACCGCTTCCGTGAAAAAGCATGGCCACCCAACTAGAGTCATTGGATCCCCAGGTCATTGGAAAACTATTGGTTATATCATTAAAGAGATCAAGAAACTATCTGATTACTTCACATTCACCACTCAAGAATTTAAGGCTTTAGACGGTAAAGTTTTCGGTCAATCTTTATCTGTCAATGGTTCCAAAGTGGAAGAAGTTAAAGCTTTTCAACTTACTCCACCTGTTCACGTTTCCCAAGGTGAACTGTTCGCTGCTAAAAACAACGGTTGTACCACGGAAGATTATGAAGGACTAGATCCTACCAAGGATCAAGTTGTCTTGGTTCAAAGAGGCGAATGTGCATTTGGTGATAAATCCAACATTGCTGGTGGCTTGGGTGCCAAAGCAGTCTTAATTTATGATCATACTGATGATAATTCATTGATTTCAGGTACTTTGGGAGAACCAGCTAACCACACTATTGGTACTTTGGGTATCCAACGTAAATTTGCTTTACAGTTATTGGAACTAATTGCTGCTGGTGAAAAGATTCCAGTTGATGTGAAGATTGATTCTTATATTGGTTATATCAAGACTAAAAATGTTATCGCAGAAACTATTGAAGGGGACCACGAAAACGTTGTTGCATTGGGTGCTCATAGTGACTCAGTAGAGGCTGTTCCAGGTATCAATGATGATGGTAGTGGTACTATTTCTCTCTTGGCTGTTGCTAAACAGTTGTCCAAATTCAAAATCAATAATGCTGTTCGCTTCGCTTGGTGGGCTGCTGAAGAAGAAGGTTTATTAGGTTCAAACTTTTATGCCAACAATTTATCACCAGAAGAGAATCAAAAAATTAGACTTTTCATGGACTATGATATGATGGCCTCACCAAATTTTGAGTACCAGGTATACAATGGTTCAAACACTGTTAATCCAAAAGGTTCTGAAGAAATCAGAAACTTATATATCGATTGGTATGAAGAACAAGGCAAAAATTGGACTTTGATTCCATTTGATGGCCGTTCAGATTATGTTGGATTCATTGAAAACGGTATCCCAGGTGGTGGTATCGCAGCAGGTGCTGAAGGTAAAAATTCACAAAACGGTAAAGTTTTGGATAAATGTTATCATTTGTTATGTGATGATTTAACCAATTTAAATTGGGATGCATTTTTAACTAATACAAAATTGATTGCTCATAGTGTTGCTGTCTACTCAAAAGATCTCTCGAATTTCCCTGTTAGAGAATCTATTGGTGTAACATCTGAAAACAGTTTAGGCCATATGCCATTCCAGTACAAAGGTCCTCATTTAATCATTTAGATTAGTTTGATTTAAAATCAAACACTACACATGTCATATACTAATTTAAAAATCTTCAAGATTACAATGCAAAATATATACTGACCTATAGTTTTATTTTTTAATGCTTTAGTTGTAAAAATTTTGAAATTAACCAGTTTTTCTTTTCTTTTTACCTCTATTATCTTTAAATTTAACTCCTCCATGTGAGAATTTGAAATTTCCACCATTGAATCCTTGGAATCCATCACCTCCAAAATTCATAAAGTTAAATCCATTACCAAATGGGTTTTGTGCGCCTCCTTGTCTAAATCCGCCTGGTCTACCACCACCACCAGATTCATGATCATTTGGATCATCACCACGATCATATCGTTGCCTCAAATCGGGATCTGACAAAACTTCATAAGCGCTATTAATTTGTGCCATTTTAGTATCGATTTCCTCTTGTGGTAAATCTCCCTTGTATTTATCAGGATGGAACTCTTTGGTCTTTTCTCTATATGCTTTTCTAATTGTAGTTTGGTCTGCATCTTTTGAAACACCCAAGACTTTGTAATAATCGTTTTTAGCTTTTCTAGGCTGTTGCTGTTGTTGATACTGTTGTTGACGTTGTTGCTGTTGGTATTGTTGTTGACGTTGACGCTGCTGGCGTTGTTGCTGTTGATTGTATGCATTTATTTTAGCTACTCTGGATTGGTAATGATGTGAGTTTTTACAATTTGGTTTCAATCTTTGAATTAATTGTGTTGCTTGGTCAAATTGATTTTTATTTAAAAATGTATCAACTTCAACCAAAACTAATGGTAAAAATGTCTCTGAAGCTTTTGGAACCATATTATTTAATTGCTTCGCACATGTTTTCATTGCCTTGGCATCATTTTTGAGAAATGCATCATATATCAACGTTTTCACCATGGAGAGTTCCAAGTTATTAGTTTTCAGTCCATAGCGTTTGTTGAACTCTTTTGATCTGTGTGACAAATATTCATGGTTTGTGTTGAACTTATCGTTTTCTCTTCTAATTTTGTAAAACTCTGCAGGGTTCATTAACAAGTTTGTTGCTTGCTTTATACCACTATCTGAAAGATCATATGCTTCTTCACTTTTCTCATTTTCCTCCAAGTATGCGAAATAAAGATGAAAAGAGGATAGATTTTCTAGTACTGTTGCATATTTGTTCATAAATTTAGAGTTTCTCTTACATTCCGAATTGTCGAAATCATAATGTAAGCATTTCTTGTTGAAGTTCAGGGCATGTGTAAACTCAGCTAAAGCAAAGAGATGTATTTCTGACAATTCATTGATGAAATGTAAATTATTAACAGGACTGGTTTTTATAAGACTTGTCATATCATCCACTAAATCTAAGAATTTCTGATCATCACCACTTTTCTGAATCTCTTGAGTAGTCAGTTCGATTCTTTTTGCCCTTAAGGAAGAATCAAGAGGTGATATATTGATAGCTTCGTTTAGATCTGCCAAGCTACCAGTGGATAACAATGCATCAACAGTATTTACCGAATTCAATGCTTCCAAGTATTTTTCATCTTGATCTGCAAACAGCGATTTCAATGAATATAATCTATCTTTAAGCCCATGTTTCACACAAATATCCAGTATGTTTTTCTTGACAACGGGATTTGATGGATTCAACTCGAGTGATTTGATTAAATTTTCAATTGAGCTTAGATCTTTCCCCAAACTTAATTCAACTAATGCCTTCTTGTAATAAATCTTCCCCAGTATTGTTTGAGCTTCAGCGTCAGCACTATTTTTGGAAGCTTCAGAAAGATTGATTTCTTTTATGAGTACATCATAATTATCTAAAAGTTCAAGTGAAGGCCCACTTTGCTGAAATTTTGAGTCTATACTTGACAACTTTGTATTGAAATCATTTGAAGATGCAACAGCTATACCTGAAAGGAGGGATATTAGCAGCACACTCGGTTTCATTTGGAGTCTGGAAATAGATCAGTGAAATAGTTCCCAATTACAATTTTCTTACTAGAATACTTGAAAGTTCTTGATCAACTCCAATCACTCTAAACTCTTCCACTAAGAGATGATGTGTCAAATAAAGAATCAAAACAGTATACGTAAATTTCTGGAAAAAAAACAGCTAAGGGCCACATTCCAAAAAGCGCGGTATCTCGCCTATTCGCGGAAGATGAGTTATGATTATATAAGCTGCTTAATAAGCAATATTATTTTTCACTCTGTGGGATCAAAATTTGTATGGGATGGTAAGCGCGAAACAAGGAACCTTGTGGGGAATTGAACAGCGACGCGTAGACACATTCAGGTAAGTTTTCTGAGGTGGTTAGCGCAGTATACACACTAATCTGAAGTTGTGTGCGAGCGCGTAGATGATAGATTGATAACGGTTTACGGTGCGTGAGCACAGTTTCTTGGAGAGATTCGCTATAACAAGCTGATAGCTATATTAAATTAGTGGTTACGTTGCTTTATCAGTACCTTGTTTAGTGGTAAAATTGATTATATCGAGTCAATTCGAGCCTTTCAAATTGGAATTGAGCGCAAATTTTCAAAAATGATGTGTAAGATTGGTTAAGCGCTGATAAAGTCTATTTCACTCTATAGTTTAAAACCTGAATTGCTTCCTGATAGGAAACCCATCACCGATATAATATGGAGATCATTGTTTAAGAATTCAAGTATATAGAGAGATCAATTTCCACTTTCCACTAGTTTCTCGTTTAACAAGTTGTTGATCTCTTCCTTATATACATCGATAGTTTATACATTTCATATTACATACAATGACTGTTGGAACTCAACAACAACAACAACAAGTTTTAGCTCCACAACAAAAAGCAATTTATCAAACCCATTTCAAGCCATTGCCAGTGGCAGTTGGTGGTAGTGGGTCTCATATTGAAGTTCTTGATCCAGACACTGGTGAGAAGAGAACTGTTCTTGACGGTTGTTCAGGTGCAGCTGTCTCTTCGATTGGTCATGGTGACACTGAGATTAGACAAGCTATGAAAGATGCCGCTGACGATGTTGTCTACAATTTCCCAATATTAATGGCAAACAAACAGTCTGAAGCGTTGGCTCAATACTTGATTGACATTTCTCCAGAAGGTGCTTTTGAATCAGCCTTATTGACCGGTTCAGGTTCAGAATCTATTGAAAATACATTAAAAATCATTAGAAAATTCCATCTTGCCACAGGGGATACAAAAAGAGTCAAGTTTTTATCAAGAGCTCAATCTTATCATGGGTTCACAATGGGTGCGATGTCAATTGCAGATAACATGAGAATGAAAGAATTTAAAAGTGTCTTATTGCCAGATGAAATTACTCCAAAAGCCGTTCAATGTTATCCATACAGACATCAAAAGAAGGGAGAAACTACAGAGCAATACAAAGATCGTTTATTGCAAAATTTAGAAGAAACTTTCCAAAGAGAAGGACCAGAAACTATTGGTGCGTTCATTGCTGAAACTGTTACGGGATCAACTTTTGGTTGTAACCCACCAGTTCCTGGCTATTTAGATGGTGCTCGTGATATTTGTCACAAATATGGCGCTTTATTCGTTTTAGATGAAGTTATGTGTGGTATGGGTAGATGTGGTTCTGTTAATGCCTGGGAACAATTTATGGAAGGCCCAGGTCCAGATATTCAAACCATTGGTAAAACTTTAGGTGCTGGTTATGTGACTATTGCAGGTATCTTGATCGCACCAAGAGTTATGAAAGTGTTCCGTGAAACTAATTCACAACTTTCTGGTGCTCAAACTTATCACCAACATTCTTTCAACTGTCAAGTGGCTTTAGCCGTTCAAAAGAAAGTTATCAGAGATGGTTTGATCAATAATATCAAAGAAAACGGTACTTATATGGGTGAACAATTGAGAAAAGTATTGAAAGATTCAAAATTCATTGGTGATGTTCGTGGTGTTGGTGGATTTTGGGCAATTGAATTTGTTAAAGATAAAGACACTAAAGAGCCATTCCCTTCAGATGTCAAATTTGGTCCACAATTCTCTGCTAAATTATACGAAAATGGTGTATTTGCATTAGTTGGTACTGGTACTATTGACAGTGTTCTTGGTGAACATGCTATTTTCTCACCAGCTTTCTCAATCACTAAAGACGAAGTTGATGAACTAGTCGAAGCTGTCAAGAAAACTTCAGATTATTTCGATGATCTGTTTTAAATCTCCTCATATTGATCAATTCTTATCTTGGTTCCTGTTTTTTTTTTACTAAAATGAGTGAATCTGGTTATTCATTCAATTTTAAATATCTTAATTTACTTATGACACATATGTTACGTTTGCACAACAACTCCCATGTGAATTATTATTTGTAATTTGTAGCAAATGGACCAAGTTGAGCCATTTAATATCCTCATCACGCGAAAATCCTTCGTGTATATCCCACAATGGAGTTTAGTACTTCAAATGATCGGTTTCCACAATAGCTGTGTGCCAAACTCAAAAAAAGAATTAAACCTGACACACACTTCCAAGTGCAACGTCCAATTTGTACTCCGGACTTCATTTAACCCCATATTTAGCGAGATTTTGCAGCCATTATACTAAATGCAGAGTAAACTTCCTTTGAACAATCGTAAAATGTTTTTGTTCCCCAAGCTTTTTGCAACACCTTCCCCATTATATGCGATGCACGCGGGTGATTTTACGATACATTTAATAAATCAAGTATATCGCTCTACTTCAATATGGGTTACTAACCTTAACTTCAAAACTCCTCATAAGTCTTGTCACTAGGTGATAATTTTGGTCATCACTAATCAAAGCGAAATTTCATCTAGATAATACTTGACGTCTTATTTAAGTGAGCCGTTTTCTCATCACTGTATGGAAAGAAATTGGTTAATTGAAGATAAGTAATTAAACCGTTTAATCAAAATGTTGCGGACCGCGTCAAGATCCCTAAGATTAGTTCCTAAAAGTCCAGTATTACTTCGCTCTTTAGCGACTTCAACTGCTTCGCCAAATATTCCAACAAAGCAAAAAGCTATTGTTTTCGATAAGCATGGTGGCCCTTTACAGTATAAAGATATTGATGTTCCAACCCCAGGTCCAAATGATATTTTAGTGAACATTAAATATTCAGGTGTCTGTAACTCGGACTACCATATTTGGCAAGGTCATTGGGTTCTCAAACCACAACTCCCATTGGTCTTGGGACATGAAGGTTCTGGAGTTGTCGTTGCAACTGGTAGTAATGTCACAAATTTTAAAGTTGGAGATCATGCTGGTGTAAAATGGGTTAATTCGACTTGTCAAAGTTGTGAATTTTGTCAAGAAGCTCAAGAATCAAGTTGCCCTTCTCAAACAAATTCAGGATTCAGCGTTCAAGGGACATATCAACAGTACTGTGTTGCTGATGCTGCACAAGCTGCTCATATTCCTAAAGATGTTGACTTGGCCAAAGCCGCACCTTTACTTTGTGCTGGTTTGACCGTTTACAAAGCCTTGAGAAATTCAAATATTCGTGCTGGACAAACTGTTGCAATTATTGGTGAGTACAATCATTTTAGAGCTTCTAATGATTATTATTAACATCTTTTTTATTTAGGTGCCGGTGGTGGTTTAGGTACTCTAGCCGTTCAATATGCAGTTGCCCTGGGCTATAAAGTTATAGGGATTGATGGTACTAACAAGAAGGAGCATGTTTTAAGCAAAGGAGCTGATCATTTTGTTGATTTTAGCTCTGAGACTAGTGTCCCTGACCAAGTGATGGAATTGACTGAAGGAAGAGGTCCACATGCAGTTATCAATGTTTCTAATTCCGTTAAGGCTTACAATGAAGCTGTTACATATGTCAGACCTACTGGTACTGTGGTTTTAGTTGGTCTTCCAAAAGGTGCAGCTAAAATTGAATCCGATATTGTTATGCATACTCTAAGAGCTGTAAATATTAAAGGTTCAGTGGTTGGTAATAGAGCTGACACCAGGGAAGCTTTAGAATTTTTCAGAAGGGGTAAAGTTGATTCACCTGTTAAAATTGTTGGTTTATCTGAAGCACCAGACGTTTTCAAGTTGATGGAGCAAGGTAAAATCTTTGGCCGTTATGTACTTGATACCACCAAATAGTCAATGCCCTTCTTTTTTAGTTGTGTTTTAAGTTTATGAGTTTGAAGATTATCTATAAAGAGTGTTTATACTCATGTAGTCAAATGTACATAGTTTCCATAGCAACAAGTCTCACATTATGCAATAGAAGAAAAAAGCTTCGAAGTTGTTTTTGTGTCAAGTAGTGTTGACTCAATGAGACTAGCTCAAACAGCATTCCTTTTCACAAAGCACATATAATAGTATACTATGACCTCTCACACAAGCGGCACCACCAGCTATGAAGGGATCTGGTGAAACTCAAAGTGGTGATGCTAAAAGCCCAAGCTGCATTCTTCACGAAATTAGAAATGATACCGATTGGATAAATTTAAAGAAGACTTTTGTTAGGGCTCCTCAAATGTTGAAACAAAAAATTAAATTTGGTACACAGCTTCCACCAGATGAACAATATGACAAGATCTTTTCTGAGTTCAACTCTGTGGTAGGTAGAATCAACCTATTAGAAAAAGAAACTGTCATGTACATGTCTCATTTAAGGTTTAGTTTGACACATACTGTATCTATAGGTAAAGCTTTTGGAAAAATTTTCAGTTCAAATTCATATTCCCATGATGGAAAAAAGATTAAAAACCAAGAGCGATGTAATGATGAAGAAGAAGAAAAATTTAGAGCATCAACAAGATTTATTGAGCAAGCCCAGAGTGGCATAGACTTTAGTGATGCAACTCTTGAGCTTATCACCAATCAGATCATTATGCCATTGAGAGTAATTCGTGGGTTTATAAACACTATAGATTCCTATGTAAAAGAGAGAGAATTTGCTTTGTTAGATGCTAATAAACATCTTAATGACTTTGAGTTTTTGAACTCAAAAGACAAAAGTTTGTTGACTTTGAAACAAGAACAAAACTTGAAAAGGTATGAAAAGAACCATGAAGTGTCAAAACTCAACTTTGAAAAGCTCAATGAATTGTTGAAGAAAGAGCTACCAGTGCTTTTCAATCACTTGCATGACTTCATCAAGCCTTTCCACCTTGTCTTCTATTATCTTCAGCTTTCAATCAATTACCATTTATTTCAACAACTCGAAAAACTGCAAATATTTGAAACAAAGCTGAACTGCGAAGCTAATATTAATGAATTTAGTGCCCACTTAAGAGCTGAATTTAAACTGCGACAACAGCCTGCAAATGACTTAATTAGAACATTATCACTCTTACGGTTGCCATTATCTTCGAAAACTAACGGTTATGAAGTTCTAAGTGGAAAACATGAGACTTTCATATCGCCGCCTCCACCACTTGAAAAGAATCACCCTTTAGAGTATCAATACTGCTATGCAAGCTATCCGTATCAAGCCCAAAGAAAAGGGGATTTGAGCTTCAAAAAGGGCGATCGTTTGAAAATAATAGGCCAGTGCCTAGGTGATTGGTGGAAAGGAGAGCTAGATAACGGTGAAATAGGAGATTTTCCCAGTAATCATGTCACCATGGGAGAAGGTTAAATCTAATAGCGGACGTCACGTCTGTTGGCCTACATTTGTTGATATACTATACTCCGGTAACATGAATGATCATAGATCGTGATCTAGTACAATTATAATATACAGCTTTTACTAAGATGATTAGGCAAAAACGTCCTCTTGTTCAGCCTCTAGACTAACCTTATGCTCAAGTTCATTAAACGCGATGAAATGATTAGGGCGGTGTAGTTCATGATAAAATTCAACTGGAACGTCAATCTTGAGGTCATATTCAAGTTCCGGATTGAATCTCGTACTTATGAAGGAGTAATTCCAGATGCCGGTAGTAGGAACAAGGAAATTACCCATGACATTACTTGACAAAATTAATTGACCGACATCACCAAACTCTGGTTTGAAACCCTCTGGTGCAATTTCCATATTCTTATTTTGACGTCCCCATTTGTAGCCTTCTTCAGTCAACGTAAAACAACTCAAAGAAACAGAACCAGTAGTCAGTGAAACTGCAATATCAACTAAGTCAGTACTTCCATCATCAAATAATTTTGAGTGCGTGGTAACGTCACTTGCTGACATGTAATTAAAGTCTTGTGACTGTGTATGAATCCAACCTAACAACTCTAATCCATCTAACCATTCAGATTCTTGTAGTTTACTTAAATGTAAAGCATTGATTGAGCCTGTTTGCGGTGGTAAAACAATTGATTTAATCTCCTTTATCTTGTCATTATCAATTGGTGATGAGCCAAAGATATAGCCACCAATTTGAGTTCTTGTGTCTGAAATTTGAATGAACTTTTTCAACATGTTATTTGGCATGATATAAGTAGTTTTTTCTTCAACAAAATCATCAGATGCAACATATATATTTTTGGTACGCATATGCAATAACGAAGCAGAGATGGCCAACTTACGCCATTCTGTTTTAGATGAAAATGATTGCTGCTCGTAATTACTCGAAACATGAGCAACGATTTCTTCACCGTGGGCATTTCTAGTTTTGACTTTGACACCTGTCAATGCTTCTTCGTTTTGACCTTCAATCTCAGCAATTTCTTGTCTCTTTGCAGATGGTGCTTTGATATCTTGACCCAAAATCAAATCTCTGATTTCTGCTTGGGTTAATGATGTGATATTGATGTTGTGTTTCTTACCGTAATCATTTAATATCAAATCACGAAGTTTCGTTTCAACATCAACCCATTGGTTATCAGTAAATGATGGCCATATATGATGTTCTTGAGTAATAACTGAGCTGTCTGGGCGCAATATCAACTTAGTGCGCTCTGGGTTGACGTTCAATGCACGAAGGAGTAAAATTAAACGAGAGAATGCAGTATAAGCCGATATTGTCTTCAGCCAGTCATCATACAGATTGAACAACACCATCTGAGGCTCGGTGGCTTTCAAAACCAAGTCTTGTAGCTTATCAATTTTTAAAGCAGCTGCAAATGGCAAACTCAACTCCGATGGTCTAATTGAAATGTTTGGGAAATCTAGCATGTGAACTTCTAATGGATCCAGCATTGATCTTCTGGTGATTATTAATTGTTTTGGTTGTTCTTCACGAGGCAAGGAACGAATCAAAGCAGCAACTTCTTCAGCAGTCTTCCATTTAGCTAATTGACCTAAACGTTTCTGGCCAGACCAAACTGATGTGTGAATAATTTTTAAAAACAATTGACCAGTTTTAGGATTCAAAATGAATATTGCACCATTGATAGGTTTTGTCGTCAAGTTACCCTCAACAGTCCTGTGAACAGTGACACGATAAACATTAGTGTCATCAATGAAAAGCTGTGTATCATTACTAAAAAGTTCCGCATAATTATTGGAATTCAAAAATGCCTGCTGTGGCTGAGCTTGATAAAGTTGAAGACCTTTTCTAATACGCTCACGTAAAACATACAATGATGGATTGGCTTTCATGATTGTTTTCATGGCACTTTGCATCAACGGCTTAAATCCTGGGAACCATGAGCCGTAAGCGTCATACATATTATAGGCCAAATCAATACCAACTAAAACACCAGTAGGCGAAGGGTATAAATCATCATTTGTATAATCCAAAAATTTAGCACGCACATAACGTGAAATATCGTGGGAGTCATAATCACCATAACGCAATTGGACATCAATCCAAAACTTGTCACTAGATGTAACAGTCATATCATCGTTTGTGTCATGAAGTAATGATGGCGCACTGGCACCCCATCTGTAAGAACCGTTGATTGTAACATCAGCTGTGGATGAATTCATTTTGTAGGATTTACGTGGATGAATTGACTCCTTCTGAACACTATCAATTTGCAATACTTCCAATTCACCATCCAACACTTGACATATATCAAAAACAACACTTTCATGAATTTTCTGCCACAAATGTGCACGGAAGATCTGGATCAAAGAGATCTTCAAAGTCGGGATTTTACCGTGCAAAAAGATACCAGTTAAATCTAGTTGAACCAAGAAACCAACATAAACATTAGCACGATTGATGGTAGGTGACCACCATAAAGTAAAACGACGATTTGGGATTTGACTCAAACCAGATCTTTGAGCATTAGTCAACTTCTTGAATTTCAAAGAGTCTTCAAAACCACTAGCTTTTTCCCAAAACAACCCTTCCCAGGAATCAAAGCCGGTAGCTTTGAACAATGTATGCTCCAAAATCGTTTCAATTCCACCAAGAGCTTGGATTACATCTGTACGATATGCATTCAAGTTCCATAACTTACCGTCATGGTGGCTACTTGTCCACCAATATGGGTTGAAACGCGCCAACGAAAATTGTTTAAATTCACGACGAATACGATGACCCTTATCATATGCAAGAGTATGACGATCTTTTTGGAATAACGTACTGATTCTTGGGATACCTCTATCCCATGAACCTTCTAATTCTTCAAAAGCCAAACGACGGTTTTGTTGTAAGGCCTCCTGACGCTTAATAGCATAATCGGCCCAAACTCTCTGAGAGTCCAAAAACTCATTTTCCCAGGATGTGATATATCTGAAAATCGTTGGAATCATCTTTTCTTCAGGATGTGACATACCAGAACGGAAATGGGTAATACCGGCATCTGTCTGCTTAGACCAACTCAAATCTGAAGCAGGAATCAAAATATGTGACGCACTTAACATTCCCAAACCACCCAACTCCTTCGGTGTATAGAACACTGCTGGAGGGAAACGAGTCGGCATTTTAGAGTTCAAACCCACTTTAACACGAGTTTGGATTTTTGTCTCACATTTAACTAAAACGTCTAGCAAAGCTTCAGTTGAGACAGCAGCTTCTCTAAAGTACGTGAATAGAGACATCAAAGCAGTATTCCATTTACCAGCAATTTTAGTGAAAGTTGTGGATCCCGAAGACATCAAGATTTGACGGATACGATTATGGAACTTTTCAATTTCTTCTTCAGTTACTTGAAGAAATGCTTTTGCGGTACGCTGTTTTGTGTTTTGATCAACTAAATCCCAAACCCCTTCAGTTGAAGATGTCACCTCTTCCATTCTTGATCTCGGTAAAATTCTTATTTCAAATCCACATAAAGTGAATAGTAAGTTTGGATTATCTTTACTGTACACCGAGGCAAGTGTATCTTCCCACTGGACGGTAGCTAAAGCTCTTGGAATACGTCCTTGAATTTCCCAAAACACTGCTCTACCAAGGTTAACATCATGACGCATCAACCTCATACGACTATCTCTAGGCCAGCAACGGCGGTTATTATAGCCAATGATATTTTCGAAGTTTGGATCTGGGTTTTCTGACAGAAATGCTTGTATCAAATCTTGAGCATCTTCCTCCTCAAATCTGAAAAAAATATGAATTTTATCAATATAACGAGAATACAGTCTGATAGGGCTTGATGTTTCTTGCTCCAGCGATTTAAACTGTAAGAAATCGTTTGGTGAGTTTCCGGGACCAGCCAACTCACTAGCACGGTCAAGGCCTAATATTAGCAAATCTAATACTAATCCATAGTACTGGAAGACAAAGGATGAGAACTGTAATCCTCGAATCAAACCATATTTGTTGACATGACTCATATCTTTGTAAGAAAGACCAACGTTGTTCTTAGCTGTGATATAATCAGCAATATTTGAGTCAACTATCAATCTTAGTAATCTGTTCAACAAGGTGAAGTCAACCTTCTCAGCAATTTTGCTCAAAGACGTCTGTAACATGACGTTACATTGGCCCTTCGAGGTATCCCAAACTTCATTCAAGTTGTTAATACCTTGACACCATTTGTACACAAGTAATGGTGGAATTTCCGCATCGCTTGGTTTAATCCAGTTTGGAAACAACTGTCTTTTATCACCTTCATACCATAAATATTGATCAAGATAAGCATCTGTGATTTTTTCAAGGGGATCGACTTCATAAACGGGTGTTAATTGGTGGTACTGATCTAATAATTCCAACCCGACATCCTTGAAAACTCTTTGGGTCAATAAAAACTTTTTTACTCTACTCAGACATTCGTGTGGGTTATCATATGCCTGCTCTATCAACGCTAGTTCTTCTCGTTGTGTAGCATTTAAACGACCTTTAGCATTATATGACTCTTTCAAATTCTCCAAAGCTAATACCAATAATTTTGTATCGTGTTTATAGCTTAGTGGAGGGAATGGAATTGGTGCAAAACTTCTGCTTTCAAACCAATTCACCATTGTTCTGAAAATTGTTGTAGCTTCATTTGGTGAAATTGCTGGACCATCTTTTTCGACATTCTTTTGACGTTCTTGCTCATTTTTGATCCACAACCTTGTCAATCTACCTAGGTTTTTTCTAGCAACCGTCTTTTCAACCGTGGCACCACGTTTAATACGATCCCTGTTGTAATGAGCAGCTGAAGTCCAGCCATCAGCTTTGGCCTTGACATAACGTTCAATAATCTTCTCTATTGGTTCAGGTAAACCTGGTACTTTCCATGGAATGTTAGCTTTCCAACATCTCCAAGCCTCTGTCAAATGCTGTAGGATAGTTTTCGCTTTGTTCTGTTTGATCCCTTCTGGAATCATATCCAAAATATCGTTCATGACAGCAGCTCTCAATTCCAAGTCGTAGTAAGCATCTGTTCTTTGTTTTGTAACTGTTTTAGCAACCTCATTTGAACGCCCTTCAAATTGACGAGCTAACAAATTACCCAACCATCTTTCAAGTAGTGGAATAATACCTCTGAGGAAAAAGAGCCAAACTCTCCAAGCTGGCTGCCAAAATCCACAACCTGGACCTTTACCAATGAGATTATTGAACCTATAATAAACAACATGCTTTAGATCTTTACATGCACGAATTTGATGCATAACTTTATACTTATAACGATAAATCCCAGTCAATTGCCCCAAATGGTTCAGTATGTAATAAATACCATCAGCTAATTGGAAAGCATCAACATTTCCGAGACGAAACTGGACTTGTGCATCTACCAGTAGCTTGATAACCTTCAAAATTTCTCTCATCAAATGAAATGCGTTACCGAATCTAGACTTCTTTCTTTCTTTGGTTGTCAATGTCTTTGTTGGTTTTAGATTAAAGTTATAATCAAGATGTAAATAAGTCAACCCCTTACGGTGAATTAATAAATTCAACATATTGAAACCTTGACGACATACTTGTAAACCAGCTTCCACCCAGTCGATAGTGGTGCTCTGAAAGTACTTGGTACTTTTCAAACTTTTCAACAAATGAATTTTTCTGTGATTCGATGGCGAGTTTTTGTGAAGTTCATTCAGGACATGCGTCTTCAGTAGTTTTTGATATGAAACCCTGGTCTTTACAGGAAGTTCGTGATTTGGGCGTTCCAAATACCAACTCTTAACCAGTGCAACGTCCTGAGCACGTTTAGTATTTCCAGAGCGGCGATTAAATGGAAATGGGGCCCACCATAGATCGATTGCGCTGGCGGTATTGTCAGGTTCAATCTCTTTTTCTGAAAGGAAGGGTTTAAAGCCTAGTGGCAATGTGAAATCATCTAAATCTTCACCAGTATTTTCATCAAAAATATCTTTCTCTGTATCAGTTTTAGTATTGGAGAAAGATCTTGGTGAGATTGGGTTTAATAACGGATCAAAATAAAATGCTGGTAAGTCCAAATCGTCAGGCTTGATGTAGCAATTAACTGGATCGGAGTACCATGGAATATAGACTGATCTTGGGTAAGAGTTATATAAATGTGGGAATGCAACTTTGTATTCTGTCCTTATCGGTATTCTGAAAATGATTCTATCTATAGAGTTGAACTCGTTGAAATCCTCTTCTTCAACATCTTTGTACAGTGGTTCAAACTTTGGGCCTCCAGGAATAGCATTGTTAAGAGCTTTAGCAGTGAAAAATGATCTTTTGTCGAAAAGGTAAAAGTAATTTTTGTTCACAATGTCAGATAACAGTGGACTTGATAAACGGTGTAAATTGATCATTTGTTCCAAATTTAGATTCCATTTTCTATATGATTCACCATTGACAAAATCAACTTCATCAACTAAAGGTTTTGGGTCATAAAACCAATCAATAACATGCTCGTCATCAACTTCATCTAGCTCCATCTGTATTGGTTCTAGAGGTTCCAAATCTTGTAAATTTTCAGTCCAGTCCAAAGGAGGTTCTTCGTCGTCGAATGGTGGAAATCTCATTCTTTTGAAATGACGTCTATCTCTTTTTTCACGTCTCATCATTATCCACATTGTGGCCCACTGCGCGGTATAAACAGGTTCTATAACTCTGGGTATTTCATTGACAAAAGTTATAGCACCCGTTATATGATATAACACTTTGACTTCTTTACTTTGTTCCCATGGTTGTGGCATATTTTCCATAAGCTTTAATACTGCATGTGGCATATATTTCAATGAACCTAAGAATGATCTTTTATCAGCAGCGAATTTCCTTGAAGACATATCACCGTGATCGAAGACGATTTTACGTAAATGCTCCGGAGGCATATCGACTTTTTGTGGATGAACAAATGTTCCTGTTTTCGAGCGGACATCTGCGTAACGTCTCTTTTGTAGCTGTAACCATTTACGCTTTCTGTTATCCAATTCGTTTTGATTGAAATGTGATGATGATGATGGAGTTGGTGGTTTTGAAGTTGGAGGAGGAGGCGGCGGCGGTGGTGGTGCTACTCCATTACTTGATGGTGGTGGTGGTGGAGGTGGTGGGAATCCATTCCCATTACTTGAGGGAGGAGGAGGTGGTGGTGGTTGCCATCCTGGTGGTGGAGGCAGGTTACTCATTATAAGTTGTATTCAATCTAACCAAATGATAAACTGTGATGTTCTTTCTTTTTTGTGACTAAGGTACTAATGAAATACAGAAAGTTGCTTCTAGCAGATAGCAAAACTTTATTCAGTTTGAATTGAATATTGGGAAGTTAGGACTAATTAATGAGTTGGATAATTGAACAATGAGATTATAAAGCTAGATCTATATTGTTTATTATGAATTTTATGTATCGATTTTTTATTACCTGTGAAAAAAATATTCGCGGGTATATATTTACACATCCACACACCATCATATATGAAGACAAAATCTACAAAAGTGATAATACCTGCAAGTATTCATGTATTAAAGTTGATAGGACTATAGTCTAGCATTACCTCCGATTCATTTTGTTCTTTGCCTCTCTTGCAATGGCTTTGGCCTCTTCAATTTCTTGACTTGTACCGCTATTCATATCCATTGCATAAAAACACGCATTTTCCCAATTTCCATGTTTTTGTTCATATTTGGCCAACCATAATCTTGCCTGTGCTGTTAAATCACTCTTTTGATTATTTTCCAACTCTTCTTGTAGCACCTGTTTCATATACTCATGGCAATTTGCCTCTTCTTGTAAATGCTCATAGATTGTGGCAATTCGGAAAAGTATTGTAACATCTTGAGATTCTTCCGAGTTTAATTGTAATGATTTCTTGTATGATTTGATGGAATCTCTAAACTTTGATAATTTATCATAACAATTACCCAATGCTTGCCAAATTCTTGAATCTAAAGGTTTCAAATAACATGCCTTTTGATAATAATATAGTGAGTACAGATGCATATCCAAAATTTCATAAGCTTGTCCTAACCCATACCAAGCTTTGAAATCTTTAGCATTTGTATCCACAGCGCGTCTATAAGACTCAATAGCTGCATGAGTATTTTTCAATTCAACAAACTCATGACCCATTAAAGTCCATGCAGAAAGACAGTTTCTGTTTAACACTAAAGCGCGTCTATAGTACATAATGGCCTTTTCATGCTCAAACTTTAATGAGTAGTAATTTGCCACAATACAACAAGTTTCTGGTCTAAATTTATCGATTGAGCAAGCCAATTGGGCTAGATATGACAATTTAGATCTTTTTTGCATGACATAAAGAATATTTGAATATATGTCCATATCATCTAGCCTTAGAGGATCATTTTGTAAAATGTCATCAAATGCCAATTCACATTCTGTGTAGTCTAATGAATGGTACGAAATGAGAGCTTTTTGTATTTTGATGAATGAAAATTTAGGAAATATTTCTAACAATTGATTCAATTGTTGAAATAAGTCATCATTTTGTTGGAAAAACTCTTGTAGACAGTTAACTTTCCCGATCTTGACCATTATTAATTCACTAAAATTTCTCGGATTTGAAGCATTAGAGAAAGATTCCAATTGTTGAATCGCTTTTATAGCTTCATCTAAAGTCGAAATTGAATGAATCAATTCAGACCAGCAACTCCAGTTGAATGGATATTGCTTTATACTTGTTATCAATGCTTCTTGTGCTAACTTAGTTGATTTTTGCTTGAGTAATGTTATACCGTAAAGATAATTTAAGAATGGATTTTTCTTGTAATTTTTATCTTGTTCGAAAATTGTTTCAATTTCTTTCAAAATGATAGGTATACTTTTATTTGAAGAGTTCAAGTCATTGGGCCCCAATGCACCTTCACTTTCTTGTTCTCTTTTCAAATCACCAGATATTAGTAATGCGTAAAGTTTCAAAAATATACAATTTGGATTCTTGGAATTCTTCAATGTAATATAACAACGATCAAATTCTTTACAGTCAAAATAGGTTTTCGCCAGTTCGAATTTATCCAGGTCTTTGTAATTCATCTTGATTTGATAGGTGGGCACTATCGACGTATCTTCATCTTGCATTATATCAGCATCATCTAAATCAGCGCCTATATCATCATCATCGATTTGATCTTGTATACCATTCAAAGCTTCCGCTGACCACTTAGCGCCCTGGTATAGTTTCAAGTTTGACAGCACAGAGATAGAATGGCGCAAATGTGACTTGAGTTGCTGGATGTCATCAGCAGCCATCTCGTTGGGGAAAGTTTTCAAAGGTTTTATCGATTCTACCTCGTTGATTCTGTTTACATGTATTGAAATCAAAACAAAACGATTTATACCGCGAAGTTTTCACTGAAGGATTCGGAAAAAAACGATTATCAAGATGAACTTGAAAAGGTTATAGTTGATCCTCAGCGGTAAACTCAGCGAGTAGATTCATAAGATCATATTCATACGGTATAATGAGTCTTCTACAGGTTGGTGGAGATACCAATGTTGAGGAAGGGGCTATCGGAGTTCTCAGTGAGGAATTAGAGACGTTAGAAACAAGTTTCAACAAGAGTCTTGAAACTATAGATAATATAATTAAGTTTTATGAACTTGATATAGATTCTCCAGATGTTCAAACAAAATCTCAAGAGATATTTGATAGTATAGTGAGTGATTCGGGCTCTATAAATCAACTCAATTCTCAAATATATCAAAATGAAAAACGTTATCAGTTTAAATATCGTGAGCAGTTGAATAAAATTACAAAAATTCATAATGAATCGTTTGATAAGATTCAACCAAATTTGGAACTGGTGTATGATCAGTATGTTAAAAACAAGACTATAAGTCCGTTGAACAATGAGATTGGTGAAATTTTACCATTTGAATTATCCAAAGATGATACAAATAATGATGATACACCAGTATTGAATTTAGATTTGAATAAGGAACAACTTTTGAATTTAATCAAAGTTGAAAAGGATAA
Source organism: Hansenula silvicultrix (assembly GCA_030574755.1). Classification (NCBI taxonomy): domain Eukaryota; kingdom Fungi; phylum Ascomycota; class Saccharomycetes; order Phaffomycetales; family Wickerhamomycetaceae; genus Hansenula; species Hansenula silvicultrix. Next base: position 19,828 of record JAJMFL010000028.1, on the reverse strand, counting down.
AAGATTCAAATTAGCGATAATAAACGAAAAATTATATGAACCAAACATCAAGCATTTGGAAAAAGATTTTGAGAAATGGAGTAATAGAGAAAGGGAACTAAAGAAATTTTTCGATATTGACTTGGAGAATATGAATAAAAAAATTCAGCTAGTTAAAAAGACAGAGGACTTGTATAATTAATGAGACATGTAATGATAATGTACAAATATAAACTATAATATGTTATTACCTGTTATAAACGTATAAATTGAATATTAAGTGGGAAATGAGATTAAGCTTTTGTTACAACTTTATCATCAATTTTTTTATTATCTACTGGAGCACCTGGGATACCATCTTTATTTTCTTTATCATTTTGTTGATCTTTTGGACCATTGAAGATATAGCTAATGATTTCTGAAGGTGAATCACCTTGCTTATGTCTATAATTAACTAATCTACTAATTTGATAACCTGCAGTACCTGAAAGGAAAAAATTTACACTTGCTAATAAATAGTTTTTTGGTTTAATAACAAATGACCATCTTGTCCATATAACACCTGTGGCTAATAGTGATAAATTTTGTGTACCTGAAACTTTTTCCACTGGTCTATTGATATCACTAATACCTGCAACAACTAATGACCACTAAAACAATCTGTTAGTAAATTGTAATTTGTGTTTCGAATTGAAACCATTAATAAACCTACTTTTAAAACTGGAGCCTGTAACGTAGTTAGTATTATCTTCTGTTTGTATTGGATTGGAAGATCAAAAAGTCATGGGTGAAGAAAGATTATGGTTATTCATGATGAATTGCGGTATATTATAAATAGCGGCGGTAAAGCTCAAAAGCGTGTGAAAAACGTATGCGATAGGTTCATTTAATAACAAATTGGCTCACATTCTGTGGCATGTAATAGCAATCAGCCCTCTGGTCAAATAAATTGTGTTGATCCGGCTTCATAACCATCAATTGACAAATGACCCACATCCATAGTGAAAAAACCGGTAACTATGTATATATATCACCTCAACCAAATATCCTTTTCCCAACCCTATTGACCTTTTCAAAATCAACAATCAACTAATCATCAACATACCCAAAAATGCACAGTCTTTGGACCAGTTTCTGAATTCAAGAATCTAACAAAAGCAGAAGACATTGTGTTGTATAAGAATTGATGTATATACTTTATTTTATAATGTGATTGATTAGTTTTACAGATTATATTTTTTTTGGGTTTTCAATTGAACTTCATCCACTCGGACTGCTAAACTCCCACACTGTGCAAAAAACTGGTTTTTGTGGGGGGGGGGAAATGGTGGTTGGAGTTGTTGGTAAGTTTAGAGAGAGTCTCTGTCTAAGGTCTGCCTAAGTTTTTCTACACACTGTCTCTGTGGCTCTGCCTAGCTCCCCCTTTGAGCATTTTGTTACAAATTGTAAATTCCGACTCTTCAAAAGAGTATTCCGCTCTTGACTTCCCCATACAGTAATACCACTTAGATTACATTTGTCTACCTGGTTTGAGGTTACAAGAACCAAAAGCGGTAATGACTGTATCACGTGATTCAAAAAATGTTTTTTCATATATATTATTATATAAGTCCTTATTAAGCACCGTCTCTGGTACACACCGCAACAGTCAGAAATAGGAGGTTAAACCAATACAGAGAACAAACAAACAGTTGCAGGGATTTGTAAAACATAAAGTGGAATCGGTATAACTCAGCGTTTATCAAATTTGAAAATCTATAAAAGGTCACCAGTTCATCTCAGTTAAGCAAATTTAACAGTTGATACTATCATTCATTTAGACAATCACGATACAAATTTAAATTTTCAATTTAGTATTGTCGTCCATCACAAAAAAGTATCGAGAGAAGGATTGGAAAAAAAATCAAAAAATCATCGTGTCAGATCAAACAAGGGAAATTCATATATACAGACAAGCTGCTGAAATTTTTTATTTAGGGGGAAGGAGAAGAAGAAGTCAGTCAAACAAGTGGAAAGATAGTATTATTATTTTGCTTACGTGTTTGATTAAATCTGAAATTATACCCACACTCTAAAACAAGCAATTTTTTGGTTTATCGATATACTTGCATTGTACACACACACACACATATATATATAAATATATTTGTTTTCCAAACAAGACAAGAAACCCTATCGTCGGTCATATTTTAAAGAAAAGTTTATTCATTGAAAAGTGAGTTAGCGAAAGATTGCACAGACTAATATAATTATTGCCATTTCCATCCATAATTTTGTTCGCCAATTTCACTTTGCAATCACAAGATAAATAGGAGGTGAAAAATGAATGTTACAGCTACGACTATTTCAACATCCACAACAACTATTGCATTACAAGATATTTGGAATTCAACTTCAGATGCCGTATCTCGTTATTTATTCATCTTGTTAAATTATCTTGAATTAATACCTGGTGGTCCAATTTTAGTTCGTTATATAAAATCTTCACATAAAAATGATCCAATTAGAACTTTATTCGAAATTGCACTTTTAGGTTTTGCAATTAGATATTTCACTACTGCAAAATATGAAAGATCTAAAAAAGATCATATTAAATTGAAAAGTGCTGAAATTGATGAATTAATTGATGATTGGATTCCTGAACCTTTAGTTTTAGATGTTACTCCAAAGGAAAAATGGCAATTAGATTCAATACCAATTGTTAAAGGTCCTATTGATTCTAAAATTACTCTAGTTGATGATGATTCTAAACAACTATTAAATTTTGCATCTTTGAATTTCTTAAACTTTGGAGTTAATCCAATCGTTAAAGATGAATGTTCCAAAATTATTCACAGTAATGGTGTTGGTGCTTGTGGTCCTCCAAATTTTTATGGTAATCAAGATATTCATATTAAATTGGAGAATGATTTGGCAAAATTTTTCGGTGTTGGTGGTGCCGTTTTATATGGTCAAGATTTTTGTACCGCAGGTTCAGTTTTACCAAGTTTCCTTAAGAGAGGTGATTATGTTATCGCAGATGCTTCAAGTAATGTTGCAATTCAAAAGGCTTTACAACTATCAAGATGTGAAATATATTGGTATAATCACAATGATTTAGATCATTTAGAACAAATTTTACAAGATTTACAAAAAAATGTTTTCAAATATGAAAAACCAATTTCAAGAAAATTTATCGTTACAGAGGGTATTTTTGCAAATAAAGGTGATTCACCAAATTTACCAAGATTAATTGAATTAAAGAAAAAATTCAAATTTAGATTGTTTTTAGATGAATCATTATCAATAGGTGTCTTGGGTAAATCCGGTAAAGGTTTAGCTGAACATTATGGAATTGAAAGGTCAGAAATTGATGTTACTATAAGCTCAATGGCCAATGCATTTTCATCTTCTGGTGCCTTTTGTATTGGTGACAAAGTTATGAGTTACCATCAAAGAATTGGTTCTATGGCTTATTGTTTCAGTGCCTCATTACCAGCTTATGTTGCAAGAGCAACAAGTGTTGCACTTAGATTGATTACTGATTCTCAAGATTCAAAAGGTGAATCTTCAATTGTTAAAAAATTACAAGATAACAATTATCAGTTATTCAACTATTTCAATAAAGATAGAAAACTGAGTAAATTTATCAAGATTATCTCTGATGAATTATCACCAATTTTACATATTCAATTAAATGATGAATTAAGAAGTAAATTAAAATTTCCAATTTCATATACTGGTAAAGGTTCAGAAATTGAATACAAGAATAAAAAGGGAATTTCTGATAAATTTGTTGAAACTTTCAACTATGAAAATTTAATCCTTCATAATATAATTTTTGAAGCTAAAAAGCAAGGTGTGCTAATTACAAGATCAATTTTCACAATTGAACAAGAAGCTTTACCAATAATTCCACATTTGAAAATTCATTCAAATGTTGATTTTGATAAGAACGAAATTGAAAAAGTTTACAAAATTGTTTCAAAAATTATCTTGGAAACCCTTGATGAATTAACAGTTGAAAATTTACCTTTATTAGCTGAAAAATTTAGCAGTTGAGCGATGAGCTATAAGCCATCAACATATTGTATCATATAATCATAACTTCATATCCATTATAATCTCTAATACTAGATAGTACCATTTTTAATACATAATTATTAATATTTGACAAGTTGTACTTTGTTATATATATGTATAAATAGGCCTTCGTAAACAAATCTAGATCTATCCCCGGATCAAAAACGGTTCAAGACTATAGATATGGGTCAAGACTTGTATTACAAGGCTATAAGGCTATATTAACTCTTAGTAAGATAGCAATTATAGTGTCATGTTTCAAATTTTCATGGGAAAATTGATTTACGTATCAAATATCCCTCTTTCAAATCAAATTGTTTTGTTAGTGTGTCCAGTGATGATCAAAGAGTATATATACAGAGTATACGTGGTTAGTTAAGAAAGACTCCTAGACTCAGGATTTTAATGGCTTAATGGGAAAATCTGCCAAAGTCCCTACCAGGCAAAATATAGAGCTAGTCCACCAGTCCCAGTCCCTGGCAGTGCTGCTGATTGTAAGAGAAGTTTAACCTTTTGCACAAGGAGTAACAATTTTTTTTTTCCCTTTCGTTTTTAAATCAAGAAAAAGTTCATTTTAAAGGTTTTACTTTTAATCTTTTAATATATTATAAGTCAAGTTAACTGTTTGGTATACTATATTAACATTCTATCCATTCGCTTTCAGAATTATATTACTCGCAGCCTGTGTCGTCCACTTAACAACGCACGGATTATATAATACTGGAGAGGTTTCCATAAAAAGTACAGTAACACGGGAAGGGAAACAAACAATAACTAGGGTGATTAAAAAATTGAGGTTTTTAATATATTTCAATATTTAATCAATTTATTTGTTGATTTATCAAGTTCATTCGTGTTTTTGAAGGGATTTATTTGGGGAAAAACAGAAATTTCTGGTATTTAATCCATTTGATAATACAGTATGGGGTTATTTAGAAAAGATTCCAACGCTTCGCAAGGATCTGGAGGATCTGGTGGTAAGGCAAAAGTACATATTACTAAGGATGATGAACGTAATTATAAGGTCCGTACCGGTTCTGTTCATGATCCGATTTTACAAGCTGTTCAAGAAGCTCAACCTTTTGAAGAAGTGCAAGGAGCAGAACAATTAGCTCAACAACAAAGACAAAGTTACAACATTATGGCACAAAATGGAGGTCTTTATGACGTTTTCGGTAAACCAATAAACCAACCAGATGTTTCCAATCCAACAAGATCAAGAGATGAAAGACCTTTGGATACAATTAGAAGTTTTGAATACGCCATTACAGGTGATTTAAGTTATAAAGATCGTTTAGAAACCGATTCTTTAGGTTTTAGAGTTCGTAATGATTTCCCAAGATTTGGTGATAATCCTTACGGAGCAGCTTCTGCAGGTATGGGATCAGGTTATGGTAATGGTTCTTCAGCTCCAATTCATAATTTTTCAGGTGATCAACAAGCTTTTGAACAAGGTGTTTATGAAGCACCTGCTGTTAAAAAGGCAGAAGGTAAGAAAAAAAAAGGTTTATTTGGTAGAAAGAAGAAATAGATCTAAATTTTTTCAAGCTTTGTAATGATTTAAAATGAACAGTTTATATATTTTGTTAAAAAATTTTGGGAAAAGATGGGAAATTTTCAAAACTTTTTTAATGTATGTGCTATAGTGGGTTAAGATTAAAAAGATTTAAAGATGTTTAGTTACAATTATTTGTTCTTTTCAATTCTAATGTTATAAATGTCCAATTTTCTTTATTGGTCATATATATACAACTTTTTATACATATTTGTGTGTGTGTGTTTTATTTTCAATATGAAAAAAACTATTATAATAAATGTTTATCATCGTTTAAATCATTTGTATGTTGATGAATTGATAAATTTTCCACTTATTTCCTGATTTGAGCGTTTTTCGTTTCGTTTTCCTGTTTTGTCCATTTTTTGCGTTTTTGCGTTTCGCTTTTTGCGCGTTTTTTTCAAAAAAAAATTTTACGTGTCTTTTTTCAGTTTCCTAAAATGGATTTTCTGAAATTTCGCTGTGAACCAAAGCACAGAATTCACTTGAAGAGCGATCTACAAGGTACACAGTACAGCCTTGAAGAAGGTTGGTTGTAGTCTATTAAGGCTATTTGCCATGTTCAAACATATGTGTAAGGCTAACACTTCACCAGTCAGATTCCCTTGACTAGCATTATATACTTTATCAAATTGTTCTAAATAGTAGAAAAGTAAACAAGTTTGAGACATAGTTTCTCCTGGAGATTTAAGATTAAGATTAGTATACCACTTATCTCCAATCATCATGTGTAATGGACTAGGACCTGGTCAACTGGATCAGATTAAACAACATCTTAGGCAGATCCAAGGACTAGAATAGTGAACTTAATTACGCAAAAATTTGACGTCTGCTCATGTTGGATTTTCTGTTCCTTAAATAGAACCTCAAAGGTTTCTTGTATGCGCGAAATTTTGAACGGCTTTTCCAAAATTAGTATAAACATTTCATCTCATCAATGCTTTTACTGCACTCCGATAGAAATATATAAATTTTATTTGTATATAGCATATATTAACAATATGTCTATACAAGACATAGTGGATGGTCCTGTGTATGGGATATCTTCACTTTTGACTAAAAATGATCACTTAGTGTCTGAAATTTCATTAACAAATTCTTCCACTGATACTCTAAACAATAGCTCAACATTTATAAACTCAAAGACTTCAAATTTCATTCAAAACATTAAAAATGACTTCCAGATCACTAGATCATCTGAGTTGATCAACGAAGATTTCGTTGAAAGCTTCAAGTTGGCGTATCAAAACTCCAAAATATCGATGATACCCATTTTTAACATTCCTGAAAGTTTTGATCACAAGACCGATATAAATGGTGAATATTTAGTTATTGATATCGGTGGTTCAACTATAAGAATTGCAATCGTTGATTTTAGCACGCCTGAGCAACCCATCAAAGCTCAAAAACAATGGATATTGAATGAAGATGAAAAATTAGTTGATATTAAATTTTTTGAGAATTTAGTGGAAAGGGCAATGGTGCTAATTAATGAAATTGATAACGCTACAGGTCCATGGAAAATTGGTATGACATGGTCATTCCCTTTGAACCAACAAAACCAAATCATAACAATGGGGAAAGGGTTTCATGTAACAAAAGAAGTTCAAGAGCAAAGTATAGATGAAGTTATAACATCAATTTTCCAAAAAAAATTCAGTATAAGCGCCAAGGTGTATTCAATTATAAATGACTCCATAGCAGTCAATTTATCAGGTTTGATTAATCATGATTTCAATTCACAAATCTCGTTCATATTGGGTACAGGTCTTAACAGCTGTATTAATAAAGATCATGATTTAATCAATACCGAATTGGGATTTTTCGGTCAATTACCAATGGAGAATGTTACAAAATATGATGAATTACTAGATTCAAGATGGAAATCTTTCCCAACTAAAGCATTTTTGGAAAACGATGCATCAAACGATAATGGGGTTTTCATGCCTTTAGAATTCCTAAGTTCTGGAAGATACGTTTCTGAAATTCTTAGATTGATAATAATAGATCTAATTGAAAATGATCATATAACAAGCTCTCCAGCTTTACAATCACTAATTAACGAACCTTTTAAGTTACATGGAAGCTTCATATGCTCATTGGATTCATCATTCACATACCAACAAATCCAATCAAGGTTATCACAACAATTCCAAATCGAACTCGCAGATGAAGATATTATGATTCTCCAGTCTATAGTCGACATCATTCTAGAAAGAGCCGCCATTTTTGTTACTGCATCCATTAAGTCATTGTCAAAATTTGTTCACCAGGATAAAGAGTGCCCAATCAATGTCAACTACATTGGCTCGTTCCTTTATCATTGCAAAGAACTACAATCCAAAATTTCCAACTACTCACATGACACGATCCACTTGAATCATATTGAACATAGCTCCTTGATCGGCGCTGCTGTGGCTGTCTGTATTAAAACCCACGGATCATGAACACCATATACCGCCTGAAAAATAACCAATGCATTTAATGAATAAACGAATCTTACCACTACCATAACCCCATTATTGTATTATCGTAGTTGTATATATCATCGTGTATTCGCGAATATTTCAACCCCCATATTATATGAAGCGCTTATAACAAAAAACCAAAACAAACCAAAGCTTCACAGGTATTACAGCTTCCCGCTGATATCAAATATAACCTTCCCAAAGCCAGACAAATTCAGTCATTTGTAACAGTGGCTCATATGTGATACCACCTAGTCATAATGGAACACAGCTTTGATTTGACAGCTGATAGGCAACACGTTCATGATGCTGTCAAAAGTATGTCATATATAATCTTCACTAATTAGAGTTACATACTAATAACTCTCCCGATTACCAACAGGTCTAATATGGACAATTTTCTTTTATAGAACATTTGGCTCGATAGAGCCTAGAAGTGCAGAATTTCTTGATGTTCCCTATGTGAGTATACATATGCGATCTCTTTACTGAATTTCAAAGATTAACCATGTCCATTAGCCATATTTTGAATCATCAGAACTTGATAGTGAGATCGAACTCAAGATTGACCAGCTTTTGTCTCGGATAGATTCCGATATTACTACACCTATACTGTCGTCGACTTCAGTGTCGTCGACTCCATTGGGTTCACCAGGTGCTAAACCATTTACACTGAGCTCAAGCTATATAAATTCAAATAACTCAAATCCTTATGCAAACATCAAATTCCCAGACTCAGATCCATTACAGCCTTTATCAGAAATTGATAACAATGATCCTCTGTCTTCTTCATTACACAGCCTGAGTGTTGGTGCTACTGGTGGTGGAGGCGGCCATGGGGGTAAAATAAATTCAATAAAATCACCTAGCTCAGTCCCCACTACGGGCTCAACACTACATACAACATCATCTAAAAGGTCAATCAATACAACAAACCCAAATTCAAATAATAATGTGAAATTTGGTCAAATTGCAGTTAAATTTTATGAGCGTAAAAAATTGAAAAAACCTACATGGTTTGGTAAAACAGAGGATGAAATTAATTGGGAAACTTGGATCTTAAACATAAGAGTTATATCGAAATCTATAAACTCAGATACATCACAACTCATCGCAAACCTTAAGTCACAATTCAAACAGATATTATGGGCTATAAGTGAACAATGTGATGAAAACAAAGATCACATCCCCGTTATCACATCAACTGAATTGTTCCCATTCCCGTATACAATTTCAACATCGCACGGTAATAACGACAGCTGGAGAGCTTTTATCAAAAAGATGCTTAAAGACCCTATTTATTGATTATATACAATGTTAATACGATACAAAGGCTTGATTTCATGCATTACATTTAATGAGAGTCTCCTATCATGTAGATTATAAAGTTGACTTGACCGAGTATGAATCACCACTAACTAAAATGCAATCACCATTTTCAACAATAGGATCAATTCCTAAATGTCTTGCAACACCTAAAACTTCTTCATCATAGGCACCAGGTTGAAACCATAAACCTTTAACTTGATCTTTCAAATTTTTAGCTTCAATCTCACTTAAAACACTTTCTGATACCCTAGGCGGTGTTATAAACGATATACTAATACCATCATTGTTTGGGTACTCCTCATTGGCTCTCTTGATAGCCAACGCTATATCTTGCGAAGTTGGAACATGAAGAATGTGAGTTGCTGACGGATGAATTGGGATGACTGGTAATTCACGAGCTAAATACCAATTGAATACTTTGAAACCAAATTTTGATTCGTTAGGTGTGGCACCAACTACCGCATAGACTCTTGCAGCACTAAAGAAATTTTTGATTGACATTGTGAGTTGTGTATTGTTTCTCTTGTTGAGTTTCATTTGTTAAAGTTGTGTGCCGGTTCATGGATTTATATAATCCCCAGACAATTTTTGTGTCGTCGGGATTAGAGTTGCGATGATTGCAAATGCAAAGACGACACCAAAAACAAGCAAATACAACTAAATTACAAGTGATTGTCTTTACACAAAATAATCGTTCAAATTCTCCTATTTATCTATATATAATACATTAGGGGAAAGAAAAATTCTAAGTTTTAGCCTTTTTAGCTGGTGGTTCCCCATCATCTCCTTCGCTATCTGGCGCATCACTGTCAAATTCTTCTGCAAGATCTGAATCTGAAGCTGAACCACCATCGTTGAAATCTTCATCAGGACTTTCATCTTCACTTGCTGATCCCATATTAACATCTGAATCTGATGAGTCCATGTCATTAGCCAAAACAGCATTGATTCTTGCCTGCTGTTCAATTTCATCATTTTTAACTTTAATACCTTTACCTTTCAAAAATGATTCCAATGTATTTTGTTCTTCTTTGGTTATATTAGCAAATGTATGTGATACTGGAGAGCCTCTTAAATTGACTTCCAGATCAAAGGTACGGTTTGAAGTTAATGAATCACCGGCCCTTGAAATTGAAACACTTGCAACGTCATTGTATGGAATATAGACAGTTGGTTTAGTCACGAATAAGAAGTTGTTTTCTAATAGATATAAATAACCTTCGTTAACTTTCAACGAGCAACTTACAGCAGCTTGGCCGTGCTTGGAGGTGAAACTTCCTGGAATAATGATACGGCGCTCTGTTAAGCCCCTGAATACATGACTTAAAACAAGATGTGTTTGTTGATCGTATCTCTTGTTCAAACGACCTTCATATTTTTCTTTAAACTCTTCTTCGCTAACATTTATATCCAATTCCAGTTCTTCGTCTTTAGAGAATTGTAAGCATAAAAATGGATATGGTGTGTTACCTTGACGCAGAGGTGGATTAACTTGAATGACCATTAAATGATGAATGTCATCTGGTTTTGGTAATGAAAATATTCTTTCAATTTGACGGTATTGTATTTTGTGATCGTATGTTTTACCTCTTAATCTCAAAGAGCCTGAATACATTTCAACATCAAAACGGCCACGAGGGGTAAGGAATAAAATATCATTAAATGAGGCCAAAGCTTCACCTGCAACTTGACCAATATCTGCTTTATCTTTCAAATTTTCATAGAATGCAGATGCTGCAGTTTTTTCCTCTCTTTCTTCTTCTGGTACGTCATCATCTTCATATGGTACGGTTCCTGGAACGTAAAATCTCACTTCAACTAACTCATCACCTGCAAAATCATTCCCCTGTAGTGGATCCATATCAATGGCCACTTCATTTTTAGAAGCAAGATTTGAGTTTGATATTTGAGCATAAGGAATTTCAAAAGCTGGTTTACCACTGACATTGAAAATCAATTCATTTCTGGCCAAATCAGTGTTACCCCAATTCCAACCTCTGAGTGAATGCTCTTTATGGTCTAACTGGAGATTGAAACGTTGCAATCCATTTTTCAATTGATTATAGTCTTGCTGATCAAACCCGTCCAGTTTCACTACACCTTTATTTTTAGTTTGAATCTTGATTTCATAGCCTCTAGAACCTCTACTCCATTGTGCTGATGATAATTCTTCTGATGGCAAAACAAAAGGTTGACTTTTACTTGCTGAACCACCGGCAGCTGCAGCTTTCCAACCTAAACCAGTCTCAGCAATACGAAAACGACCGAAAGCCTTTGATTGATTCAAATAGATCTTTTCAAAATCCAAATTACCAGACATCTTTCTATCAAGTGGAACAACAACTACTACACAACCCGATTGTTTGACTTACTGACAATCTGTACTCATTTCACAAATACCATTAAACATTAATTTTTGACGCGTACATTTGTTTAACAGGGTAAAAATAATTCGCGACCAGACTCGTACGTTACGTGCACAGAGACAAATGGCAGAAGCGTATAAGTTCGTACATTTGTACATATACATAAACATAAATTAGATATACAAAAGTTCAGTAGTTCAAATTAGCAAACAAGTGGTTTCATAAAATTCGTTCACATAGTTCTCTTTTAAAATTAACTTAGTATGAGGATTGGATACCTTTCAAAAATTCAACCAAACCGATAGCACCTGGATCTGGAATTTCACTAGTGTCACCGACATATGAAGCACGACCAAATTTAGCTTCAGACGAACCTGTAGATTGGGCACCTTTATCAGCTGCTTCAACAGCTTTGTTAAAATCGTTAGATTTGACGAACTCTTTGACAAATGGTTCTAAGGCATCGATAATGGTTGAGTCACCTGGTCTAGCATTGGTGTATTTGTACAGTGTGTCCAAAGCATGTTGTAAGGCTTTACCAAAAGTAGTTGGGTCCACTGGTGTATCTTTGGATGAGTTCTTTTCAACACCTTGACTTAAACCTGAGAAGTAGATTGACAACAATGCACCCATAGTACCACCACATAAATCTTCCAATAAGTTGGATAATTTGTGGAATGTAGCAGCTAAAGAGTTCTTTGGCAATTTATCCAAATTGTTCACTATACCTTCGGCACCAGCGACTAAAGTGGTACCACAATCACCGTCACCAACTTTAGTGTCTAATCTTGTGATTTCTGGTTCGGCTTTGACCAGAGCTTCGGTACCGGCTTTCAATGCCTTTGAGAAATGATCAAAATCATATGATCCGGCTTGTTGAGTATTATCATCACCTTCTCTGATTAATTCTGGGTCGTATGTTGGCGCTTTGGTTTCAACTCTCTTTGCAGGCCATCCAGCAGCTTCAGTTTCAGCATCTAATAAATCAACGACAGATTTGACCTCTGATGGAGCACCTTTGTTAGCTTTTGTGACATTTAGTAAAGTAACACTGAAACCTTCACCATCTAAAGCTGAAATCAAGGTACCAGCATAAACACGAGATGGGATAATACCATATTCAGATCTCAACAGTTGAGCTGTAACATCTGTGATAGCTTGTAAAACCAAGTTTGCAACACCACCCAAGTTGTTGATCAATAAGACAACTTCGTCACCTTTTTCAAAGTTGACAAAAGCACGATCCTTGTCACTTTGGTCTAATAATTTTGGTAACATTTGAGTTTTCAATAATTCCTTAACTGATGGAACTGGGCTTAAGGTTTTGACACCTGGTTCATTATGGATACCCATACCTAATTCCATTTGATCATCTTTTAGAGAAGATTCAAATTCTTGTCCTGGAACTTTTGCGTGATTTAATGAAGCACCAATTGACACCAAATTATCGTTAAGAGCAGTGGCCAATTTGACAGCATCTTTCAAAGTGTGTTTGTAGTTTTCAACGTATGCTCCCAAACATTTGTGAACTATTGGGGTACCTGCAAGGGCTCTTCTACCAACTAATCCACCTTTGGAGCGGCCAACAGAAACATCTTCTCCAATAACGAAGACTTCAACATTGTAACCTAAAGCACGAGCTCTTTCACCAGCAAGACCAAAATGTAAAACATCACCAGTGTAGTTTTTGACAATCAATAAAACACCTGGTTTGTCTTGACCAACCAATTTAATACCATTTAAAATTTGTTTAGTACTTGGAGAGGCAAAGATGTCCCCAGAAACAGCACCGGTTAACCCACCTTTTCCAACGAATCCAGCATGGGTTGGTTCGTGTCCAGCACCACCACCAGAAATCAAAGCAATTTTACTTTTGTCTTGATCTCTGTAAATGACTTTATCTTCTTTGACATAAGTCAAACTTGGGTTTGTCAAAGCTAGCCCTTGGAGAGCACTTGCGACTGTATTTTCAACTGTGAAATGTTTTGTCATACTTAAATTTGTGAATATATAACTATTGCGTGTTTGTTAGCTAACTTAAAAATGAAGACTTATGTATTCTCAATCATCAATTGCAATTGAGTTTGAAGATATTCAAAGGTTTAAATAGTCCTTGATCCTTTACTAAATTGAAAGTTGCGCTTATCCTTGACAAAGAATTTGAACAATGCACGAAAACGTAACAGAAAATCAAAATTTAGCCTACTTTTTGCGTGAAAATTTCAATAAGCGCAAACATAAAGTACAGATGAGCTAGAAACCATGTCAACAAAAAGGCAGGAACACACAGATATATCAAGCAAACTAAACATTATGAGCTTGAATCAGAAATTTTTAGTGCTAGATTTATGTTATGCCTGGGTTGGAAAGGTTACAATGCCCCAATTCTATGAGATCATCAATTAATTTTCGAGAGTAATTTGGCATGAAGTTGGGCTGCTGTTAGCAACAATCAAAATAATTACAACATTCCGATCTCAACACATCAGAAGTGTTGACCGTCGTGAAGCTTCCACATAATTAATTAAGATGATATCTTATTTATTGGCTTCAAAAAGTATTACTCACTTAGTCATTATTCAGTAGAAACACAATAGCTCACCATGTGCTAATCGTCGGTACCAAATTCTATACGATGGGCTACGCGAAAATTGGACCCCGCCTAAACCGTAGACGGTAGAGGCCCTTCGGCTAAATGCTACAAAGAAATTTTTAAAAATCAGCAGTCTGTGTATACATATGTAAACAATAAAATCCGAAATTGAACTAACGTGAAAGAAGAGTAAAAATGATCTAAAAAGTTGGGGTATAATGTACAATAGTGAAAATTAAGTAGCAAATTAATCATCAAAACAAGTAGTTTTGGAAAACAATATATGAAATTTTAAATGATAACGGTATCAATCATGTCTGACTGATGATGCATGGGTAACTGATCTAACCAATGATTGTGCTTGTGTCAATCCTGGTAATTCGTGAGTCGTATGTACTCTATCCAAAGAATTTCTTGTCGTAACTTGTGATAAATTGTTTGAAATATCTTTTTCTTCATCACTCAATGAAACTTTAGAAGAAACATCTTTATCAAAATCACCTCTTGCAGCACATTCTCTAATAATATCAATATCCCTTGGCCTATAGAATGTGTTCAATGTGGTGAAAACAAATCTTGGTAGGACACATAATAATACACCAACAAAGAGACATGCCCAAAATGATGTTTGTCCGAACACTTGAGCAGCGGATTTGTAAAATTCACCTGAATATGTTGATGATGACCATATACCAGTCCAAAAGAAAACAACTAAAATGGATAATGAGTCGATCAACAATGTTAGCCAGTCCCATCTGTATTGTCTCAATAACACATAAATGTCGACTGATGTGACTGAAATTGCAGTCACATAAACACCGATCCAAAATCTATGATCAACATTTAGCCCATTATATGTAGCAATGTGACCCTGGTAAAAAATCAAGTATGGAAAGAAAAAGGTGATAACTGATTGATATAAACCATCGAGCATATAATAGATGAATTTGTATTGCGACCATTCCTGTCTCAATATACCTGACATGTACAATTGTGGGACTTTTAAACTAACATAGTCAGAAACATCTTGATCAAAGACCGCCAAAAAGATAACCGGAAGTGATGTGAAAGCCAAGTTATAGAACATAATGTAGGTATATTCAAATAAGTAAGATCCATCATAATCATTGTAGATACCGTACCAAAACAAAGTCATTGTAAATTGAATATTTTTGTAGAAAAATGATGGGATCATTTCTGCTAGTCGCTTATAAGACCATCTACCGTGAACCAAAACCAACCTTGTCAAGAATCTAAACTGACCGATCGCATAATCTGAAGACATTGCAGCTTGTCTCCCTTCCTCACCGACAATACCAACACCCACATTTGCAGTTTGAATCATGGCAACATCATTGGCACCGTCACCAATGGAAAGGGTCATAACGTCTAATGAATCTCTGACCAATTTGACAACTTGGGCCTTCTGAGCTGGTGAAACACGACAGCATAAAACTGATTTACATTGTTTACACAACAACAAAAACTTTCTTTGCAATTCTTCATCATCAAAGATGATTCTTAATGCGTCACCGTCGACAATAACAGCATATTGACCTTTAGGAATTGAATGATCATCTTGAGCACTTTTCAGCTCATCCAATGAACCTGTCAAATTGAATATCCGCAGGTTTTCATCCAATTTGGAGCCAATATCTTGTGTTGGGTCTATACCTTCTTCTGGGCGAATGACTAATAAATTCATATCGTTACCCAGTAGGTTACATGAAAACCCTATATTGATAGCAGTTTCAATTTTATCACCAGTCAAAACCCATAGCTTGATACCGGCTTTCGATAAAGTTTCAATAGACTCTGGGACACCAACTTGCAGACGATCTTCTATAGCGGTACCACCAAGTAATATCAAATTTGATTCGATTTCGCTTGCAAGAGTTTCCATCTTTTCGTCTCTGTCCTCTATTGAAGAAGAAGCAGCGTCGTATTTCTTTTCCCAATTTGCGAATTCATCTGGTGAAAGCAAACGACCTGCAACACATAAAGTTCTGAGACCTTCACTAGCATATTCTTCAAGGTGTTCAGCTGTAGCGCTTAATAGTTCTTCGTTGTTGTTGTTTGGATCTAAACGCTCAAATATAACAGAATCGGCACCTTTCGTTATTAAATGAATTTCATCGTCTAATTGTGCAATGACACTCATTCTCTTTCTTGTTGAATTAAACTCTAATGTTTTGAGAATATCGAATGATTTTTCGGTTCCTTGAATATTAACAATACCACCTGTTCTAGTTCTTTTGACAAAAGTGTAACCAACATCGCTTGCAGCTTGAACTAAAGCAGCCTCATCTGGTGATTCTGCTTTTATTTCAAATCTCGAAGGGTCTTCCTTCAAAGGCTCAGTCAGAACAGTATGACATAATGACAAACACAACATGAAACGATCGTTAGCTTCGCTTTGTGCTTTATTGTCCTTATTGGAAAGATCCGCTAAATATTCACTTGAAATGAACGTCAATTTC
This sequence comes from Hansenula silvicultrix, assembly GCA_030574755.1. Lineage (NCBI taxonomy): Eukaryota > Fungi > Ascomycota > Saccharomycetes > Phaffomycetales > Wickerhamomycetaceae > Hansenula > Hansenula silvicultrix. Next base: position 2,996 of record JAJMFL010000028.1, on the reverse strand, counting down.
TCTGGATCAAAATTTGGATTTTCTAGCTTGCTTAAAATATCGATCATCTGTCTTTTGTCCTCTTCAATAGCTTTTTCCCATTTATGTGCAGCTTGCGTAACATCGACTCCTTTTCTTTTATCCATACCTTGTTGAGCTTCGGTATATGCTAAACCATATGACTTACCATTGATAGTGGCCTTTTTAAATTCCATAACATTTTGTGTCAGTGTACCAGTTTTATCACTGAAAATATACTCGATTTGGCCTAAATCATCTGAAATATTCCATGATTTTGGGGTACATGGGTAATCCAATTTGTCATAGTACATTTTCACGTCACAATAAATGAACAATGCCTGCAAAGTTTTCACAATCTCCACAGAAATATATAAGGAAATTGGAACAAGTGATTGGAAAAGAATGACGGCAACAAAAAATGAGATTATACCGTTTATAGCAGGTGTACTTCCATAAGCCTTAAGCTCAAAGAATTTAAAAGAAGTGTCTTTTCTATCATAAAACACACCATTGACCACACCTGATATCAAACACAATATAAATAATAAACTGAAATTGATTAAAACTGATAAATTCAATTCTTTGGAGATTCTTGACTTCTTTGTTGGTGTGATACCAGAATTCAGCATAATCTTGGTTTCATGACCTGTGAAGACAACAATACCGATAGCCCATTTAGTGTTTCTCAATGTGGAGCCTCTAAGTAGCATGTTGTTGATACTGACAGATTCTTCCGTAACATCATCTTTCTCTGAATCTGAATCAAGACCGTTACTGATTTTCAAAGAGGCTTGATAGTTGTATAAATTCATATTTGGAGCTTCACTATTTAATTGAAATTTCAATTGAGTCAAATCCCTTGAATGTCTGATATTTCCTGTTTCTTTCAAACCTTGACGAGACTTCAAGTTGGTTTCACCATCTAGATTCTTTGTCTCTATAAAGCATCGATTATCAATGTCAGAAGTTGATAGAACAACTATATCAGCTGGAGACTCTTCATTGTTATGAATTCTAACGATATCACCAACTTTTACGTTTTTCCAGTAATTTCTATTGAAGCTTGTATGTGGTATGTTTGCATTTCTGTTATTCAATCTTTCGTTCAAATCATATGGAATGTTATTAGTATGTGTATCAACACTTTGTCTAACAGACGAACGAACAGTCTCCAAGGACATCCTTGGATCAGTGGTAGTTTCAATGACCTGCTTTCTTTTGAATAATTTTGCAAAAAAGTTGACAATGTTTACAAATAAGGATGCATTAAAATTATTAAATTTAGAGCGCAATGATAAATTTTTTTCATCAACGTTATGATTGTGTATCCCCTGTAGTACGGAGACTGGGTTATTGTTGACTTCCAAATCACTGATTGTTCTTCTTGAATCTTCAAAGGCATCTTTGATAGCAGTGATGACCACAATAACACATAATGGGACCGCAGCTAACCCTGGTGACTGAACTCCAAAAATTTGAAAAGCACCCAAAATAATTAAAAACAAGAAATAGACATTTGCAATGTTTTGAAATTGGAAGAACAAGTTCTTAGGGAAGAATGAAAAAGGAGTATATTTAGTGGTTCTAATTTCATTCTTGTCATAAACTTTTTTGGGTCTATGATGCTTTTGATCAATTTCACTATCAGGTAGAGGCTGATTAAAATATACCGTTCTAGGCTCGAGTACTCGGGGCTTTACAAACCAGCCCTGTATCTTGTCACCTATACCCATGGTCTTCAACCTATTGATATGGCGTTAGTATCAATAATGGTTATCATTTGATTAGAAGAAAAAAAAACAGTTGTTCAAGCAAATGGTTAAATTGACATTTTCTGTCATTCTCTATGACAACTTATGTAGCGATTATATTTGTCTCAGGCTGGTAATGCCGCCGAGCTATAAAAGCCAACCTTTCCAACACTCTTCGAACACCTGGGAACTGTTCCGGTTTAAAGTGGTTACTTACTTGAATTGAAATGACTCAGTAGGGTATTTTTGCCTCTCTGTTGGATCCTTCTCGGGTAGTTTAATGGAGTTTTAAAGACGTTGTTAATTTAAACAAAATTTATGTTTTGGGTTTTTGGTTTTTCCTATTTCAAAACATGGCTTGCACAGGGAAACTTGACAGCATTTTTCGGGACTCGGGTTTATATTCCCAAAATTCCGATTCCATAAAAGCAAATATAAGTACAAGAACTTTATAATTTCAGGGTTGTTGTTACATTTGACAAATTTTATAAGTCTAGGATTGAAAAAAAAAAAACATTATGCATTGATTATGTACAGGTTCGTTACTTCATGAGTCTAAAACAAGTTTGTTGTGAGCTATAAACAATTAAAAGATATCTATGCGGATTTTTATTAAGCTCCTTCTCCGTTACGGATTTTTTCTATGGCTAACAGTACTTCAGGTACAACTTCATCTTGCAGCTTGAGTTTCTCTTTCCTCGTGAAATGCGACAAGACGTATTCGGCAACAACGTGAGGGTCTCTAGAGTCTGGTCTTCCAATACCGACACCCAACCTCAAAAAATCTTTATTGGTTTTAGCTTTAATACTTTTCAATCCATTATGACCTCGAAGACTTGCATTGCCTGAGCGGAGCTGATATTTCCCTAGTTCCAAAGATAGTTCATCATGAACAACAAGATATTTGAAATCCCAATCTCCAGTTTGTGATTTGACTTTGGTGAAGTGATCCCACGCCTGTGATATTGGATCACCTGCAATGTTCATAAAATTTTTATTTTGTATATATATCATATTGGTCTTATCCATATCCATACCGTAACGAATACCTTTAACCCTAGGATGATCAACAAATGGTATTCTAGTCATATTCAACACCAGGTGTCCGGCATTATGTCTTGTACCGCCGTATGAATGTTCTGGATTACCAACAGAAGTCACCATCAAAAATACTGGTTTCTTGCTTACACCAGCACCAACGTTTTGCTTCAACCCCTGTTCACTAGCCGCCTTCCACAAACATCT
>JAJMFL010000027.1:38099-97964 GCA_030574755.1 Hansenula silvicultrix | reverse complement strand
TCCATAACATACAGCCTCAAGTGTCTATATATATATTCCTTTTTGTTCTATGTATTCAAAAAAGTTTATTTTTAACCACCCAAAATTTAAGCATATAGCTAGTGAAAGTTTACTTATACCAATTACGCTCTCAAAAACACTTTCACCAGCCTTAGACTCTTATATCAAGCGTCACGCTATATCATTTCACAGTGTTATTGCATTCCTTTGATTTCTTTATTCCTCTTTTCAATCAATTTTGATCTTCAAGTGATCACTATGAGACAGCATATATAACATCAAAGACTTCATTTCAAACTAATGAATACAACCACTTTGTATAAGCCACAATGGACCTGTCATGTGTTATGAAGCTTTCCCATCTACTAGCTCTACTTTCACTTACATTCTACATTGCTTTTCGAGTGTAAGCTTGCGCCGAAATTGTCACCTCTCTCTCTACGAATTACAACACTACATGCTCATCAACAACAAAACAGTTAAAAATATACTATTAATCCAACCGAGATACAACGTGCCATAATACATGGAGCACCCGCTAACGCCAAAACAACAGTTGAAAGCTTCTAGGCCATTTCAATAACATTTGGGTAGATAATACCTAAGAGACCAAAGCACTTATAACCTTTTTATGCAACACAAACCCTATAATTCAACAACTAAAAACACCAATATTGCATTCCATTGTACTACTTCATTCACTTCATCTCTATCTTCAAAATGGAAACGAAAAACATCCCACATGTTATCAAATTTAACAACACAAAAAATAACAAATTTCCTGAATAAAGAACCACTTTTAGAGTTAACTTGATATCTATCATAAAATGTGCATTTAGATCAGCTGCCTATCAACTGTATTACCAGCTCCAGGTGCAATTGGTCATTTAGTATTTGAAAATAAGAAGTTGATAAATAAATATTGAAGTTCATCATTGGCTGAAGTACTAACGCTGGTTCTTCTCTCGCTGTCTTCAATATGGTTTCAACCAGTAAAAAACCTTTGGCTTCTTTAATGAAAACCTTTCGCTTCTTTATTTCAAACTGGGTTAAAGTAATATATCTTGTTGGGCCAAAAACCATTGACTTCAACAAACCATTTTGAAGTGAAATGTTTAGTTATAATTTGAAAATGATTAAGTCAACTGTTCCAATCCATATTGACATTCAGATCCAAACATATTCTTCACAGCATCTTTCGATCTTAGATCAAAACCGTCATTCAATCAATGAAAACTGATTCACTAATAATTTCACAGCTGCAAAATACAAAACTCAAAACAATTTCTGTTACAAGATGTGCAATCTTTGGGTCTAGTTCTTTAAGACACTTCAGGCATTCCTCTTGTCTCTAATCGAACCATTTTCTAGTGACAACATCATTTATATGTGAAGAATAAATTTGTAGTAGCATTATGAATTGAACCTTTTGGTAAGCACCCTCTCATGGAGATACCCGTAGACAATCATTCTATACCCAATTTAAATCCTATCCAAGAAACCAATATAAGCATAAGAAACATGTCTACATCGGCTACTGAATGGTGTCATGACCACAAGAGAAAATTAAGAATTGTTAAGTCAGTTCAAAGAGACAAAAAAAAACGAGTGTGAATGGGCTCTCTTGAAAAGATTGAGCATATAAATAGTATTTTTACCGACAAAGCAAGTAATTCTGAAAAACATTCAATTCCATATAGAGTAGTCTGATAATTTTCAGTAAAAATAAGCGTGTGTTCATCTTGAGCGTTCTTTTATCAAAGGTTATACGCTTTAGTCACCGTGTTTTTGTAAAAGTCATTGGCGTTAATTCCATATTCAGCAATCAATACATCTGTGATACGAATCCATTTAGCCCAAGTGTCTTCAAATTCTAGCTTTCTGATGGGTATAGGCCAGTCACTTCCGTACATAATTTGGCTTAAAGGAAAGTTATCGACAAAGGTGGCCAACCAAGGTCTGACTCTTGCAACTGCTTCAGTTATATCTTCATCCTTTGCAACATCTTCTGAAATTTCTGAAAATCCACCACTAAATTTTATGTAAATTGTGTTACTACCTTTATCCTTGGCCATTTGTTCAATTAAACCTTTCCATTCTTTGAAATCTTCATTTGACTCAACTTCACTTGAGCTCAAAGTTAAAGTTGGCTTTGATAAATGATTCAAGATATATGTAACATTTTTAGTCTTTTTTAAAACTTCCAAGAATTCCTTCAGTTGTCTATTACCGTCTTGTCTTATGTTTAGCCCCAAGTCATAAACATAACCATGTTCACCGAGCCAGTTCAAGGAATCAATACAACCTTGTTTAGTCAGTAATCCTGGTTCATGGCCATCGAACAAATATCGAAAACCTTTAACTCTTTCAAACGTTTTGCTATCAACTGATTGGCCCTTGAGCTGATTAACATATTCCTCTAACTTAGCAGCACCCTGTGGTATTGGTGCCCAGGGAATTATACCTTTGATAAAATCATAACCTGACTCCGAACCTTCACCATCTTTCTGATTCCCCAATATTATACGTTCAACGTAAAGATACTCTTCAATTGGTAATTTCCATCCCTCATATGAAAGACCACTTTTGGCACAAATTTCAATGTAAACCAAGCCTTCAACTCTGTGATCTGGTGATTTGGAGGTGGCTAATTTATATTCATCCAATCTGAATTCATTATTCAATCTAAACTCATTCGCAACCAGTGGAAGACGCCCATCTTTACTGTAGGACTTTGAGTATAAATGAACATGGCTATCAATAACACTCAATGGCATTTTTAGCTAGGGTGAATGACTTTTATGGACAGCCTCAATCTCAAGAGTGTGGGTTTCTGTGATTGAGAGCATTGATCCTTATTTATAAGATGTGACTGATACCTGTAACTGTTTTTTCGGCTATTATTCTATGTCGGTTCGGGTTGACTTTCACAATTGTTAAATAAGCGAAAACGCATTATACTGCAAATATCAAAAATCGAATAAGATCTAATAGCCTATTACTTGGTTTGTACTTTCAAGATATTCTTGTGATATCTGAAAATAAGCTTAAGTTTAATCTCAATCTCATGCTCTGATAGGTTGTTTGTTGTCTTAAAGTGACTACAAAGGCTCGGCTTACCAGGTCTTGTTAAATAGTGAGCTTTACTGAAGGCATTCTTGGTAATTTTTATAATGCTTAAACCTTGAGTGGTTTCTTTGTCAATAAAGAACTACGATACTTCAGGTAATAAAGAAGCTTCAAAGAAGTTTTTTGGTATCACCTTTTCATTTCGTTATGACCGTATATTTTTAAAATATGAACAAACTATTCATCTTTATCTTCGTTATTCAATGTGAGAGTTTTCTGTGGAGAAGGATTCAACACGTATTCCGCGTCAATAAACTCCTGTTTTGGGTTGATTGTTAAGCCAAATCCTGGTTTGTCCAAATCACTGACATTTAAGTAGCCTTTGTATGGAACTGGTTCATCAACAAACAAGTTTCCGAAAACTGGTAACACTGATCTTGAATCTGGTGAGTTTGCAAGATATTCCTGGAATGGAGTATTTTGCTGGCTAACAACGAAATGATACGAATAAGGGCCTGAGGCGTGTGGAACAACTGGAATATCATAAGCAGCTGCTTGTGCTGTGATCTTCAACAATTCTGTCATTCCACCAACCCACATAACATCTGGCTGAACAATGTCTAAATTGCGACCTTCAATCAATTTGCGAAATCCATATTTGGTATATTCATGTTCACCAGTAGTGAATTTGACATCTGGATGAGCCCTTTTAATTTGTGCAAAACCATCAAAGTCATCTGGATGTAAAACTTCTTCCCACCAGTTGATATTTAAATGTTTAGTAGCAGTAACCAAATCAATAACGTAAGAGACGTTCAATGACATGTAACAATCAACCATCAATGGGAAATCTGGGCCAACTGCATTTCGATGTTTTGTCAAGAATTCAACATTTTTTTTCAACCCAACATGGCCTTCATCAGGACCAAAAGGTAATGCAACTTTACCACCCCAAAACCCCATTTCCTTTGCAGCCTCAGGTCTTGAACTGGTACAATAAAAATCAAGACGATCTCTAGTAGCACCTCCAATCATCTTATAAACTGGCTCGTTTCTAATTTTACCTAAAAGATCCCATAGTGCTAAATCAATAACACTGATAACAGCAATTGTTAAACCTTTTCTACCGTAGAATAAGGAAGCTCTGAATAGTTTATCCCAAATCATGTTGAGATCTCTTGGATCTTCACCTTCCAAAAATCGATTGAAATGTTGGTGAACTAACCAACATGCCACAGGGCCACCAAAACCTGTTGCGAACCCTTTATGGCCATCATCAGCTTCAATTTCAACACAAAATGATCCCAGGACATTGATACCCCACGAGGTTCTTGATTTACGATACTCTGGATATTTTGACATTGGATTTGAAATATCGTTATCCACTAGCCAATGGCCCTTTTCAACATCGTGGTAATCACCACCTCCTTTACCGTGGATAAGATAAGTTTTAACCTTTTTGATCTTTGGGAATTTTGACACCATTTTCCTTTTTAATTGGGAACTGCAAACTTCCAGACTTTAACAATTGAGAACTGGAAAGAAGATAAGTTTAAATAGAATTTTTAAGCATCACCCCGTATTTGTCCCACAACGAAAGACAGCTATTATTTGTGAAACCTCAATATCCCAATGTGCAACTTGATTTCATAATTCAAGCGCTCATCGCCTAAAACAAAGGGAAGAGATTGGATATTGGTGCTGATCATCCCGGGTCATTTTTGCGCCATCCCTTACGGAACAAGCTTACCGAGACTCTGGGGTATCAATCTTCCGATGGGGAAAATGTGACTTTTGACACAAAGTCTGTGTTGACAGACAGTAAACCAAAAGTAAACCAAAAGTAAACCAAAAGGTAACTAAAAATGGTCAAAATACCAAAAGTAAATAGAACATGGAAAAGTGTCAAATTACTACAAACTGAGAAACTGAAAGATTCGTCTGAGAGCTCAAAGCTAAATAATAACCTAATGTTTTCACTACAAGGCTCAAATTCTAAAGATTTATAACACCTAAGTAGTCATTGTATATTTAAGTCTTGATACCCAGCACCATTCATATCCAGTGCTAAAAAATTGAAAAAATCATCATGTGTTAATTGGAAATCCTCGAAACCTTGAATAGAAGGTGTTTGAAAATTTGATAAGCTATGTTGTAAGGGGAAATTAGAGTTGGGACTTCTTGAAACATTGTTGTTTGTGCTTTGCGACTGTTGCAATAATTGGTTGGACTGATTGTGTTGGTTATTAAAGTTTTGTTGATATGGCCTCGAACCTTTTCCTGCCAGTTTGTTGAACCAATAAACTAAAGAATGTGATCCCAATCTCATATCAGTGACAACTTTAGTAGGCTCTCTTTTCTCATGCGTAATTTCTTGCTCGTCACTCGACTCCCCGTCTTCTGCTTCGTTTATGGTTCCATTTTCACTCATTGAAAATACTGAACTTCTCTTATTTGACGCAGAGTTAGAAGGTGATGAAGCCATTGATTTGACATATGACAAATCTGAAACATGTAAATACTCCAAAATCTTGAAGTAAACATTTGAGCTTTCCCAAAACTTACCAATTCGTTTCAGTACATTCGCAAAGAATGACAATTTTTTTTGATGATCACTTATTGAACCTTTTCTTTGTGCTTGGTATATCACATCAACAAACAAAATTCGGCAATTGATCCATATAAAGAATCCAAAATGAGGGCCCAATTTCTCAAATATATCATCATCATTTGTCAATGTTGGTAATTGAGAAACAAACGAATAAACTTCATCTGCAGCTTCCAAACATTGTGCTTTAGAATCATCTGAAGATTTAAATAAGGTGGATTCGCCATGAGGATAACCCGAAGGAGAATGTAATTTAATGAAAGTTGTATAGTAAAAAACAAACAACAAAATATCAAATAACTCCAACTTTTGCCCTTGTGGGAAATTCCCATTTTTTAAAAACTTTTGATAATTAAATGGCAATGAGCGTCTCCAAGTATTCATTTGGTTATCTAAACTCAAAAACTTTTTTTTCCACTCCTCCACTGCAGCTTCATCGTATATGTTAAACTCCTCAATAGAGAAAGAATGTATGTCACCCATGATTCTATTCAATTCTATGTAGAAAGTAAAAGAATCATAAGTAATTTCAACTTCGTCTTGTAAACTTCCGTTATTTGTTGCATCAACTTGTAGTGCTGAGGTTTTATCCACTCCCAGAGTTCTGAATTGAGTGATCTCTTTTGGTTTTACATTCAACCAGTAATTCAATTTGACAGGAAGAAAGCAGCTTATTTTGTTAGGTTTCAATTTCATATCATGCGATGATGAAATAGCATAGAGCTTATCCAAAATATAAATACACCAGAAACAATGTCTTCTTGATTCTTCATCAACCCAATTTTGCGGCTTCGTTAATAAATTAATCGATCTGTTATTCAAAGACTTCAATCTCTTTCTCCCTATCGACTCTGAAGTCGACGTCATTGATGACGAGTTCACTGAGCTTGGTGAATCACCCGTTGTTATCGATAACTTGTTACTATTTTCAGTCCCTAGTTTCAGATAATTTGCATAGTCAGCTGCGATTGATACGTAGTTCCAGCTTTCAGGGACTTTGACATTTCCTGATAAAGACTCGAAAGCTAGTAGAATCATTGCTTGTAAACTTTCAATATTGATTCTTTTCAATGAAGTGGATATTATGTGATCCTTACAGTGTTCATAAATCTTAGTTCTTTGCTCTTCGGTGATTTGGTCAATATTCAAATATTTCAGTGTTATAATTACTATCGCATATAGTAGTAATTGAGGCTTGACCCCTTTTGAGGTATTTTGAATTGATTTTTCAAGTTCATTTATTGTGCTTGGATGGAGTAGTGGGAACAATGAGTTGACATTTTTGAAAAAAATATCAACTAAAAGGTAACAGTGATTTGATGAAGGTAATCCAAAATTAAACGTCCCATTGGGCACAGAAGATACTGGATTGAGTAATGATGGTATTTGAAAAGATCTTGTATTCGATGCAGTGGTATGGTCTGAAGAAGTATCACTTGATGCAATATTATTAGGCTGTTGTAGGTCATGTCGTTGCTCATGATTAGCTCTTGAAGAAGTTGATCCCAAATCTATTTTCTGCAGGGAGGCAACTTGTTTTCTAAGTTCAGTCAATTCTTGTTCCAATGTGTCTAACCTTGACGTAACGTTTTTACCATAGCCAGGCTTCAATCCTGGTTTTTTCATTATTGAATAATGACACTCTTTAACATCATTCTTCACACAAAACGAACATAATGGTCTCATACCATCACATTTGACCTTCTTCAACTTGCACAAATCACAAGATTTTGATAACTTCCCATTATCAACGTAGTCGGATGAATCAACGCTACTGACTCTTTGAAGTCCACCTCCTGGAGGTCCAGCTACATTGGGATTCTCACCAAAAGCATCGTGTTCATAAACACTTCCCTTTGCGAGCTGATGCTGCTGATCTTTGCTGTCAAACACTCTATCAAAACTTGCTGAAGTTTTTGAACGTTTTCTCAAGGGCTTATAATCCTCAGGAGACATATCTTACAGATGATAGTGTTCCGTCTCAATGATATCCCCTTTTGGCTCAGAACAAAGAAAAGATAAATGGGTGAATAATAATAAAAGAATCCTATCCCATAAAGACTAGTTTTAGTGGTACTCTTTATCAGTTTAATTGTGGGTTTTGAATTTTCGTTTTTGTTCTCGCTTCCCCAGAAAACAAGACAAAAATGATCACGAAATTACTGTATTTGGCACTTTGGCGCTGCAAATTGTTTGCGCAAAAGTGTCCCTAAATGAATATTACGTGATTGCGGAAATTTGCGCAAATACCATATCCGGTAATTCAGAAGGGGAATATTTCATTGCTCCGGACGAAAATGTATAAACTCTTCAATGCTTCATCTTTTAACCCTCAAGCATACACGGATTTTTACGCCTTGAGTGTATGGCATTTAGATCTTGATGGTTGTGAATTCTTATTTATACGTTTGATGTTCTCCTTGTTTTAGTTGAACAATAGATCGGGAAATTGATTTGAAGCCAAAAACTATAAGTTAAGAATGGCATTCAAACCACCTAAACCAGGTATTTATACACCAATTCCCACATTCTTCAAGAAGAAAGATTTACATACAATTGATTTCGATACACAGATCAAACATGCTAAATACTTGCAAAAAAATGGAATTGAAGGTCTGGTTGTTATGGGATCAACAGGGGAACAATCCCATTTAACAAGAAGAGAAAGAGCTTCTGTTGTTAAAGCAATTCATGATGAATTGCCAGACTATACTTTGATGGGAGGTGTCGCTGCCAATTGCTTAGAAGATGCACTTGATGAAATCGAGTCTTTGAAAACAGCTGGTGCGTCTTATGCTCTTGTTTTACCTTCATCTTATTTTGGCTCTCATATTAAGCAAAAAGGTATAATTGACTGGTACCAGTCATTAGCTGATAAATCCACGTTACCAATTCTTATATATGTTTATCCTGGTGTCAGCAATGGTATCTATTTTGATCCTGCAACGATTGTTGAGCTTTCAAAGCATTCCAAGATCGTTGGTACTAAGATCAGTCATGGCGACGTTTCACACCACACTATTGTCGGATTAGATGAAAATATAGTCTCAGGAAACAACAATTTCAACCTTTTCACTGGGTTAGGTCAGATACTGCTTCCAGTCTTGAGTGTTGGTGGTAAAGGTACTATAGACGCTCTCAGTGCTGCGTTTCCCAAATTATATGTTGACCTTTTCAGTGCCTACCAAGCTGATGATTTTGAAAAGGCAAGATCGTTACAGATTATTGTTTCCAGACTTGAAGAGATTGCTGCTCAATTAGGCGTCATTGGAATCAAAAGAACAATTTATGAACAGGGTTTTGGCGAGACATATCTGGGAAGAGCACCTCTAAACCAAGATTCGTCTGTTGGAGCTTGGGATGGTTTGGCACACTATTTTGAAGATGCTAAAAACGTTGAGTTGAGTATTAAATAATGTTTGGAAGTGTTTTTTATATTTTGTTTAACAGCTTGTCTCAATATTTTTCCCTCTCGTGTGTTCTTGTTACTTTTGTAGCTGATGTTTCAACGATGATTCATCTGAGTTTCATATTTCTTTTCTCAAAATCACAAAGATGTCAAGAGGAGACAATGGAATCACTGTCATAAACTGAAGTAATTGATAGATTTAATACTCACACCATAGTAGCTCTAAAACGTTCAACTTCGAAATATCTTTTGTCAGTTAATTTAAAGATGTATGTTGCACAATACCCGAGAATTGGACATCAAGAAGTTGATAATGGTGATGCTTTTACAGATGAGAAGACATCAATGCTTCAAACTTCGGATAGACAATTTGAGCCTAGTGAGTACTTTGATGGTAGTACATTGGTCGACATCCCAGATATAAATAGAGGATCCAGGATGAAGTCAAAACTGTGCAATCAGACAATACTAGATCTACATTTTGGTTTTGATGAAGACGATGATGATTATGAATATATTCCAGCAGACTCAGAACCAGAGGATTATATGACAGATGAAGAAGACACCGCAAATGAGCGGAATATTTCAACTAATTACTTTACTTTCATGGAAAAAGTGGTAATCTTTATTACATTTTTGGGGGTCGCTTTTGGAATTGTTATATTAGGTTGGTTTTCTATTGAATAACTTAGCTATCAAACCCCGATAACTTCATGGATACATCAAACTTAATATATGCTGATAAATTAAAGGCTCATAGACGGTCAGTTTGTCTTCGTAAATATAATATTGTACTTGAAAAGTTGTTTACTAGTTAATTAGATAGATGTTACTTAATCAGTGTGTGAACCATCAAATCCATATGTCAAAATCTCCAGTGTCGATAAAGAGGAAAAATAAAGTATAATAAGCTTTCGAGAACATACACTATTAGTGTTACTTATGGATATCGCCAATTTCTACAAATGGGTAACAGAGTCATAAGGTTTTATTATATGTAGAAAGAAAGAGAGAATGTATGAAACTTAAAAAAGCAACTGATTAAACAGTTGGTGCACCAGGCATAGGAGTTGCTTTGATAGTGATGTAAGAATTGGTTTTATCTGCAACACCTGCAAAGATGATATAAAATGCATTAAAACTTGCAATCAGTCCTAAAACACCACCAGCTTTCAAGCAACCAGATGAGTTAATAAAGTAACCAATAGCCAAAAACATTAAAAATGTCCAAACCAATAAAAACAGTATGAAGAAAGGCCAGGTTGATTTAAAAGTACAAATCCACATCATGAGTGAAAAAATAACCCAAGCTGAAAGATAAAATCCTAAAACGTTTGCGTATTCAGTTTCATCTTCATAACTTGAAGTAATTCCACCCAAATCAATCAATATTGAGCCAAAACCTAACCAAAATCCACCATAACTTCCCAATGCGGTTGCAGCAAATGTATTTTCAATAACCAAACACCATAAACCTGCAATTAATTCAATAACACCACCGAAAAACAGTGCAGCACCACCAATCAATTTAACATTTGTTACACTTCTAGTTCCGCAATTGACCATTGAAACAACAAAGCAACAAATTGCAAAACCAGCTAAACCTAATGGAACAGGATTCCCCATTGGGCGATGAGGTGAAGTGTGTAACCCAGGATTTAAATCACCTGCGAAGGCATTCATCAATTCACTCTTGTGGAAGGCTTGATTTCCTAAATAGATAACATCACCGTCAGTTGAAGTTGTGACTTTATGGATTGTACTGGCACCGGTAAGATTGTAACTTTTTGGTTCATCAGTAGATGAAATATCACCTGGATTTGATAAATGACTGACAGTTTGCTTTTCGAGATCTTCTGGTAGAGTGGCCATCTTTGGAATATCTAGTTATTGGAATGATTATATTCAAGCAAAAGAGAATAACTTTAATTATCGAGGAAATCTTTATGGATTTATATATTCATAAATGTCAAACTAAGAGGGGGACCTTTACGTAAAGCATGAGGATATTTTATAAAAAGACCAACTTGATCATGGATGATCATGAAATAGAGGCTAAATGGAGTTTAATAATTTTTAGTATATAGTTAATTTTGGTAACTTAACCCCAGATACAAATTTCACAAACAAAACCCAAATTCCCACTTTATGTTATAACTGACTGATGATACAAAAGGAAAAAACGTTTACAAGGGCTTTAGGTATACTGAGGAAAACCAGATATTCAATATGAGTTAAATTAAAGTTAGTCAAATGCGGTGATATGGAAAGTTAAATTGTTAATGAGATGTTAACAAACAAGATTAAATTCATGTCAAGACCGGGGTAAAACTAAAAAGGTATAATCATGAACAAGAATTTCATGAATTTTGGTGATTTTATGAAAAGTGCTCAGAAATGTTGAGTAAATTTTCAATTTGTTGCAGTGGGAACTTTAATTTGCCAATTGCTCCAATTTGGAAATGTCCTTCTACGCTATAAATATATATTTACAATCTCTATTCCAAGAAGTTCAATTACGATTTCAAGACATGTAGATTGAGTACAGTTTCCGTATAAATAGTGAGTAGTAGATTAAATCTGATTTTAAGAACTATATAGCTGTAGGTATCAATGAATTAACTTACCACTGTCTACAATAACATTATAGATTTGAAGCAGATTGGAAAAAAAAAACACTCATCAGTTATTTCTTACAGGGTCATCGTTAATCATTTATGCAACTATGTGGAGGAGATTGCGAGGGCACGTACTTATCAATCTACCAAATTCTTGAAAACTCAATTGCACTTTGTACCTGTTGTGTGTTCTTTAGTTTTCTTTCTTTCCTTCTCCTTCCCGATTGCTTTTAACAAACAAAGGTAAACTAGTTGATGTGCATAGCAGTCCGACAATAATTGCAAAGCAATATTCTATCAAGTATCCCTTTGAGTGACTTTTATTTAATATCTTGAACAATCGGGCTGGGTATTATTGTGCAGTAGAGATAAAAAAATAAATACCGCGCGCCAAATAATACCCCAAACAGGAAAATTACCAGATCAGTGCAATCTGTAGATTATGAACGTGTCAATAGACAAAAAGGACAGATTTTCGCGAATTTTTATATTTTTGACGTTTTCACAATTTACAGAGGCAAATTTACCAATGTGTTATCCGCTGTGGGAGTAGGTGTGCAAAAGCTCTGGATTCAACTGTTGGTGTGTGGTGGGTTTTTCTGATCTTTTGGTGGTTACCTGTATTTGCATTTGCATAGAAGATAAATCAATATGAATAGATATAATCTTGTGTTTTTTATAATATTTTTGACGTTTTTGCTCCCGGGACCTCCGAATACCCCCATCAATTCTGATGATCAGTATAACAAGCTAATACAGTTTAAACATCATTTATATCAATCATATGAAACGTTTCAAAATTTGACATACCAGGAGAATTGGCACAACTTGACGGGTTTCCAATTGAGCTATCAAGATGTCCTAGATGGTGAAGTGAATGAAACGTATCCAATACCTGGTAAAGATTACGATCACTGGGAAGACAATCAAAAATATTCAATACTACCAGATGAAATAACGTCAAACGCCATCAAGATATGGAACAAAGAAGCTGACGAGGACAATGATTCCAATAGAAACTATTATAGAAATATATCATCTACCCTCTATGGGGATTTCATAAAACAGAATACTTCTTTTGTTCAAATGCCAATAACATTACCAGCTTATTTACATAATTACGACTCAGATTTGAGTAATACAGATCCTATAACAGGAACAACTGGAAATGTTACATACCCAGATGGGAATGCTAAAATTGATATATCAATAGTGAAACATGTTAATAAGAAACAGTTTAATCATCTTGATTCCAAAATAAAATTGATAAACATGGATTTTGAATTTTCAGATCAAGATGAAACTTCAAAACATACAATTGAAAGTAAAGGTTTTTACTTTGTTGAATCCGGTAACGTTATAACTTCAACCATCAGCGCTAAATTTTTAAGTTTTTATGGTGGATTACAGCATTTAACTTTTGATGAATTAAAATTTTTAGATGCTAAAAATCTTACATTATCCTATTTGGAACAATCCCTTTTCAAAACTTTGAAATCAAAAGATAATTTGGACATAAATTTCAACTATCTCTATCAAATGATTCAATCTTCAGAATCACACTGTGAATATATTGGTTATTTCCATTTAAACAAGGTTAATTTGACGTTGGATGAAGTAAACAATTTGGATGAAGAATTGATAAATCCAATTGGGCGTCCAATTGATTTTGATCAAATCCCTAAATTAAATATCTCTGGTATGCTTTATTCTCCAGATTGTGCAATTGAATTACAAATTCCAAAAGCTGTTGGTATAAAGAAGGAAATTCAAATTTTCCAATTACATCAAATTATAATTATTGGGATAATATTGCTCTTAGCACAAA
This sequence comes from Hansenula silvicultrix, assembly GCA_030574755.1. NCBI lineage: Eukaryota > Fungi > Ascomycota > Saccharomycetes > Phaffomycetales > Wickerhamomycetaceae > Hansenula > Hansenula silvicultrix. The sequence goes on along the minus strand of JAJMFL010000027.1, from coordinate 84,432 downwards.
TCTTCTTAATAATGAAACAAATGAATCAAACTAATACACCTTCAACAATCTCAAGAATATCATTTTGGTCAATTTGTTTGATGAGTTTAGTTGATGGCTCTTTATCAATGCTTTGCCTACTAAGCTCTGCCGTTTTGAACAAATTGTACCTACCATTGACCGTCAGTGCATTTTTATCATTCATATTAGCATCCATTTTCGAAATGAGATATATGATTAGCATCTATGTTTCCCAATTAAATGAAAGAACCTTAAGCTTATTTACTGCATTACAAGGAAGAGCTATGGATGATACCAATCAAGAATCCACTGAGCAGCAAGATGAACCTCAAGCTCAACAAGAACCTACATTACCTCAACCAACAACCGATACAATTCAAGATGAGTCACAAGTAAGTGGTGCTATTTACTCGAGATTTTTCTTCACTTTAATTGTTTTCACTTTCTTAATATTGAACTCTGTTATGTGGCCAAAGCACTTGAGAAAAAATTTCGAATATGGGCTATTATTTTTATTAAATTCGTATTGGTTACCACAAGTTTATAGAAATATCATTAGAGGTTCTCATCGCTCTTTCAAATGGTGGTTTATCGGTGGAACAACTTTTGTTAGAACTACACCAATTTTTTACATTTTTGTCATCAAATCAAATGTTTTCCATCATCATTCTGATCCTACATATTTTGCAATTATAATCGGTTGGTTAGCCTTCCAAATCCTTTTGCTTTTCTTGCAAGAGATATTAGGTGCAAGATTCTTTTTACCAAAATCTTTATTACCGCAGACATACGATTATCATCCAGTTTTGACCGAACAAGATTTGGAATCTGGCTTTGGTATTGAACATAATCATGAGGCTATCAATGATTCCACGACTGTCATCAATAAAGATACAAGTGATGGTACTTGTACAATTGATTGTGCTATTTGTATGAACACTGTTGATTTACCAATCTTAAGGTCAAATTTCGGACAACCTTCAAACTTTGTTGCTAGAAGAAACTACATGGTTACTCCATGCAGACATATTTTCCATACGCAATGTCTCGAGGCTTGGATGAAGTATAAGTTACAATGCCCTGTTTGCAGAACCCCATTACCACCACTGTGATTTTTTCGACATAGATCGTACACCCTTATACCCCTATTTTATGATGTATTTTGCACTCGCCACGTATATTTATATAAGTGACAATAATGACTAATGATTTTATTTTTAAGAGGTAGTATGTCTGTTGTCCGGTTGTAATTAGAGTCTCGATGCTCACTCATCCGAATAGCTTTTAGCGAAAATAAATCATCCCGAGAGAAGTAATGATTTTTAAAGCTGAACGCTAAACATCAACTAGAACATCAACAGAGTAGCCCACACTTAACTTCAACTAACTTGAAACAATGAGCGACCAAAAGCAGTAAGTAGACTACTCTGTGCGCGTGCTTTATGAAACTAACTTCTTTTTTGAACCAGATATAGAGCGTGTCTCTTTGGTGAGTAAAAATTAATTTATTCATAAAGTACAAAACGTTCTAACGTATCAAAGACATGGATGGATTACTTATCAACACCGAGGATATATATACAGAAGTGACCAATGAAGTTTTGAAAGAACATGGTAAAGGTCCTTTGAGTTGGGATGTTAAGATTCAATTGCAAGGACGCCCAGGTCCAGATGCTTCAAGATTATTGATTGAGGCTTATGAATTACCATATACTCCAGACGAATTGATTGAAAAGAATATAAAGAAACAAGTATGTGTGTCAAACGTTGAGTATTGGAATGGTGTCCTAACAAACTACTTTTTTAGGAAGCTAAGTGGAAAGAGTGTCAATTTTTACCAGGTGCGGTTGAACTAATCAAATACCTTGATTCCAAAAAGATACCATTTGCTTTAGCAACATCATCAAACAAAATCAATTTTGAACGCAAGACTGGTCATTTGAAAGATGTCTTTAACCTTTTTGGCGAGCACATCGTTACAGGGGATGACGAAAGAGTTCCAAAGGGTAGGGGTAAACCATTCCCAGATATTTGGCTTGCAGCTTTAGGATCTTTGAATTCACAAATACCATCAGATCAACCAAAGATTAAACCTGAAGAATGCCTCGTATTTGAAGACGCTTTACCTGGGCTTATTGCAGGTAAAGCTGCAGGCGCTTTTGTTATTTGGGTCCCAGATCATAGAGCTTTGAAGGTCATGAATGGTGAAGAGCATCAACATGTCGGAGGTCAAGGTGAAATCTTAAGCTCTTTAACTGAATTCCAAAAGAAAAAATACGGATTATAAGTCTTAAATACTAGATTTTTATTAGAAATGAAACAATAGCTGTAATTCTTTTTATTTTAAAACGGGTACGCTTCCCCTGATTAGTTATGTATGTATATATGTAAAACATTCTGCATTTTTTCGAGTCCTCAACCCATCAAAGCAAAACTAGTTTAAAACAATTGTTTTAAGCTTATTCTAGACCCACCATTAAAGAATTGTGTATCATAGTGGAGCGTTACGGAATAAGTATGAGACACTTTCCCCATTATGCAAACGACGTATACCTTCAGCTAAGACACTACTTATATCAATGGTATCTAATTTGGGACACTCTTGTAACTTCTCTTCAAATGGAACGGTATTTGTACAAACAACTCTATCCAGTTTACTATTGTTAACGTTTTTGATAGCATTACCTGATAGAATACCATGTGTGACAATTGCAATAACTGATTTGGCTTTATTGTCTAGTAAAACTTCGGCAGCTTTAGCCAAAGTACCACAAGTATCAGCCATATCATCGACAATTAAGCAGATTTTATCGGTGACATCACCCACCAAGACCATTCTTGAAACTTCATTAGCTCTTGCTCTTTCCTTGTGGATCAATGCAAAATTTAAATCTAAACGATCAGCCAAACCTGCCGCTCTCTTAGCACCACCAGCGTCTGGAGAAACGATAATTGCTTCTTCGTATGGGATGCTTTCTCTGATATATCTAACAACACTTGGTTCTGCATATAGGTTATCTACTGGGACATCGAAGAAACCTTGAATTTGAGAAGCGTGTAAGTCCATGGTTATGACATGGTCACATCCCGCGGTAGTTAACATATCGGCCATTAATTTAGCGGTGATTGGAGCTCTTGACTTATCTTTTCTATCCTGTCTAGCGTATGGGAAGTTTGGTATTACCGCAGTGATACGACGAGCTGAAGCAGTCTTACAAGCGTTGATCATGATTAAAAGTTCCAAAACTCGGTCATTCACAATACCTGATCCAATTTGCATAATGATATAGATATCTTCATCACGAACCGACTCGTTGATGGAAAAGGAAACTTCACCGTTCGAGTCCCTTTTCAAAGTGACATCTGTAAGCTTGATACCTAATCTCTTAGACACAAGCTCTGCCAGTACTCTGTGAACGTCATTAGCAATTAACTTTATTGAATTTTTGGCCATCTTGTTTTGAGAAGTGTTATGTGTGGTCTCAAATTGTTCGTTTTAAATCTGCTTTCAGTGTTTTTTTTAAGGAATTGGAAAGTTACAGAGAGATCAATGAACCTTTTAAACAGGCCAAAACTATGCTTTTTATGGAGAAACTCAATCTTTGATAAAGCCTCTGCATTTGTGCAAAGCAGCTCTCTTTCTACTTATATAAATTGGAGCCATAAATAAAAAAAAAAAAATTTCGACTCCTTCTTACCTCGGATTATGTAATCCCTTATCTTTCACGAAAATTTTCCTGCCGACGGCCATTTCTCCAAGGCCCGAGCTTCGAAACAGCGCAGTACCACCAGTACCCAGTACGTGCTACACGGAGAATAGCGAGTTTAGCTAATGTTAATGTTAACAATTAACGTTTAACGTTTAAACTGTGAATCAATTAATTAGAATGTGCATAAATAATGGGACCCCTCAGGATTTCGAATGATCTTGCAAGAGGTTAGCGTTTCTTGTTACTTTTTTTAGAGGAACTCCCTTCTTGTATAACAAGAGTACCGTTCTTAACGTCTTCTGAAGCATCTTTGAACTTGCTTTGCGACTCTAAATAAAACATAAGATCATTCACTTGTGACTTCAACTCATCAATTTCTGACTTCATACCAGCTTTTTCCTGTTCCATACTCTTGACTTTCTCTGAAAGCGCTTCAGAAATTGCTTGTTCATCTTTCCATTTTTTTTCAAATAAATTTGCCAACTTGTGAATTTGATTTATTTTACTTATCTTTTTATTAAACATATCATAGACTTCGTCCATTTGACTTTTGAAATCTGGAGTGCATGAATTGATCTTCTCTTCCAATTTATCCATACGAGCAACTGATTCCTTATTCCGCTGAACCGCAGCTTGATAAGACGCAGCGGATTCAGCTAGCCTTGATTCATAGTAGTCTCTTTGTGATTCCAATTGTGACAAAAGAACATTGGTGTACTCAAATGCATAGTCTCTGTTTTTCTCTTTATCGCTACTGGGTGAAGCAGGATTTGACACTCCTGGTAATTCAACAAGTTTCCCATCGCTCTCATTTTGTAGCAATCTATGTACATAATTATCGCCAGCATAGTCCCATACTCTTTGAGTAGATATATCCATAGCGAAACAATGATTTGTAGCCTCATAATGTTGAATTGCATGTTTGGAATTGTACCTCCCGCAACCTATATTACCACATATCAAACATATCCACAAATTTTGTTCGCCTCCACATACAGTACATTTATCCAACCCGTCTCTTGATAGCAGTGGATTGGCCATTATGTTAGAGTAGCGGCAAACAGGACAGGTATCATCTTTCCATTTGCTCAAACAATTACAATGGAATGTGTGCTGACAAGATATAGTTAACAACCCAGTGGTTTCTGAATCCATTCTTTCAAGACAAACAGGACATGTGGGTAATTCTTTAACAACGCTTGAAGAATCCAATTCGCTCATCTTGTCCTTGTGTTCTCTTTTCTTCACTTCCAATGTGAATGGATCTTCTAGTAAATAGGGTATACCAGAATGTAAATCTGTAGAGTTCAAAGGCTTAAAGATTACCGACTTCACAAATATAACATGACACTGTTCGGATTCCATAGAATTGAAATTCTTCCCATTAAAGGCACTTTGAAATCTCCTTGCACTTTCATTATTCCTAAATTTCATCAAAGCCATAAATCTGTTGGGATTATCACTTTTAATTAACCGGAAATGTGATACATTGGAAGTAACTGGTGTACCTAAAAATACAAGCAAATCGTTTGGTGAAAAGTAGTTGGGCACAGCAACAATAGCGACCGTGGTATCATCACTTTCTATCTCAATGTCTTTGGTTGTATTTTGACTAGAGCTTTTTGAATCGTATTCCCTGTACAAACGTACTACACCATAATTCATAAATTTTGCTTTCAAAGGTTCATTTTGAAGATTCTTGTTCATATTTAAATGGTCCAAGCAGAAAACCTCAATGGCACCAAGCCTATAGTCTTCCAGACGGTGTCCTTGCTTTATCGGTAAAGTTTCTTTCTTAGATGAACTGTTTTGACTTGTTCCAATCAATGGCTTGAATATGTTCTGTTCTTTGACGGCTTCGGAGCACCACGAATCAACGCAAACTTCGAGAGCAGAATTCTTTCCAGCAATTTCAGATTTATCAAGATCAAAAACAACAATATACTGATCCCTAACGCTCATCAGCACAATAGACCTGACATTAGATGGTGAGTTTCACCTAATGGATACGGAGTTCTTGATCAAGTTTTTTACGCCTCTGTAATTGTGCACAGAGTGTGAGTGTATTTTATTAGATCGCGATAATCTTCTTAGAAAACTAAACGGAAAGTATCTACAACTTCTTCAAATCTAATTCTTCACTAATCTCAATAACTCAATGATACTGCTGGTTTGACTTGTTGACGATGGTCAAGCTGACAAACTAGTTCCAATTTTTCTTGATACAAGGCTTTTGCAGATACCCAACCACGTCCAGGGATGAAAATGCGTTTAAGAGGTTTACCATTCCTATCAATCATTGGATGGTTCAAAACTGATGGAACCGGTTTCTCTGGATCTCGAACATTTATGTCTGTTCTTGCCTTCTTTAGCAATATGGGTTCACTTGGTTCACTTTCATAGTCTTGTGCATTCTCATTTGTCTTTAAAAGCTCAATTGCAACATTCCCTTGAAAGGTGGATTCTATTGGAACCTTTATTCTTGATGCACTCTTGTGTACCGGTTTAGCGAGCTCATGATTCCTCCTTTGTGCTCTTGGATAATCTAAATTCTTGTTCTCGATGTCCAGGTGCCTCTTGGGTTGAATGGCTTTCGAATTAGACTTCTCAAATAGTGCTCTCCATTTCAATTTTCCTTCTTCTGTGCTCAAATCATGAGAAATACCATTATACGTTATTACGCAACGCTTGGATTCAACAGTTGTGGCAATCAGACTTCTTTTCACGTCATTGCCCCTCGGTACCAGTTGGCATGAACCATCATCCGCAATGCTTGTATCTCTCTCAGAATTCCAACCGCAAGGTAGTGCTATCTTCGTATCTATCTCAAGCTGTGAACAAGGTCCAGGCCTGGCGAGACTTTGAAGACAGTAAAAGAAACCAATCAGTATTACTCCAATAAATCTAATTATTTTCAAAAAGTCTGCTATTCTCCAATTCGTCTGCCTGTTTGGGGGCTGGCTTCCGTCTATTTCTGAGTCTTTGCTTATTCCGTGTGAGATGTAGCATGTTAACACATCTAAAGAAAACGTTGAGTCCTTCTTCCTTTTTAGTACTTTTCCAAGACATCTAATAGGATTATTGTTAGCTTATACAAATCAATCTATCATAAAAGGCAACTCTTTCGCCATTCTTCCATACATACGTAAAGAACAAACTAACGTCACCATTATAACCAAGCTTCCCACTCTCTTTCACTAATTCAAGCCCATATCTATTACCACACCGATATAATCCTGAAGATTCTTCACACAGAGCCAATTTTTTGAACAGCGCCGTCTCAGCAATCTCTAATACCGCTCGTGATATTGTTTTGGGCTTTAGTTGATCATCTTTTAAACGTTCGGAGAGCACAATTGTTGTTAAAAACAAATAGACAAACCAGCATTTCACGAACATCTTATCCCTAATTCTTAGTCTATATATAAGGCCATGTCATAAATAACTTCCTCAAAAGTATCGCCATAGTTGGACATCATTTAAAACCAGGCCACTAAAACACAGATTACTTTAGCTAGGAAATTTTGTTTTTGTGTCACCACAATATGTTAGAGGAAAATAAAAGATATAACCACAAATAATTCTACTTAGACTTTTATCTCCTATATATTTTAGTATACAGTATTATAATAATATACACAAATTGAAAATTATGATTCTTTAACCAATAATCAATCTTTTTAAATGACTAGATGACTATTTATTTATTATTTTGAACGTATTCTTGAGCTTTAGCTTTAACATAATCAGCTGTTTTGGCATCACCGTGTGTTTCTTCAAATGACAACCATTTTCCAAAGAAAAATTTGGCTTGCTTACGACTAATCTTTCTGCTCAATACTCTTTCAAATAGATCGGCAACTTTTTTGTTTTCTTTCTTTTTGATTTCTTGATCAATGTAAACATTCCATAAATCAATACGTTTTGGAACATCTGCAATTAAACCTTCAAATAACGTACGACCTTGTTCAGGATCACCTTTAGTAAACTCTAATTGTGCAAACTTACGTACAACTTCTATATGATCACGTTTAGGTAATGAATTCAATGAATTAGCCAAAACTTCATGGGCCTGATCAGACTTGTTTTGATCCAATAGATAGCTACCATAAGTAACCCAGACTGCAACTGATTGTCTACCAAATTTTTTTGTGATGACTTTGAATAAAGACTCTGCTTTGTAGTGTTTTTCAGATAAAATGTAAATGCTGACTAGTTTTTGGTGCATAACTAATGAGTCCATGAATTCTGTTGAACGTTTGAATGCATCTTCTAATGTTTCCTCAGTACCAAATGTGTTTTCTAAATTGAGTAATGCTATCCAAATGTTTAATTTTTCCTGTTCTTCACGGTAATTAATTGTTTTCAATGCTCTTTCTGCAATTTCTCTAGCTTTTTCAATTTCACTCAATTGAAGTTGGAAAGACATATAGTTCATCCAAACGATTGACGAATTTGGATTACCAATGATTAATCTTTCAAAATCAGCAGCAGATTGTGGCGCCTTAGATTGTAAGTCACCAGTGGTATCTTGAACAATTTCTTTAGTTTTCTTCTTCTTTTTTGATTTTTCATTGGTGAAATCTTCTTCATCACTTGACTCATCATCTTGAACTTGGTCTAGAATACTGGCAGTCCAGTCAAAGCCATTAGTGGTTAATCCTGTTATTGTTTTCTTTTCTTTAGAGTTTTCATTTTCATCATCAGAACTTTCTTGGTCTGATTCGTCATCATTAAAAGCATCTTCGACAAGGGCGTCATCTTCATCTGCGGATTCTTCACCAATATCAGCTTCTTCAATCTCAGAATCAACTTCTTCATCTTCTGCATCTTCTTCCTCGTCTTCTTGGTTAGCTTCTTCAGCGTCCTGCATTTCCACATCTTCAGTTTCATCGACATTATCACTGAAATATGAAGCTTTCATACCTAACGATAATTGTTTTTTGTTGGTATCAACAGCCAAAACTTTAACCTTGACTCTATCACCTTCACCAAATAATGCTTCTAGATCTGAAACATCATTGTCAGAAATTTGCGAATGATGACATAGACCACTGATATTCAAAGTACCGTCCAATTTAACAAATACACCGAAATCTGTGACCCTTCTAACTGAACCTTCCAATATGTCACCAACAGAAAGGTCTTCAAAACGTTTCAAAATATTTAATTCCCCATTAACTTCTGATTCTTTTAATGTTAAAGTCACATGGCCTTCAGAGTCGGCATTAATGATTTTACCAATGACATGTTGGTGAGGCTTGTAATACTTTTTCCAAGCTTTAATGAATGAATCTGAAACATCGCTGACTTTAACATAACCGGTCACAGTACGGCCCAAGGAGATGAACAAACCTTTGTCTGATATATTCTTAACAAAACCATGAACAACGTCACCACGTTTTAAATCATCGGATTTGGTGATTGATTTGTCCTTAGCTTTTTCTGAGCGTAACGAAACGTGAATTTTCTTGTTGTGTTCATCAACAGACAATATCTTGGCTGGTAAAATTTCGTTTTTATCAAACACATCTTCTAGTTTTTGGGAATAATCATCTAGAGCATCGGTAATAAATGACATAGCAGTGACATTTTCTGCCAATTCAACAATAACAAAACTTTCAGTGACTCTTAAAATTCTAGATGGAACAACAGCACCAACTTTGGCATCTTCAAGGGTAGAGATTGAATCTTGTCTTCCGGTTAATAATACTGCATGGTTTTCAAGGTCAACAGCTTTGACTTTAACTTTCAAAGCAGAACCGATTGGATAATTATCATTCAAATTGCTCAAAGCTGTAGCGTCACCAGGTAAATCCATAAATGAAATTCTTCCCTTGATTGAAGGAGAAAGATTCAAAAAGAAAAATCCAACAGTAGCATTGTTAATAAAAGCGACCCATTCAGTACCCACAGTTAATTTGTCGAATGATAAAGCCTCGTTTGGACCTTCATTAAGATCAGATTTCTTCGCACTTAACTCAATCAATATTTGTTTAGATCTGCGGTGGCTAATTGGTAGGAATCTATGGTTTCTAGCATCATGGTATCCAATAACCTTAACATCAATCACATCACCTTTCTTGAAAGGAGCTAATGGATTTTGAGGATCTTTGATGTCTTCGTAACGCTCATATATTTGTGAGACGTCAACTCTTCCTTGAACATCATCAGCCAGTTGAACGTTTAGTTGACTTCTTTTAACACTTTTGACAATAGCTTTAGTAACTCTACCTGGAACAAAATCTTTGATGGATTTGATTGTTTCATCCACTGGGTTTTTAATGTCGTCAGCTGTAGATTTCTTTTCTTTAAGTGAAAGCAAAAATCTATGATTACCTTCATCAATTCTTATCACTCTAACGGAAACAGATTGATTGTAATGGAATACTGAAGATAAATCATCAACAGGTCTAGAAGTGGCATATTTGGCTAAGACTAAACCAACAAGTTTAGCACCAAAAGCAACGAAAATACCTTTATTTGTGACAGATTTAACAAAACCTGGAATCAATTGTTCAGAAACAGAAATGTCCGAGAACTTGACAGGTAGCCTGTCTTCTTGGGCAGCTGTTATCAAGGACTTTTTAGCAGTTAAATTAAACAATCTAGAACGTAAATCTTTATCTAGAACCAAACCTTCTATAGTGGAGCCAACTTCCAATCTTTTCCATATAGCACGGTTTTGTTCAAAATTACCATCTGACAAATGGCCCTCAAAAATAACACCTCTCAAGTTATTTCCTGGAATTTCAACGATAACGGATTCTTTAGACTTTTCAACGATTTCAACTTTTAAAATAGATCTACCAACAACCAATTGCTCTAAAGCTTCTTGTTGTTCCTCTGTTGATTCTTCAGAAAGTCTACAACTGACTGATATTCTATGTGATTCTTTGTTTACTGAAGCAATTCTGACAGTAATAGTTTGACCTAGACGTAAATGATCCTCAGGCTTTTTGACAAATGTTTCACTGATTTCAGCTTTCGGTAGAAAGGCCTTCAAATTACCAAAAAATGAAACTAGGGCACCGCTTGGTTTGAATGATGTGACAGTGACAGAAGTTCTTTCACCCACTTTAGCTTCATCAATATTTGTGATAACATTTTCGATACCGACCAAAGATTTTCTCAAAGTGACTGTTATTTCAGAAGTGTATTTCGAAATATTTATTATTCTTCCCCTTACTTTTGAACCAATCTTGAATTTTCTCTCTGGATAAATTAATTTGACATCACTCATATGTGTAGCTGGGACAGTAGCTTCAAATTGTTTGAATATTTTGATCTTCAAGCCATCTTCAGAAACGCTAATGACTTCACCATTAACTTTTTCTCCAAGTGGTAAATCTTGAGCTCTCAAATATTTTTGTTCAATAACTTTTGGATCTAAAGTTAAAACGTAGCTATTATCAACTTGTGAAAATCCGAGAACACGAGCTTTATGTTGTGTACCTATGGTATAAGTGTTGGACAGTCCAGCAGTTGTATCAGCTCTTGAGGTATGAGCTTGACCATAACGATCACCAGCGATTTTGACGTATATATAGTTACCATCATGACCTTTAACTTCGACCGATTCGAAAACATGTCCTATTGGGAAGGCTTCAAGAGGAGCAGATGAAACGTCATCATCGTAGTTGGATTCACTTAAGTTCAAAATGTGAGGTAAGAGAGAAAGCACCAATTTTTTGGACCCGTTTGATAAAATAACAGCAATGACTCTGGCTTTGATATTAGAACCAATGGCGTACTTATGCTTAATTTCATCAGCGCTAAAAGTACCCAAATGAGCCAAGTTTATAGACGAGTCTACCAAACCGTATGTTTTCAAAATCAGACCATCTTGATGTACCGCTGTTATAAGAGATTCGATATAGTTACCTGGGATTATGGAATCTATTGAAGAAATTGTTGTGATAGGAATTTTTTTACCGGTATTTAATTTAACAGTGGCTGTACGAGCATTTTTGTTGACAACAGTTGCTAAGAAAACGGTACCAGGTATTATAGTGCTTGGGTCATAGTGAGCGTTTTTCAATTCCTTATTTGAGATGAACCCACCAAGACTTTCTTTCCCTGTGTTTAAAATTAAACCATGATCCTCAACACTTTTGACAGAAACTTGTAATGCAGCACCAGAAATTAAATCCTCTTCTTCTAAATCTTTGTTCACTTTTTCAATTTCAACAGATAATTGAATACGTTTTTTGTTTTGCTTCTTCTTGCCTTTAAGGGTTGACTCAACAACAACTGCACGAAGCCATTGACCAACTCTGAAAAATTTGGACAATTGTGGGAATTCTTTAGATTCTTTTGATTTTGTCGTACCTTGTATAGTTTTATGTTCATTTTCCTCTTCTTCATCTTCTTCGTCTGAGTTTTCCTCATCATCACTGTCACTTTCTTCAAAGTCCTCTAGTTGTTTTGTGATGGCGGAAGAGATAGATGTGATTGGCACATAACCAACTAGATTATCTGGAAGAGCCAATGCTATATCTAAACGGTTGATTTCTAAGATTTGACCTAAAACAGAAGTTCCTGGTTGCAAAGCTTTGAAGTTGAGACTTTCAACTTTAATTGTACGTTTCTCAGAAGAATCTTGAGCTTGAGAGGCTTTCGATGTCTTCTTCTTTTTGGAAGGACGATGATCTTCTGATTTCGCTGATGGTTGATTTGCACTTGAAGATTCTTTTCCAAATAGAACATCACCTGCAGCCTCGTTGGCTACTTCTTTCAATTCTAATGGGGTAAGAGCTGAAGCTCCACCTCTTGGAAACGAAACTTCACTTTGTTCTAATATTGACTTTTGAGGTGCTGTAGTTGCATCTTCTCTAACCAAAGGAGACTCCTTCTTCTTCGAGTCAGCGTCAGATCTTCTTCTTTTACCGACAGCCATTATTAAAGAACCAGATCTAAGCAGCGCCTTTATCTGATAACAAGAAGTTAGAACTGAAGTTGAATAAGTTGAATCTTTCAAATGTACTGTTTAGTATTCTATATGCTTAATATTAAAAAAATTTCTAAATAAAAAATTTATCTGGTGCTGCTCTTACCATAATTACTCTTTGCGGTATATCGCGATGAGCTATGAAGAATCGCATAACCTTCAGTTTATCAATAGTACGAAAGCTGATGGTGCCAGCTTGAGGATTGCTGGAGGATAATTGAAGGTGAATAAAGTGGATTTGGGTTTCTCATTGTGCCTCAGGGTTTGGTAAAGTTTGTTGCAGTCTGTCCGTTTAGGAGGAATTTCATGGGGTACAAAAGACTCGAATCTCATACTTAGATAATGATACATGTTGATTGACTATACACCAAGCTGCCTGCCCATTGTAGGATATAAGAGGGATTACTAGTGAGGCTATAGGGTGATATTAGTGAAGTTACAATAGGGCAAATTAGAAATGTGAAGTGAAAATACAATTCAAAGCTCTTGATATTTTTCAAGAGCTAAAGCGAGCCATACTTAAATTAATGATATGCATCAGACTGCTAGGCATCCTAATTCGAATTTATGAGGCATAAGTACCCTTTGCTTCATTGGGAGCCCAAAGAAGTGAATGCTACATCAAATCCATTTCAGAAAGACGAACATTATATTTTACATATCTATCATTGGATTGGACACTTCAGCTATTATTTAATTTTGTAAGAGCTGGCCAACAACTTTTGACAATTTGTTAACTGGGACTTCTTCACTTGCTGGTTCACCAATAATGAATTTTGAGTTTTTGTTATTTTGGAAGGTCTCCTCAATGAGTTTAACACTTTTGTCATCAACCAATGACAATTCCTTATTTTTACTCAAGAACTGGTCAAATTTGTTTGCAATCAATAACTCATAGAGTTGAACAAGGCCTTGAATTCTTTCGGTATATTCATTTTTCGTTGAAAAGATGTATGGTGGTAATAAATGTAGGTATAATGTGAAATCAGAATTTGTGAATTGGATCAAACCTTTGATTAAAATCTTTATTGTTGATTCTTGTCTTTCAACTGAAGTTTCATCACTCAATTCATACAGCTTGAGCAGCGCCAAATTGGAATTCAAATCACTGAATCCATTTTCATATTGATCAAATAAATAATCTTCTAGGTCCTTAATGACAGATACATCGTATCTTTTTAATGTAGTCAAAATTTCATCAATAACTTCTGGTCTTTGTTCAGGTCTCTCGACTAGTGTATTAGTGCTCATTTTCAACTACTGCAATCTAATCTTCGATTTCAAATAGTTTTATATATGTCTATCCGATCCTCTTGAGCATAACATTCATTGGTATACTTGAAAATATTCCAGTAGCGAAAATTTCGTCAAAAATTCGCGGTACGAAAAAAGTAAAGATTCTCGTTATGGGCAAAAAGTGTATGAGCTTACAATTGTTTGAATCAGGAACAAATGCGTTCACTGTGATTATATATTGGAGAAGGAGTGAGATTTTTGTTGTGGAGCCTGATAGAACAGTCAGTTCCATAAGAAGCAGTAGATAGTTTTACCCAGAAAGGATTCAAGTCATGATGAATGGAATGCATATCATGAATCTTTGATGTGTCAGTGAATTAGCATGCGTCAAAGACAGGTTGACCGCATCTTATCAGACATTTGCTGGTAATATATCTGCGAGCATATTTGTCTTCTGCATAGTCTGTAGCAGTTTTATAAAAAGATCTTGACGCCAATAACTAGCTCGCGTAAGCCTGATTGTTTCAGTAGTTTTCTAAAATTTGTGACTCTATTGATATATTTCAGAATACCTTGGGGATGATTGAATAGCAGGAAAATAGCTCAACAGACTATCTCTCGCATACAGCTCTTCCAAATTATGGAACCTCACGGTGGTAAATCGACAAACGTGTACCACTGTTTGCGATGACACCATGCTCATTCAAGAATTAACGATCTCTAGCATAAAAGAAAGCTAACCTGCTTCAATCCCACAAATATTATCAATCTGAAGATATATAACGCTGTAAAAAAAGGTTATCTTATGCTATCAATTTGAAGCATTTCTCATAGAGAGAAAACAGTTCCAAACAACCCCAATTGAAGAAGAAAATGGGACTTGAAATTGCTTTGGCATGACCAAAAAATTTATGAATTGAACTAAAGGCCAGACCATGTAATTTGCAATCAGGGTTGAAAAATAAATTTTTCTAATCTTTTCAGATAATGTAAATTTATTACCACCTTCTAAAACAAAGTTTGAATATGAGAAGAAGCAAAATAAAGATATTGGTGAAAAAACCAGCTGATCTGACATAACTCTTTCCAGCACTGAAACGAAAGTTGGTTCTGTTGTATAAAAATGATTCAGAACCCAATACCAACAAACTTGTACAAATGCCATAACAAACCCCCAAAACATGAACCCAACGAATCTATAGAAATTGAAAACGTCATCATCTGTCTGATGCGATAATTTTTGAAAATTTTCACCCTGTAAACGATTTGTATGTCCATGGTTATTACGTATCGTTGGGTCACCATAATCTGTATAGAGTAAATCTTCGTCTTGTTCATCGTCTCTAAAATTTAATCCTAAATTATAACTCGCCAATTGAATTGAACTTGTACTACCAGATCTTCCAGCCCTTTTCGCAGCTTTCATCATTGACAAGAAGCATGAAAGACTTTGAGCCAAAGTGTCTGAAAATCCATACAGCAGTATATTTGCCGTTATGGTTGTAAGTAAAACTGTTCTTTCGTACATTGAATTATAACTCAGGATCAATTTGTACAGAAAGTACATGAAAACCACTATAATAGACCAGTTCAATATTGGAATGTATAGCACCTTGAACTGTGACAGGTATTTAACCATTTTGTAAGACAATGACTTGCTATTTTGGGTATTGTTATTGTTATCATCATCACGAGAACCAGAGGCAATGCCTTGATCTATGGACTGATTTTCTAAATCGTCGATACTTCCATGTCTATGTGTACGTATATTTTCCTCCCCGAGCCGTATCGACATTCCTGTGTAGCTCCCTGAGTCCAGCTCCTATGTTATATAGTCTATAGGTGATGTCAATGCGACAGTTAGGTGTTTATCTATAGACATTCCTGTGTTTTTCTAAATGTGTCAATAAACGAGCTAAATTGAAATACAAATTCGAGCACCAGAGGTACTCACGTGCTTCTTCTTAAGGGCCCTCCCAGATGAAGTTTGTGACAGTATATCTTTCATCCCTACACCACCTGGTTTATCAAAACAAAGCAATATTTGTTCACGTGCAACAGCGAACAGCGAAAACCCACAACTGGAATTTCTACTCAAAGAGAAGAAGAACATGGAATTTTTCGGTACGTAACACATCAGTCAAGTAGTGGACAAAATTCCGCGAATTTTTTCCAAAAAAAAAAATTGTTGCGTCTCTCACAGAGTACTCCTGCTTGGTGAAAAAAGCTGAACGTAGATAAAAACTATACAACATAAAACTTGATTAGTGAAATCTCTCTTTTGACTACTACCTAACTGTTAGACATCAAATAGTATTGCCAACATGCTTATTCCAAAAGAAGACAGAAACAAAATTCACAAGTACTTATTCAACGGTATGTTATAGATCCCCAGTCTAGTGAAAATTCGTTCGTGTCGGTTTGTGTGATTATTGAATATAGAAGCCTCCAGTTTGAGGAACGATAGACCAAGTTTACCAAAATAATGAGAAGTAAAAATATTGGAATAGATCATAGTGATATAAGGGCATCATTAATGAAACTGATTATTTATGGAATCCCAAGACATTATACAAAAGAAATCAGAAATCAAAGATACCAATAGAACACATGTTAGGAAAAGGTGTTGACTTCTACAAGAAAAGATCTTAATCAATCTATCGAATTTGTTTAGAAAGAGTCCCACTGGTCCAGAGATATCTATGTTCAATGATCCAGAGTATTGTATCATACATGAAGACCGCAAACTGAATTTTCACTATTTTAGAGTTGTTTTGAACTCGAATACTAACTATAATAAAACAGAAGGTGTTGTCGTTGCTAAAAAAGACTACAACCAAGCTAAACATGATGAAATTGACACCAGAAACTTATACGTCATCAAAGCTTTACAATCATTAACCTCAAAAGGTTACGTTAAAACCCAATTCTCATGGCAATACTATTACTACACCTTAACTGATGAAGGTGTTGAATTCTTACGTGAGGATTTACATGTTCCAGAAGGTGTTTTACCACAAACAAGATTACAAGAATCTGCCCCAGAAAGACCAGGTAGAAGACCACAAGGTAGAAGATATTAAATCAAGTTTTAAATTCATTAATGATTCAAATCTCGTTATTAAAGAAAAATTTAAAATTTGGTGAGGGTTTATATGTATTTTGTACTGTTTAATAAAAATGAAAAAATAAATTTATCTTTTAAGTAAACAAAATTGTTTTACGTTGTAGAGTTATCATGTGTATATATATATATATATATCATTATAGCTCACCTATTATTTGCTAAAGTAATATACGTTATCATGTTACGTTATATATTTGTAAAAATCATTGTTGTGTGCCCTGAGAAAGTCACGTGAGTGTGACTGTGGTTTTCTTCAAAAAATTCTTAATCAATTTTTGAATGTAAATATATACAAAACATCTCTACACCACCACGAATCTTCGCTCCCAAACATGGTGGAAAAAATTGAAAAACTAACAATCATCAACAAAATAAGTACTAGTGAGACCTTATATACACTTGTTTAATATAGAGTTTGGATAAAGTACTATATCAATACCAAGATGAAATTAAACATTGCTTATCCAGCTAATGGTACTCAAAAAGTCATCGATATCGATGATGAACACCGTGTTAGAGTTTTCTACGACAAGAGAATTGGTGCTGAAGTTGAAGGTGAATCATTAGGTGATGAATTTAAAGGTTACATTTTCAAAATCTCTGGTGGTAACGATAAACAAGGTTTCCCAATGAAACAAGGTGTCTTATTACCAAACAGAGTTAAATTATTATTAGCCAAAGGTCATTCATGTTACAGACCAAGAAGAACTGGTGAAAGAAAGAGAAAATCTGTTAGAGGTGCCATTGTTGGTCCAGATTTAGCTGTTTTATCATTAGTTATCGTTAAACAAGGTGATGCTGATATCCAAGGTTTAACTGATGAACAAGTTCCAAAAAGATTAGGTCCAAAAAGAGCTAACCACATTAGAAAATTCTTTGGTTTATCAAAAGAAGATGATGTTAGACAATATGTTATCAGAAGAGAAGTTGTTAAAGGTGACAAAAAATACACTAAAGCTCCAAGAATCCAACGTTTAGTTACTCCACAAGCTTTACAAAGAAAACGTCATTTGAAATCATTGAAAATTAGAAACGCTCAAGCTCAAAGAGATGCTGCTGCTGAATACGCTCAATTATTAGCTCAAAGATTACACGAACGTAAATCTGAAAGAGCTGAAGTTAAAAAGAGAAGAGCTTCTTCATTAAAAGCTTAAGTCTGATGAAGAATTTAGTCTAGCAAGTATAATAGAGGAGAAGAAGTGAAGAACAAGATTTGTTGTGTTTTTAATACAAAGTAATGAAATATATCATCTTAAAAAAATTCATTCTATAATGTTAAAAGGGTTGTGTTTTTTTGAAAGTTCATAGGATAGTTTTTTTATTTATCTGTAAAATAAAAAGGTAAAAAAAAGGAATCTTTAATTGTAGTTTATATACAAATTGCGCAATATTAATAATACTATACCCTTATTGCCTCAAAAATTTATATTTAGAATATCATAGCTTGTATATGCAAATCAAATATTAAAGACACCCGCACACCATTTGTTTTGTTTTGATTAAACATTTTATGATAATGTTTAGCGGTGAACCCTTACACAAAATACAAGTTTATAGCGATTTTATCAAGCATCAATATGGGTAAAAAGGCACCTGTTATCCATGGCGATGATCTGATAGTGAGTGTTCCAATGTTTGATTTATAGAGGGTCAACTGCTGACAATTCATAGAGTTTTCCAACGCCTACTGAAGCATTTGGTGCAAGACAACAACAACAACAACAAGTACCAAGGCCTATAAGGAAAGCACCAGCTCCTCAGCCTCCAACTCAACGAACTCATACACCACCTTTGCATCCACAGCAGCCAGTATCGCAGCATCCTAGACCTGTACAACAGAGACAACAATTTCCCCAAGTAGCATCACCACCTGTTCAACAAAATCCTAGATTTGGTGGTTCAAGTCATTCATTACCATTAAATCCCAGACAACAACAACAACAGCAACAGCAACAACAACAATCTGCATCACAACCAAGGCCTACTTTGGCTGGGTTTCCACGCTCAAATCAACCGTCTTACATTGGTGATCCACAGCAGCAACAACAACAGCAACAACCACAACAAAGTCAATCACAATATTCAGGTTATGCACCAAGTGCTTATGAACATTTACAACAACGTAACAACTCACAACCACCAATACCATCTCCTCAGCCGCAACAAAGGTCAAGTGTAGATCCCGCACAAATACTAGAACGTCAATTGAGAGACTTATTTGATAGAGTTGATAAGACTAGAGATGGTAAATTAAGGGAAGATGAATTGGCGACTGCGTTAATTAACAATGATGGAACTCAGTTTAGGCCAAGCACTGTGAAACTAATGATTAGATTATTTGATAAAGACGGATCAGGTACAATAGAATTTAAAGAGTTTTTCCATTTATGGAACTATATATTACACTGGAGGAAAACATTTCAAAGATTTGATATCGATGGTAATCAAAGAATTTCATTTGGTGAATATCAATCTGCATTAGAAAGTTTTGGGTATAGATTACCAACAGATATAGTGTTATTTATTTTCCAGAGGTTTGGGGAGTTCAATAATTCAAAGCCAATGTCATTAAAATTTGATATGTTTGTTGAAAGTTTAGTTTGGTTATTACGCTGTACAAATGTTTTCAAAAAATTTGACACACAAGGTAATGGGATTGCAACCATATCTTTCCAAGACTTTGTTCATGAAATCCTATCATTTATTTAACGTTTTGATTTCTGTATGTTATTACTTTGGTGTTCTAGTTCGTTTGTTGTTTTAACTCTTGCTCATCATTTTACGTTCTTTTCTCATCAAATTTCGCTAGGAATACTAGTTCGAAATTACATATATTCATTCATGTCATTAAACAATTCATTACAATAGATTTGAATCGTCGTATTTACAAGTGCAATCAACGATCTCTAACATTCATGATCTCCATAAACCATATGAAGATGAATTTGAAGATTCAGGTGTTGTAGCAATAGACTCTTCCTGTCTTGAATCTAAAGCCAAAGGCTCTGATAGGGGTGTTAGTAAAATAATGTCATGTAGATTCCATTCTTTGCAGATCACATACCTTTCTTTGCATTTGGCTCCCTTCTGCAACTCCACCACTCATCTCTATTTTTATTCCAATTTTCTAAGCGTTCTCTATGTCTTCTTTCCCATCTTTCAGGATTTGAGTGCTTGCCAAACCAATAACCAATTACACCAACAAGTAAATATCCAAAGATTCCCCCGCCACGGTGATGATGCAAACGACTATGGAAGCCATAGCCCCATGGACCGTGCTTTATCTTGGTTAACCAATATTATCTTCAAGGGTAATAATGACCTGACAATACTTACTCCGCGATGATAATGATGACCCCAAGATTTCATTGTGTAAATCTGTTAAACTTTTCTCAAAGATACTTGTGAACGCTATAACTGATCACTATAGATTTATTGGTTCTATACAAAGTTAAAAGTTCATGAGCTTCACGGTTATTTCGATTGATTTAAATACTAACAACGTTGCGGCTTTAACACTATGATGTTTATCGCACGAGAAAATAAATCGGATACTTTGCTTAACAACCGAACCGAATGAAACATATTTTATTAAGAGCTTAGAGTAAGATATATACATAGAAGAAGATGTAATTCATTGAAATTTCAAGACGATTATTACTATTAGATCTATACGTAGCTTGTTCCAAGTTTTAGATTTTTTTTGTACTTGTATGTTTTTTTTCTAATTTTGTTTGCAAATTGATATATTATTGTGTAATTTTATGATCTGTTAAAATCAAAATATATAGGAAAATATATGAACAGCACACCAGACTACTTTCCACTGTGATTTTACCATCTGTACAGTATGAGACACTCATATCTTTTGCATTACTGATATAATCGCTTAATATCATCGTCATTTTTAGTGTTTCATTGCTTTTGTGTCATGAGAAGAGAAGGGCGAATAAATCCGAACATGTATTCAAAACACAAAAACCACAAAAACCACAAAACTCATTCAAGTTTGATTCATGAATGTGACCTCTTATGCTTTGTGATGTCCTCGTGTACAGCTATAGAGTCCGCAGCTTGTTATACATAACCCAGCTGCCTAGTACAAGATGGCTTCTGCTGACGTGGAAAATCTTGTTACTCTATTATCTCAAAGATGTCACTCAAACAAAGCTAATGATAATTTACCGAAGGAGATCAAAACTTTTGACTCAAAATACTCGGTTGGTATTGATGTTTTACCTTTACAGACTCAAAACTTAAAAGCGAAAAAGGGTGATGCTTTCAATTTATTACTAGTTGGTGAATCAGGCTTAGGTAAATTTTGATACCTATTTTATTTATTCTTTAGCGTTGGTTCAAACTCTCTCTAACATTGTGTTGTTATAGGTAAAACTACATTTGTGAATACCCTTTTCGGCACTTCAATTTTACCAAGTGTTTGGCATAACGTTGATGAAGTTACTCCAAACGTTAAATTTGATAAGACTACATGTATTGTTCGTCATACTGCTCATTTAATTGAAAATGGGTTCAATTTGGATTTTACCGTTATTGATACTCCAGGTTTTGGTGATTTTACAGATAATAGCTTTGGCTTTGTTCCCATTACTAATTATATCGATGATCAATTAAGATTATACATGTTTCAAGAGGAGCAACCAGATCGTTCGAGTTTAAAAGATAACAGAGTCCATGCATGTCTTTATTTTATTAAACCGACCAGTAAAGGTTTATCACCTTTGGATATTGAAGCTTTGAAACATATTTCAAGTAGAGTTAATTTGATCCCAATTATTGCTAAAGCCGATAGTTTAACTTTTAACGAACTGAAGGAATTAAAAAAGCAAATTAAAGAAATTGTGAAAGCTCAAGATATAAAAATTTGTGAATTTATTGAAGATGAAGAAGTTAAACAAAACATTTGGAGTAATATTCCATATTCAATAATTGGATCAGAAACTGTTGTTATTAATGAAACCCACAATGTATCCATTAGAGGTCGTAAATATAAATGGGGGATTGCAGAAGTTGAAAATGAAAACCATTGTGATTTTATTAAATTGAGAGATACATTAATGGCTGAAAATATGGTTGATTTGATTTCAAGTACTGAATCGTATTACGAAAGTTGTCGTGCCAAGTTAGCTAAAACAAGAATTAAAGAAGCAAAAGACACTTTAGAAGATAATGAATCATTTAGGCATTTAAATTTTGATGATCCTGATGAGAATGGGTTACAAAATCAATTAATTTTATCAAAATTTGGTGAACAATTTGTTGATGAATTAGTTATTGAATGGAGTCCAAAGTTTATTCAACAACAATTGACTCAAAAGAGAAAATTTACTCAAGTTGTTCAATACGAAGAGAAAAAATTTAAAGATTGGAAAAAAGCCTTATTTGCAAAGCAGTCAACTTTTAATAATGAGATTGAAGAGATTCATCAAGAAGTTAAAGATTTAAATAATTGTATAAATCTGTTGAAACATCCACATATTGAAAAAGATGAGGAAGTCAATGAAGATGTTGAAGTTGATGCCTCATCCCAAAAATCCATGGAAATGGATACAAAGGACGAATAACTTATTTATCAGAAGTAACTAATAAACATTGGCTTAGTTTTGAGTAGTAACACTGTGTAATGATTATCTTTTTGCTTATGCCCTGTATCAAATTTTTAGTATGGAGGTAAACAATCAGTCAAATTTTACCGTGTCAATTGGAGTTACTTCCGAAGTATAAAAAATTTTCGAAACTTTTACTTCTTTTGCACTTTTAAACAAACTACAAACATATGTGAAGTTTTTCACAAAGCAGGGCATATGATATAATAATGTAAGTTAAAGATCAATCAGTTGTGACATCTATATATATATGGTCTTGGATGATTTGAAATTTCAATGGGTTTTTTAAATGATGAACACACCTATTTAAGTATGTTTTTTCTGGCATCTCTAATGTTAGACTTGTTTAAGTACCGGTCAATGAATACAAACCTTGACAAATATCTGATTAATATTCCAATGAGATTAATCATCCTTGACATATATAGATATATGACTTGTTGCTTCCGAATGGTTTTGATGATGGGTTTACTAACTAAAGCTCGCTAGTGTACAGACTTTTGTCTTTATTGTATAATTATTAATGTCTGATGTGTGTTCTTTTTATATTTTCATGAAGAATCGTAGTAGTACACTGTAGTATAGATTACTCATTGATCAAAACAAACATGTATTATTTTTGATTGAAGGGGTGATATATAAATTAACATGACCTGATTATAATGTCGATTTGACGTTATACTTCTTGATGGTACAAAAAACATGTTTGATATGAAAAGTCCTTGGTTTTTTTAAGTTGTGATTGATAAATTCGAAATTCGTTGGCTTATGGTGTTTTGAATTGTTTTCAATACCCAAATCCATCTAATATCTTCATCTTTTAAAGAAGCCTGAGCTTTCAAAATGACAATATAATCAACCTTCGAGCACTTGCCGTTTCAATACCTTATCAAAACCACACAGAGAGATTCAATGAAATGTATTTAATCAAAATTGGCATCAGAGAGAAATCCCAAAAAAAAGATTATTGAGGAACGCTGAAAATTCAACAAAGAACAAGGCAAATCATGGAACCCATAATTCACCAGAACCTCTTGGGGCATAAGAAATCGAGTCATAATTTTCAAGACGAGTACCACCAGTTGCTGGTTGATTTTGCGATTCAACATTTTGTTTCCCCTTTGCAGTAGATCTTCTTCTTCTTCTACCGCTACCAGAAAACTCAGGTTTTTGACCATCAACTGTTAAACTGTCCATTGAGTAGCTAATGTCATTTGGGTCAATATGGTTCAGTTTATGAAACAACAAAGATTCCGCTTCAGCTATATTGATACATTTAATGCCAAAGCTTTCACACCATATTTTAATCGCTTGGTCTTCAGTGATCAAGATCCAATCCTCTGGATCAATATGATTTTTTTTAATACATGGTCTGATTAAATATTTGTATCTAGCTGGAATCTCCGCTCTTTCTGGCCTTTGTCTTTGTCTTCTTCCAAATCTACTTGTTTTCGCTTCGGAACTATCAGTTTGAAAATTCTCTTGTTCATTTTCATATTTAATGGCATCTGGATTGACAGGCTGAGTGTTTACAGGCTTCAAATTTGGGAACTCATGAACTTTTGGCGAACGAGTTTTATATGTCAGACATTTTTTCCAATTTGGACCAACATCATCTGGAGCCTCCAAAATAACCTTGTACTGTGCGGAGCCTTCTTCGCTTGAAACAACTCTCTCAATGAAACGAACACTTTCTCTAGCATTTGTTGCAATCATTGTGATACCTTTTTTCAAATAGTCCAATTCATGAATGGCTATAGTTCTCAGTAGTTAGCTAAATGAATCACGGGTATATAAAATAGCTGGTAATCATATTTAAAACTCACTATAGGAAGGGATGAACAACTGAACGTTATATTGGCCATCATCAACCCATTTTTTGATATTACCCAACCCTTTTGTCAATGCCGAAGCATCAATGATGAAATGTCCTTGCTGTAAGTACACAAAGCGTTAGATGTCTGTCCTAAATTGTTTGGAAGCCAAGTAGCTCAACGCCACTGGAAAAATGATATCTATAGACTTACCAACTCCTGCGCCATTTCAGATGTAGACGGCAATATAGACTCAAGGACCAAGTCGAGGGGGTCTTATGGTATTTTTATAACTATGTGTTTCTGTGTTGTATAGTTAATTTCTCTATTGTCCTTCACTTCTCACTAGAAAAACCCAAAGCGCTCAGAATTTGTGCGCGAATAATTAACTAAGTACAAATTCTACAAACCTCTGCTGATAATGAAAGTGATCTTATCTGATATCCATCTGAGACTATATACAGTTATATTCGTTGGCACCGAGACTTATCACATCTCTTTTATGAAGGAGACGGAATCGATGAGCGATAAAGGCTTGAATGGCCATGCCAAAAAGATTTCTAGCAACAACTCAAACTCTTCAGATGTTAGACTTTTTGGAGTTTTATGCAAAAATCCAGTTGGTAATTTTGTAGCAAAGAAATCCACTGCTGCTGGCCCTAGAAGGTTCAAACTTGTTTCCAGAGGCGTGGTTCTGGATGTCATTAACTGTTTGACGACATAGTCCCATGCAAAACTGTCCAAGTCATGATCTTTAGGATTCATTTCTAGTAGTGTGTAATTTTGTGCTCTTGTAAACGCACTTGGATCAAAGATAAGTGGATCGTCATGAGCTAATAAATCTGGGTGAAATTTTTTTAACGAAGCTTTATCATCCGCTGTGGCAATCACTCTTGTATCACTGAATGCTTCTCTAACCACTGAACATTTAGCTCTTTGCTGTGTATTGGTATACCCCATGATCTTGACAGCAGATTCAACAGGAACCCAAAGTAGCATTTTCACACTACCAAATCTTTGTAGCCAGTTCTGGTTTGCCATGCAACTCAAAAACTGCATCAATAAACCTTCATTATGAAGCGTACCTGTGAATAAGAAATCTGTGTGTATTTTATCTCTTGGTTGATAACCAGGTTGTAGAATACCTGATTCTTCAGTCAAATAGAGATATTCCGTCCATGTATACGGATCTTTATCCTGGAGATCAAATGTGTGACCTTGCGGTAGAGAAGGTAAGTACTGCTCTTGTAAAAAATTGTTATATTCTTTACGATTTTCCATCAAGATATATTGTGAAGGTTGTAAACGATTATAAAGAGCAGCTGAAAAAGTACCGTTTGATGGCCAGGCCTCGAGGACCTTGATCCCTGGTTTATAATAGTCGAGGTGAGCTTTCTCAACTGCAGCCTCTAAAGTTTCAATGTTAGTATCCTCTCATTGTAAAATTTGATATATAGGACTTCGCACACTTACGGGCAATTTTCCAGTCCTTTACATATGAACCGCCATAGTTAAATCGAAATTTGTGTGCCACTGGAAATGGCACCTTCTTAAATGACATATCACTGATCACTGATAAATGCTGGATCTCAGTTGAGAACTAAATAAGTTCAAGTGATATTTGAAACAGTCTTGGAAAATTAGTGCAGAGTAGTAGAAATCTAAAAAAAATTCGCGACCTTTGTTGTAACGTACAAAAACAACAACTTCACCAAAACAGTCCAGAGAAGAAGAATCAGAAGTAAAGATCAACAAAGGCTTTGGCAATTCGTAATGTTCAAAATCAAGATACCCGCAAACAGGGATAAGCCAAAAGATAATGCCAAAGATTCAGTTGATGGGAATAACGCCAAAAAATTACCAAAGTTAAAGATCGCCAAACCTCAACCACCACCATCGGCATCTTCATCAAGAAATAGCTCATCGACCCCATCCACAGTGAAATCTAAAAAGACTAAAGCCAAACAGATAAAGCTTAAATTGAAAAATCCACTGCCTGGTATACCCCAACCTGTTGTCAAGAAAGCTCCTCGCATAAGAGTTAAACCTACAAGAATACCAGGTGAAGGTTATGATTCGGAAGCTTCAGATATAGAAGATGACCCTTTAGTTGAAGATGCGATCATCCTTAGGTTACTGCCAGATGCAGAGCTTGACTACGTGAGACATTGTGCTGAAACTGGTGATTTTTCTCAATTTCACATTAAATGGAAAGATAGATTGCGTGCTATTGTTTATATCAACTACTCAATGTATGCTGCCAAATTGGTGAATTTACCAAATATTATTGAAGCTCAAAAAACAGTTGATAAGAAAAACATTTTCAAAACGGTTGATATATCTCAAATTTTGTTAGTGGTAAGGAAAATTGAAAATGAGTCAGAAATTGACAACTTGGAAGTCGAATATGGAGAAGTATTACCAAATGGGTTGACTCCACCGCTCCGCAACATCACTGAAAGCAAATATAGAAGGAAATTGACAAATGACTATATTGAGAAAATTGAATCAAAAGTAGATGAGCTTCTGAAATTAGACGAGGAAGCTGAAGACTCTCGATTTGAATTGATTGATCCTGAAAGTTTGAATGCCAACAATAATGATACACCAGTTGCAACACCAAGTGAATTTAGTAATATCGGGTCATTCAATGATATTGATTCATCCGCAATGTTGAACTCTGAAAGCTCCACATTTAACACAGAAGGGAATAAAGATACACAGATTCGTTTATCATCCTCCGCTAAAGATCACGATGAAGATTTAGAATTAGAGCTTGAACAAGCCTTGGATGGAGATTTCTCGCTTGAGAATGGCCAAAGTGTTCACATTGAAGATTCGAATGGTGAAAGAATTGGAGAAATTGTTGCTGACCAGAATGGAATTGGCGGTGATGAGGAAGAGGAAGAATTGGAAGAAGAAATGGAAGTTGAAGAAGAAGAAGAAGAAGAATCTGATGACGAGGAAGAAGACGATGACGATGATGATAATAGTGATAATGAACAAACTGCATCGCGTAAAGTGGAAGTGGATGAGGATGCTCAACATAATGCATTATTAAAAGATGAAATCAATGAGTTACTAACAACCATTGAACAGAACAAATCAAGACTGGAAAAGACGCATAATCCATTACTACAAAGTAGATTTGTTGATAGTATCAATAAATTGGAGAAAGAACTGGAGAATAAGAAGAGACAGTTGAAGACAAGTGAGGATAAGACTGCAAATAATAAAAAAGATGAAGATGAAGATTTGGATAATGCAGGTTCGGGAGGTGAAAATGACGATCGTGATGGAGATGGCAGAGGCGAAGAAGAAGATGAAGAAGAAGAGGAAGAAGAAGATGGTGATAATAATGACGACCTTGATGAGTTATTTGGATAGATTTAAGACCTCGCAATAAATACAATTTTTTGCTCATGAGTTGTTACGATATACAGTGGATAATGTAGTTGCATCATGACGCAGTTGACTAAACTGTATCCGACCCTTATTAATTCGTGCACCAACTAAAAGGGGTCTATAATATAAGGATTTGAAACTGATATCCCCAAAGTGAAATAATTAGCAATCTAAATGTACATGAGCTAAGGGCGATCGATAGCCTACTGTCGATTATGAAACGTATGAAGCTCTGAGTTTACTTTTGTGCGTTGTACGGGGGTGGTTTTGCCTTATATGGGGACATGATGATGGTTGGGCCTGATATATCGTTGAAAAAAATCTCTTATTCAAAATTTTGCAATCGGACAGAGATGGCTAAATGATTTCTAATAGAAGACACCGTATCATCAACGTTCTGTAGTAGTGAAAGACTTTCATGTTGGTTCCCTGTACATTCCTGATATATCATGCAGCGGGTTTGATATGTAAAATTTATAAAATTTCTCTTGATAACTTGACAATCAAATGACAATAAAAATAAAAAGTGAATTTACCAAAAAGAGGAATTCGGTTTTCACATATGGAACAAAAAAGCAGTTTGGGAAGGGAGCTGATCAATTTTATACTTGGAAGACATAAATAAATATAAATAAATATATATATATATAAAGGGAAAGGTAACCCAATTATTTGAAAATGTCATTGAACTGGATTATGAGAACTGAGAATGGTGTGCATCCACCTTTTGTGTTACTCGATGGCGAGAAAGTCAATTATGCAGGTCTACAGCCAATAGAAATCAAATTGAAAGCTGTTCAACTAGAAAAACCAGATATAATAAGTATACGGGGAACCGTATACCTGACAAACAAGAGATTAGTTGTACTTGCCATTAAGTCTAACTCTGCCCAGGATAATGATTCGTTTTCATTATTGTACAAAGATATGATATCATACAAATTAGACATGCCATGGTTCGGAAGCAATAGCTACAAGATCCTTTTCAAAATCTCTAGTGAACAAAGCGGGCTCAACTATCTCTATACATGGCAATGTACTATTCAATTCACACAAGGTGGGGCTATTGAATTCCATAACGAGTTCTCCAAGCTGAAAACTTGGTTTGATAATAACCAAGAGGATGAACCTCTACCAGCATATACCGGATAAAATACACGCTCCTTTCCATATTAGGAAGTCTAGCGTGCGAATTTTAATTTTTTTTTTTTTTTTTTTTTTTTTAAATTTCGCATTTTCAAGAAGCAAAAAAAGTTCGGGTTTGGCTTTGCCCTTTTGAAGCGTAGGGAAATATTGACAAGTAAACAAAGCGACAGTGACAAAAGTTTGGATCATTTGGGAGATTAAAGATGGATTTTAGTAGACCCATTCCAAGAGAAGAAGTCCAGAAGCTTTATGAGGTGAGTACTCGTTATGGGTGAAGACACCCTTAGTGGTGGACAAACAATCTCAAGACACGCCATCCCTGAGAAAGATATACACAGGATATACACACACGCTTATACACTGTGGAAAAGTTGGTGATGTCTGGGGATCTACTGAGAAATGATAAGACACAAGAAAACTAACACATTTTAACAGCGATGGCAACAGATTAAGGCACAGTTGGGCGAGGGTGCCGTACACAACAATGAATTCATACACTTGTCCAAGGTGTTGAGATACATTTCCAAACAACAGGAAATGGCTAGAAGATTATTGCAACAGCAACAAGGTCAAGCTGGTAACCAACAACACCAACAACCTGCGCCAGCTCAAGGTCAAGCGCAACAGCAGGTCCAAAGTAACGGTACCAGTCTCGCTGGCACTCCTCAACAACAATCAATGCTTGCACAAGCTCAAGCAAATGGTAATGGCGTTGGTTTTGTACAAGGTAATAATAACAATAATAAC
Organism: Hansenula silvicultrix; assembly: GCA_030574755.1. Taxonomy (NCBI): domain Eukaryota; kingdom Fungi; phylum Ascomycota; class Saccharomycetes; order Phaffomycetales; family Wickerhamomycetaceae; genus Hansenula; species Hansenula silvicultrix. The sequence continues at coordinate 54,673 of JAJMFL010000027.1, read as the reverse complement.
AATAGTAATGGCGGGCAGGGAACAATAGGCAATGGATTTGTAAGTAACCTTCAAGCTTCCATCCCTCAAGCTACTACGCCTCAACAAAATTTTCAGCAAGCTAGACAACAACAATTTGTTCAACAACAGCAACAACAACAGCAACAACAACAACAGGCTCAAATCCCACCACAGCAGCAGCCACCACAACAACAGGCTCCTACTGCTGCTGGATTCGCTGGCAAAAATCCATTAAATAATGGTCTGTTTGATCCTGAACAATCCGTTTTGCTGAAAGCTCAAATTGCTGCTTTCAAATGTCTTGTGAAAAATCTACCTGTACCTCAAGAAGTAAACCATATACTGGCAAGATCATTAGCAAGTACTTTGAAAAAGGGAAATGGTCAACAGCCTCCACAGCAGCAAGGTCAAATGCCTCAAAATCAACAGCAGCAGCAGCAGCAGCAACAACAACAACAGACCCCACAAGTTATACCTCAGTCTTCACATCCAACACCTCCACAACAAAGGACTTCAATACCACAAATAAATCAACAAGTACCACAACATATACCAAATCAACAACAACAACAACAACATATTCCTACACCTCCAGTTGTTTCCAATCAATCTCCACAAGTCTCCGTTCGTTCAGGAACTTCTCAACAAAATACCCCAATAATACAAAACAAGCCTAATCCTCAACAAAAGAAGTCTCAAAGGTCAAGTGTTTCTGCTGGTCCTCAACAACAGAACCCATCGGGTCTGATAACATTCGAAAATCAGCCACCAGTTCCATTAGAAAAATTGAAGGAGGAATTTCCGAACATAACAACGATTGTTCCTTACAACGACCCAAAGATTAAAGTTGATAGTTATACCAAACCAATCCAACAAGAAGAAGTTCCTTATGAGTTGTTATTCCATCCAAAATCAAGAGTTATAATACCTGGTGTATTCCCTCAAGGTTTGGACGTCCAAGGTGCTGCTGAAGTGCGCGAAGCTGAAATCCAGTTCAACATTCAAGAAGCTTTAGATCAGTTCAAATTGGATGATGGAAAAGAGGCTCCAGAAGATATTGAAGATCTAATTGACTACTACTCTTTGAAATTACTACCATATCAGAAAGCTATGAGAGGTCATGTTTTGAGTCTCAATTATTTCAAAGATTCATTGTTGACAAATAGTCATCCAAATTTCTTAGCTAAGATTCGAAAGATTAATGCTGCAGATGCTCATATAACAAATAACTTATATCTACAACAACAGTCTCAAAAATTGAAAATCGAGCATAAAAAGAAGTTTGAGATAATTGAAAAATTGGCTTCAGAGTCCAGTTTCATTATCAAGAAGAGAATTGAGAAAGCTGAACAAGTTCAAAAATTTGGTAGAGCTATTGGTAATCTCCACGGTTATATCGAAAAGGAAGAGCAGAAGCGTGTTGAAAGAAATGCCAAACAGCGTTTACAAGCTTTGAAAGCTAACGATGAAGAAGCTTATATCAAATTATTGGATCAAACCAAGGATACAAGAATTACACATTTGTTGAAACAAACTAACTCCTTTTTGGATTCTTTGGCTCAAGCAGTGAAAGATCAGCAAAAGCAAACTCATGAACATACAAAAGCTTCAGGAGGTACAGTCACTGATGAATTTGAGAACATGAATGATGATAAGGAAAATATAGATTATTATTCAGTTGCTCATAGAGTTCGTGAAGAAATCAAGAAGCAACCAAGTATTTTGATTGGTGGTGAGTTGAAAGAGTATCAATTGAAAGGTTTGCAATGGATGGTATCTTTGTTCAACAATCATTTAAATGGTATTTTGGCAGATGAAATGGGTCTTGGTAAAACTATTCAAAGTATTTCGTTGTTAACTTATCTTTTCGAAGTTAAAAAAGTTCATGGTCCATTTTTGGTTATTGTTCCATTATCAACTTTAACAAATTGGAATCTAGAATTTGAAAAATGGGCACCTTCATTGAAAAAGATTACTTACAAAGGTACCCCTTCACTAAGAAAAGTTATGCAGCAAGATATTAAAAATCAAAACTTTCATGTTTTGTTGACAACTTTTGAATACATCATCAAAGATCGTCCTCTGTTATCTAAAATTAATTGGGCTCATATGATTATTGATGAAGGTCATAGAATGAAAAATTCCAATTCTAAATTATCATCTACTTTAACCCAATATTATCATACGGATTACAGATTAATTTTAACTGGTACCCCTTTGCAAAACAATTTACCAGAATTATGGGCACTATTAAATTTCGTTCTTCCAAAAATTTTCAATTCTGTGAAGTCTTTTGATGAATGGTTCAATACACCATTTGCAAATACTGGTGGCCAAGATAAGATAGAGTTATCCGAAGAAGAAACACTTTTGGTCATTAGAAGATTGCACAAAGTCTTGAGACCTTTCTTATTACGTCGTTTGAAGAAAGATGTTGAAAAAGATTTACCAAATAAAGTCGAAAAAGTTATCAAATGTAAGATGTCGGCTATTCAGAGCAAATTATATCAACAAATGCTTAAACATCACCAGTTGTTTGTGGGTGATGCAACTAATGAAAGATTGATACCTATCAAAGGTTTGAACAACCCTATTATGCAGCTGAGAAAAATCTGTAATCATCCATTTGTTTTCGAAGAAATAGAAACAGCTTTGAACCCAACAAATGAAACAAATAATAAAATTTGGAGAGTTGCTGGTAAGTTTGAACTTTTGGAACGTGTTTTACCAAAGTTCAAAGCTACAGGTCACAGAGTTTTGATTTTCTTTCAAATGACACAAATCATGGATATTATGGAAGATTTTTTGAGACTACTTGATATGAAATATTTGAGATTGGATGGTGCAACAAAACCTGATGATCGTACCCTTTTATTAAAACAATTTAACGATCCTAATTCAGAATATTTCGCCTTTTTGTTATCTACTAGAGCTGGTGGTTTAGGTTTGAATTTACAGACTGCTGATACTGTTATCATTTTTGACACAGATTGGAATCCTCATCAAGATTTGCAAGCTCAAGATAGAGCTCATAGAATTGGTCAGAAAAACGAAGTTCGTATTTTAAGATTGATCACTGAAGAATCTGTTGAAGAGGTCATCCTAGAACGTGCCCATCAAAAGTTGGATATTGATGGGAAAGTCATTCAAGCTGGTAAATTCGATAACAAGTCTACATCTGAAGAACAAGAAGCATTATTAAGGGCATTACTTGAAGCTGAAGAGACTAAGAAAGTTACCAAAGATGCAGATGATGACGAGTTAGATGATGACGAGTTGAATGAAATTTTGTCAAGAAACGATAATGAATTGACTTTATTCAAAAAAATGGATGAAGAAAATAAACATAAAAAAGTGCTTGGTCGTTTGTTTACAGAAGCTGAGTTACCACCAATTTACAAACGTGAACCATCAGATTTCTTCAAAGTTGAGAACGTTGACGATTATGGTCGTGGTGCAAGAGAACGTAAACAAACTTTCTATGACGAAAATGTTTCAGAAGAGCAATGGCTTAGAGAGATTGATGGTATTGAGGATGATGAAGAAGAGGAGGATGAATTTGGCGATATCAAACCAACGAAAAAGAGGAAAAGATCAAGAAAGAAGAATGATGGCATTGAAGAAGATCCAGATGCAGCTCAGCCAAGTGGGAGAAAAAGAAGAAGTGTACCACCGGTATCCAATGCTGGAACACCAGGTGATAATGGCGCTGGTAATGTTAACGGCGATGACGTTAACAGTTCGGCTTCTACGCCTACATTACCTGAATCAGAGATTGGTGACGGTTCCAAGACTCTTGGACAAGCTTCTAAGGGCAAAGGTCGTAGTCGTACCAAAGGTCCTGGCACAGGCCCACGAGCCAAAGGAGGTTTCGCAAGTGCTGGCACTGGTACTGGTAATATTGGGCGTTCAAGATCTCGTTTATTAGCTGCAGGGACACCGGCAAACAGATTACCAAGATTCTCAGATGTCTTGACGCCAGAAGATCGTGAAGATTTGAATAAAAAGGCTGATGAAATTTACCAATACCTGATCGACTACACAAATGGTGAAGGGCGTAAATTGAGTGAAATTTTCCTTGTCAAGCCTCCAAAAAGATTTTATCCAGATTATTATTTGTTAATCAAATATCCAATTGCATTTGATGTTATCAACAAAAGGATTAAAACGAATATATATGCTTCTTTGAAAGAACTTATGGAAGACATTCATTTGATGTGTGCCAATGCCAAAATCTATAATGAAGAAGGCTCGATTGTTTATGAAGATGCTGTTGTTATGGAAAATGTTGCATTGGACAAGTATAAAGAAGTTGCAGGTGAAGATGCAGATATAGATTTTACCGAATTCGATGCTGAATATACTACTAAAGTTGCGCCACCAACTAATGCTCAAGCTGATCCAAAAGTTGATTTAGGTGTCAATGGAGTTTCCACGCCAAACACCGGAGGAGATCTACCTCCAGCTGTATGAAACCTGATCTGACTTCACAAATACTATATATAACTCTATATCAATTGTATACTAGATATTTTGATTTTAAACACTGGGAGTTTTTGAGTTTTGTACCAATCTTAGACACGTAGTAGTGAACACGTAGACACGTAGACACGTAGACACGTAATTTTCCCCCCAAGTGTTTTAGCCTGTCACATGTTTCCAAAGATTGACATGTTTGGATCAATTAGGCAATCAGATCAACGTTTTCCAGTACTTTCACATGTTCACATGTGCTTTTTACGCGACATCACGTGCACTTCAAAAGCTATAATAGCGGTCAATTTTCCTCTGTTACGAGCCACAATTGACACTGCAAACGTTTTATTAAATTTTTTTTCCTTTTCGACCTTAAACGAGCACAGAGATTTTTTTTCTCCCGTTTGTCGATTTTGGCCGATCGAGTATATAAACAAAGCTCGGTCCTTAAAATTTTCATCACTGAGATATACAGAGGATTGATTTTTTTTGTTTGATAATATATCATCAATTCCTTTTTGTCTTATCTTTAATCGAATTGTAATTGGAAACAATGGCTGCTGAAACTTTTTTATTTACCTCTGAATCTGTTGGTGAAGGTCACCCAGATAAAATTTGTGATCAAGTGTCTGATGCTATCTTAGACGCTGCTTTAGCTGTTGACCCATTGTCAAAAGTTGCATGTGAAACTGCTGCTAAAACAGGGTTAATCTTAGTCTTCGGTGAAATCACCACTAAGGCTCAATTAGATTATCAAAAAATTATTAGAGATACTATCAAACACATTGGTTACGATTCAAGTGACAAAGGTTTTGACTACAAAACCTGTAATGTTTTAGTTGCCATTGAACAACAATCACCAGATATTGCTCAAGGTTTACATTATGAAGAAGCTTTAGAAAAATTAGGTGCTGGTGATCAAGGTATCATGTTTGGTTATGCTACTGATGAAACCGATGAAAAATTACCATTAACAATTTTGTTATCACATAAATTGAACAAGGCTTTAGCAGATGCTAGAAGAAACGGTGCTTTACCTTGGTTAAGACCAGATACCAAGACTCAAGTCACTGTTGAATATGAAAAAGATGGTGGTGCTGTTATTCCAAAAAGAGTTGATACCGTTGTTATCTCAACTCAACATGCTGATGAAATTAGTACTGAAGACTTGAGATCAGAAATTCAAAAACACATTATTGAAAAAGTTATCCCATCCAATTTATTAGATGACAAAACCGTTTACCACATTCAACCATCTGGTAGATTCGTTATCGGTGGTCCACAAGGTGATGCCGGTTTAACTGGTCGTAAAATCATTGTTGATACCTATGGTGGTTGGGGTGCCCACGGTGGTGGTGCCTTCTCTGGTAAAGATTTCTCAAAAGTTGATAGATCTGCCGCTTACACCGCTAGATGGATTGCTAAATCATTAGTCCATGCTGGTTTAGCTAGAAGAGCTTTAGTCCAATTATCTTATGCCATTGGTGTTGCTGAACCATTATCAATTTACGTTGACTCATATGGTACCTCTAAATACTCAAGTGAAGAATTGGTTAAAATTATCAAATCTAATTTCGATCTAAGACCAGGTGTCATTGTCAAAGAATTAGATTTAGCTAGACCAATCTATGCTAAAACTGCTTCATACGGTCATTTCACTGATCAATCAAATACTTGGGAACAACCAAAACCATTAAAATTTTAAGTTTAATGAGTTTGATATAACTATTTTTTTTCCAAAAACGTTATTTGCATATTCAATTCTTAAAGAACTATACATCAGAATTTAATGAAGGAATTCACGCTCAACTCGTTTATTCCAACTCTTTTAACATACAAGACATCTATAGATACATACGCATGTATCTGTATATGTCTTGATTAATTTTTTTTTATCAAAATTTTACATCAAAATGAAAAACTTTGAAAAATGATTCTCCAGATAGATCGATATATACAGAACCATTTTTTCCCAGTTTAGATTTTTTTTGCTTAAACATTTTTATCTTTTACAATTTAACGGCTACATAATGATAGATTTTAACGGTACATATAGTCCTCAACAGGCATTTTTAATAATAATGATTATAAAGAAATTATATAATAAGATTATGTAATAATTGAGCCGAGAGAACTTACATAATATCTGATATAATCAGTCCTTCTCAATATTTAGCTTTTCTCCATTTTTTCGTTTGGCGCAAAATTAACCGCCCAAAAGAAAAAATGAGTGACATTTTCACAATGGAAAGTTCCTTAAAAGCTTAAAAAAGCTCAATTGTGGGTGAGTAAAACTGTAGTGGGAAGTTGTATATAAGTATGGAGATATTCCCCTTTGGTTGGAGTTTAGTTTTGCATCTGTTGAAGATGGATTGAAAAGATACAAACAAAAACAATGTTGAGATCTATCAGACAATACTCCACGCATGTAGACCTCAAGTCTACTTTAAAGCAAGCTATACCTGCTAAAAGAGAATTGTATCAGTATGTGAAGAAGAATCTGGCCAATAAGGAGATTGGTGATTTAACCGCTGGAGGTACTATTGGTGGTATGAGAGGATATAAGGCGCTACTTTGGGAAGCCTCGGTGGTGGATCCAAATGAAGGTATTAGATTCCATGGCCATACTATTCAAGAGTGTCAAGAGTTTTTACCTAAGGCAAAAGATGAGATTGGTGATTCCAAAAGTGAATTTTTACCTGAATCAATGTTTTGGTTCTTGTTAACTGGCGAAAAACCTTCACAGGATCAAATCAACGATTTTAGTAGTGAATTGGCTTCAAAAGCTGAGTTACCTGGTTATTTGAACAAGATCTTGGACTCGTTTCCAGCTTCTTTACATCCAATGACTCAATTATCAATTGCAATAAGTGCATTGAATAATGATTCACATTTTGCTAAGGCTTATGCTAGTGGGATCTCGAAAACAGACTACTGGGAATATACTTTTGGAGATTCAATCAATTTAATTGCCAAATTACCTGCAATCGTGGGGAAAATTTATTCAAATACTTATCATCAAGGTAAAGAATTGGGGTCTTTGAATCTTGATAAAGATTGGAGTTATAATTTATCTTCCCTATTAGGGTTAACATCAAATGATTCTATAAACATCAACAACTTGAGCACCGAACAGTCCAAAGATTTTGTCAATTTGGTTAGATTATACTGTGCATTGCATGGAGATCATGAAGGTGGGAATGTTAGCGCTCATACTACACACTTAGTCGGTTCAGCTCTTAGTGATCCTTATTTAAGTTACAGTGCGGGTGTACAAGGTTTAGCGGGTCCACTACATGGCCTAGCAGCTCAAGAAGTTGTAAGATTTATTGTTGAAATGAATTCACAGTTGAAAGGTGATATTGCTAATAAAGCCAAGATTGAAGAATATCTTTGGACTTTATTAAACTCTAAAAGAGTTATTCCCGGGTATGGTCATGGTGTCTTGAGAAAACCTGATCCAAGATTTGAAGCAATGTTACAGTTTGGATTGAAAAGATCTGATCAATTTGCAAATGATGAATTATTTCATCTTGTCAAAAATTTAAGTGAAATTGCCCCAAATGTCTTGAAACAACATGGTAAAACTAAAAATCCATTCCCAAATGTTGATTCCGGGTCCGGTGTTTTATTTTATCACTATGGTGTAAAAGAACTTTTATTTTTCACCGTTATATTTGGTGCTTCAAGATCCCTTGGTCCATTATCTCAATTGATTTGGGACCGCGTCTTGGGGTTACCAATTGAAAGACCAAAAAGTGTTGATCTAAGAACATTGGCACAATGATCTGTACCAGCTCATACACTAACTTATTTATTCTGCTACCTTATTTATTTATTTATCTATCTATTTATTCAATACACGATATATCTCGAAATATTCAAATGCGTACTTCGTCTATTGTGATTACTCAGCTGTGCATACACCCCTGACATAAGCCATCTCCACAAAAAATCATACTGAGTTGTTTTCTGTATTAAACTTTCCTCCCTTTGCAAAAAATAACCGACAAAGGGTCATTTTTTTATATGAATTCAAGATGGGTTAAATGAGTTTCCAATCGGATGCTAAATCGGTATTGACTTGTTGATATATTAATTATATATATATAGAACCAATATCTTACAGAGACTCCAAAGTTAATTGAGATCAGTAGCTTAACTTTACTACAGATTTTTCAAGTCACAACCCATACAAAGCCATGCAAAGATTCAAGAGATCTTTTTACTCAAGTGCTGCAAGAATGTCGAATATCATTACTGAAAATACAAGACCAGAACCTGATAAAGTACTAAAAGATATATCTTCCTATATTCATAATTACCAAGTTGATTCTAAATTGGCTTATGATACTGCAAAACTATGCTTTTTAGATACTTTAGGGTGTGGATTAGCCGCTCTAAAATATCAACAGCCAAAGAACATTATTGGACCTATAGTCCCTGGAACTAAAGTGCCAAACGGTACAAGAGTTATTGGTACACCTCATGAATTGGATCCAGTTCGTGGTGCTTGGAGTATCGGGACTTTGATTAGATGGTTGGACTATAACGACTGTTGGTTAGCTGCTGAATGGGGGCACCCTTCTGATAATTTGGGTGGTATCCTTGCTGTGGCCGATTACTTAACAAGGGCTCATAAAGCCGGTGTAGAAGGCGGTAAAATCTTCACTGTCAAGGACGTCTTGGAAGGTATGATTAAAGCTCATGAAATTCAAGGTGTTTTAGCATTGGAGAACTCTTTCAATAAAGTTGGATTAGATCATGTTATATTGGTTAAAGTTGCCACTACAGCTGTTGTTTCTAAAATGTTGGGTCTTGACTATGATCAAACAATTGATGCAATTTCACAAGCATTCGTCGATGGTCAATCTTTAAGAACTTATAGACATGCACCAAACACAATGTCAAGAAAATCGTGGGCCGCAGGTGACGCTGTTTCAAGAGCTGTCAATTTGGCTTATCATGTGAAGAATGGTGAAGGCGGTATGCCATCAGTTTTGACAGCAAAAACCTGGGGGTTTTATGACGTTTTGTTCAAAGGCCAGGAGTTTAAATTCCAAAGACCTTATGGCTCGTATGTTATGGAAAATGTCTTGTTCAAGATTTCATTCCCAGCTGAATTTCATGCTCAAACTGCAGTGGAAGCTGCTTTAACTTTACACGGGAAATTAAAAGAGATGGGGAAAACTTATAAAAATATCAAATCTCTTAAAATTAGAACTCAAGAAGCTGCAATGAGGATTATCGATAAAAAAGGTCCACTATATAACTATGCTGACAGAGACCATTGTATTCAATACATGGTTGCAGTTCCATTAATCCACGGCCGTTTAACTGCAGATGACTATAGCGATGAAATTGCTTCAAATCCTGATATTGACGCTCTAAGAGACAAGATGTATTGTGTTGAAGATGAGTTGTTTTCCTCGGATTATCACGCACCTGATAAGAGATATATCGGTAATGCTTTAACAATTGAGTTAGATGATGGTACCCTTTTGGAAGAAGTGGTTGTGGAATATCCAATCGGTCATAGAAAAAGAAGAGATGAAGGTAAACCTGTCTTGTTGAACAAATTTGAAAGACATGTCTCAGAACACTATGATAACCCTGACAGAGTTGATAGAATCTTGAAAGCAAGCTATTCACCAGACTTGGAAAATACCGATATCGATGAATATATCAACTTGTATGTGAATTGATAAGAAAAGTTTATCTATATATTTATTTAATTAAAACGGTTATTTATTGGCAATACCTTGTTTCGTAGTAGACCTAGTACACATTTGTGGTTTCACTTAAGAGTCAGAAGAGTAAGTATCCTAGCTCATCCGGGGTTGACACTCATATGACAATTAATCTACCACCACAGCTACAACAATGTCGTCGGTACCCACTAAATGCTTTCCACATTAGAGTATTAACCACAATAAAATCCTGCAAAGTTGCTTCCAAATGACTATTCAAATTCTTAGCAGTGGCTAAGTATACAAAGCATCAATTGCACTGTTTGCAAAATAAATTCGCGATTATCCAAGATTGAGTTTCGCGGGCTCTTTGAATTTTTGTTGATGTTATTTTGGAGTGGCAATTTGAATCTTTCAAGACGTTTGCATAGGTTGCACAATTCAATTGGGGTTTTTTAGTTCAATTACTTTTATAAAGCAGCTTGAGAATAGCGAAGTCTGAATAGGATCCACACAGAAACTTGGAAAACACAATGTCAACTCTAGAGGAAGTTGCTGATATACAAAATCCGGAAGATGAAGAAATAGATCAAGAAATCTTAAATTCTACAACAGAAGATATAAACAGTCGTACTAGACTGCTAGACAATGATATCAAAATCATGAGATCTGAATTACAAAGATTATCACACGATAAACAAGTGATGCTGGATAAAGTGAAAGATAATAAAGAAAAAATTGATAATAACAGACAGTTACCATATCTTGTGGGTAACATTGTCGAATTACTAGATGTTGAAGCAGAGGAAGAAGCTCAAAAGCAAGGGGCAAATATTGATTTAGATTCCACTAGAGCTGGTAAATCAGCTGTTGTCAAAACTTCTACAAGACAAACAATCTTTTTACCCTTGGTTGGTCTTGTCGATCCAGAAACATTGAAGCCAAACGATTTAGTTGGTGTCAACAAAGATTCATATTTAGTTTTAGATACTTTACCGGCAGAATATGACTCGAGAGTGAAAACCATGGAGGTCGATGAGAAGCCAAAAGAGACTTATTCAGACATTGGTGGGTTAGATAAACAAATCGAAGAGTTGGTGGAGGCTATTGTCTTACCAATGAAACAAGCTGAAAAATTCAAAAAATTAGGTATAAAGGCACCAAAAGGTGCTTTAATGTATGGGCCACCAGGTACCGGTAAAACTCTTTTAGCAAGAGCTTGTGCTGCTCAATCAGAAGCTACTTTTTTGAAATTAGCTGCTCCACAATTAGTTCAAATGTTTATTGGTGATGGGGCTAAATTAATTCGTGATGCTTTCGCGTTAGCCAAAGAGAAAGCGCCAACTATTATATTCATCGATGAATTAGATGCTATCGGTACCAAGAGATTCGACTCCGAAAAATCAGGTGATAGAGAAGTCCAAAGAACCATGTTGGAGTTATTGAATCAATTGGATGGTTTCGGTTCAGATGATCGTGTTAAAGTTTTAGCTGCAACAAATAGAGTTGATGTTTTAGATCCTGCCTTATTAAGATCCGGTAGATTAGATAGAAAGATTGAATTCCCATTGCCATCAGAAGAAGCCAGGGCATCAATTTTACAAATTCATGCAAGAAAAATGACTGTTGATGGTGCAATCAACTGGCAAGAGTTATCAAGATCAACTGATGAATTCAACGGTGCTCAATTGAAAGCAGTTGTCGTTGAAGCCGGTATGATCGCCTTGAGAAATGGTCAATCAAGTGTCAAACATGAAGATTTCATTGAAGCCATCGGTGAAGTTCAAGCAAGAAAAACCAAATCAGTTTCATTCTACGCATAGGTTGTGTATACTAGTTTATGCAAAAAATGAAAAACTCTGTACCATATCATTCATTCATAGTAATAAATTTTACCCGAAGAGCCTGTAAAAATCACTTTACTAACTTCTTTTGTATTCCATAACACCTGTGTTATTGCTTTGTCATCAATCTTGAGCTTTTTGATTAACTTTGTTGTCTTCCAGTCCCAAAACACAGCATTACCATTAGAATCACCACTTACAACGTCCTTCCCATCTGGAGAAAAGTCTATACCGATACCGTAACCTGCACAATTATGACCAGTGAATAACTTCTTCTTATTAGTTTTATATCTATCTTTAGTACTAAACACCATGATGGTATTATCCATAGACTGAGCAGCAAAGTATTTACCTTGTGGATGGACTTTGGTAACAGGCATTGAATGTAAAGTTGGGTCACTTATCAATTTTATAGGAATGTTGATTTGTAAATCCCAAACACGCACGGTCTTATCCTCGGAGGTCGATATGAATCTTTTGTTTTCTAGGAAGGTGATACTATTGATCGAACCCAAATGGTGGTCGTAGGTTTGGATCACTTTCTTTTCTTTGATACTGTAATGATCAATTTTACTATTCATCAATCCAACGATGAATTCATCGTCATTGAAAGGGTTAAACTTTATTGTGTTACCAACTGACTTCGTTCTGAACTTCTCTAGGCATTTCCCTGTCTCGGTGTCCCAGAGCTTTATGAAATGGTCATAGCTTGTACTTAAGAATCTGGTACCATCGTTATTGAACGCAATATCTTTGATTGGTTTATTATGACCGAAAAATCCTCTTAGCAATTCACGCTTGTGATAAACAGACCATAAAAATATGTTGGAGTCGTTACCACACGATAGCATTAAATGATTAGACTTGGGAAATAACACAACTTTATTCGTACCATTGGCATGTCCCTTCCATACGTGGATTTGTCTTTTGGGAATGAAGCACTCATCAGGTACTGAATCATTGGTGAGATTTATACCAACATCTGTCGGTACATGCATATATGTTCTTCCTTGGTAATCCCTTTCAGACTCACCGAAGAACTCAGTTGACTCTTGTGGCTCTTGATCTTCGGAGTGTTCGTCTTCAGACTGGTTTTCTGCTTCTTCTTCTTCTGGCTCACTTTCAGACCCATTGGCTTGTTCTTCACCACTACTCGAGGAATCATGGTACTTCGCCCATGGCCCAGCATAACTGTTATCCCCATCTACCCTGCTTGCATTCCCTTTCTTGAATCTCTTGGACTTGATTCTGATTTTGTCCTGCTTTGAAGGTTTCAAATCCGTGATGTCTCTTTTATTAAGCCTTTGTGCCATAGACTGATCTCCGATGACTGTGTTGTTACCATATAAGCTTTTTGCGTACCCTAAATTCTCAAAGTTCCTTCTCTGTATCTCAAAGGTTGTGTCATCAAAACTCTCTTTCTCAATATGACCAGTTATTGTCTTTTGTACCAACTGATTACTACTGTCGTCTGTTTTGGTTATTGTTAAATCCTGCCTTGGTGCCTCTTTAACTTGAGGAGCAGCTGTTACTTTCACCGAGGCAAACTTTATATCACTACCACCATTCTCATCTTCAGAAGAGGAATACCCAGCAACCAATGACATCTTCAACTACGCTTGGTCTTTCTGCTGTATCTCATGAATGTGTTGGTATCACCTTCTTTGTATATAAATTTCGAAAAAAGCTGACAAGTAGTGCGACAATCAAAAGTGACGATAAATTTTAATTTGTATTTCTGAAGATGAGATGAGCTTTTAGATAATGATTAGGAACAACTTGGCTAGAAGAGCTACAAGCAAGACGAAGAAAATGTCAAAGAGAAGAATCCAAGAGGAGGAGGAAGAATCCGATATCGATATCAGCAGTACCGACTCGGTGAGTGGCACTTTACTGGATTTTGAAAGTATCGGAAACTAACATCTGCGCATAGGAAAACTCAGATCAAGAAGAAGGAGAAGAGGAAGAGATAGTCAATGTTGATTTTGATTTTTTTGATATAAACAAAGACATTGATTTCCATGCCATCAAGAATTTGACCCGTCAGTTATTGGGTGAAGACTCGAAAAAGCTACAAATCTCAGCGCTTGCCGATATCATTCTAGAGGCGCCAACTATTACTATCAAAACCGATGGGAAGGATTCAGACCCATATGCCTTCTTATCGGCTTTGAGCTTGAAAGAGCTGAAAAGCAACGATTATATCAAGTACGTTCAGAAATCAGAAAGCCAGTTGGCATCACAATTAAACAAGATATCTCATAAAAATAATGCCTTGCTACTAGGTGAAAGAATGATCAACATGCCAATCCAGGTGATACCTGCGATATATAAGTTGACACTGGAAGAAGCGGAAAAGGCCAATGGTGCTGCGTATGATAACTACTTGTTACCATCCAGAAAATACGAAATAAATGAAGAAGCTGAAGATAACTCCAAGAAGAGAATTAAGACAGTTGAAGTTGATTATTTCCATTTCGAAGATCAATTCTTTGAGCAAAACGCAACTTTCAAAACTCAATTGCAGTCAAGAGGTGGTGTGATTCAAACTTTCACCGTCATCAGTCATGATAATTTGGTAAAGTCTATTGGTCAGCTTGAAGATTCCATCTCACAAATATTTGGATAAACCTGCTCTACAAAGTATAGCCTTTATAAGGAGTGTTTTTTGATATTTTTTTTTATTTGTAGCTTGTTCATACAGACCAAGGGTCTATACCGATTATTGAGCCGTGTTGGCTATTACCACAACTAAATAGTTCCCAGGTATATCCAACATGATCAAGCCATATTGTTATTGGTTTTGTCGTCTTCTTATGACCTTGAAGATCAGCAGTTGAGGGAAGAACAATATAAGCGGTTTTTGATCCTGCTTTATGATTATTCTTGACTTCTGCTAATGAAATACTCAACTGTTCAACTGCATCGTTAAACTCCAATCCGTGCATTTCAAACCAAATCTCATTATCAACTGTTTCTGAATACGTATATAAATCATCATCTGCTGCTTTCAATGCGTCAATAGCCTTTTCTTCAAACTTACTTGCCTTTTCGCTTAAACTTTTAGCCTTCCCACCGTTGTTTGAGACGTATGACTCTGTGGACATTTTTGCATGCTTCTTTCTCTGAATTTCATTCTTTATTGCTGCAATTCTGTTCGAGACATATGACTTTAGATGTTTATTTTGTGTTGTATCTTCCCATGGAACTATAGAAGGTTTCTTAATTGGCTTGACGATCCGGATAGCCTTTGAAGCAACAACGGCTGGAGTTGGAGAGGAACTTGTGGCAAGAGCAGAAGATGAATACGGAGGAGTGGTAAATGTTGGGGTAACTGGGGTATGAGATAGAGATGATTCGAAATCAAATGTTTCCGGTGGTGTTAGTGGAGTTTTCAGGTCAAGGTCGTGTTTGAATAAGCATTTTTCACCAGCTAGACAATTACCTTTAAGCCAAAAGCTGCACGTTCTTTGGCTTATATCGTGGCTGAACTTACAATCAGACCTCAAGCATTGGCCATTCTTTATTAAAAATGAGCATAAGGTCTTGTTCTTTTTGTCATGCGAAAAAAAAGGTTGTTGTGAAGGGGCTTGTGATGATGAATGGGAAGAGTTGGTTTTTGATACTGGAATGGCTGATACAGATTCGGAGCTCTTGAGCTGTTTCATCAAGTGTTGCGCGGCTTCAATCATATCATAGCCATTGATTTTCAAAGCTTGTTCGATTTTTTGTTTGGGCAAAGTTTCATTGAACAAACTGTTCAATTGGTCGATTGGTGATGATGTTGGTTGAGGTGCTGAGGCTCTTTCGCCATAAAGTTCTTTCCTAAGTTTTTGAGTCTTTAGTAATAGATCTTGATATTCGACTTCTGTTTTCTCTTTCAACTCTTTACCAGATTTCCAGCTTTGTTTCTTTCTTTCATTCAAAGCATCCAACTCTCGAACTTGTTTCTCAAGTTCCAACCTTCTTTCAAAACTCGGTATATCAATTTTAACCTCTCTTTCCTCAACTTTAACAATCTTAGCCTGAGGTTCTCTTCGCCTCGAGGGATCCTTGTGATTCCATAATATATCCAAAATGATTTTTTCAGCTTGCTTAGACGAACATTTGTACTTTTTGGTAACCAAATCGTCCAAATAATTAATCTTATCTTCCTCAAAAATAGAATCGTTATTTAAAATCTTGTTGCATTCTTCTTCGAAATCTGTCATCTTTACTGCTCCAAGCGCCCTAAAACAAAACCGCCAGCCAAGTCAGTTAAAATATAACCAAATACCACTATGGACCCTGACTTTATCCAAGTATACGAGTGTATATCCGTGACGTCTCAACTCCACAGCATAGTCATTATCTTTTGTGATATAGATTGACTTCACTATAAACTTGTACAGTGCTGCCCGAACCACGAAGAGCGAGTTTCGCGCTTTTTGAGATGTTTTCGCGAATTTTTGCCGATTTTCGTTCAAAAAAAAAAAAAAAACCAGCGTCACCGCAAAACAACAAACAGAAAACCTTTAACAAAAGCCCGTCAAAAGTTGTCATTTTTTTATTGAAATAGCTCAAT
>JAJMFL010000027.1:0-37999 GCA_030574755.1 Hansenula silvicultrix | reverse complement strand
GTGCTTTATGCTGTTTTGCCGCTAGTCACGAAACCCACAGCTTTTATTTTCACAAAGTACAGGTCGGAAATCAATTTGATTTTGGTAAACAAAGCGTCAACTAAGTAACCATTGATATCCACTGGCTGAGAAACTAGGACAATTGCATCGAATTACTATAGATTGACGTTGATTGGGCTATTAAGATTGACATTCTGATTCTCATATCATGTCTGTGGGCTCACCAAACATGGAAAGGCTTCGTCTGGAAGCTATTGAAAGACGAAGAATAGAAAGCACAGAGCTAATTACCAGTCGAAAAAGAAAACTATCAGAGTTATATACAGTTTCCAATCTGTCACGTATAAGAGACGTCAACCATGAGGATCAATTGAAGCCGATAAGGGAGAACTTGCTGAGTTTTTTGGAGAAGAACGATTTACAAAATGGCCATGAGTTTGATATGAAGACTCTTCAAGAACAAATTACTAATAGTGGACCGTTGTTGAAGCAGCAGACGCGAGATGGTATTTCTCAATCAAGTTCACAGACTGCCTCAAAGAACGTCTCGCCTCAGGCTCAATCAATAGCACAATCACATGCCCAAACTTCGCTCAAGTCCGGAACGACTGTCACAAATCAACAACAGCCAATTTCATCAGATACAACACAACAGAATTCAAGCGACTCGAACAGGCAAATACCCAGTAACCAAACATCTGTCAGCCCTGCTTTACAGAAACAAATGCTACAATCGGCACAATCTGTGAATGTTTCTCAAACAGCCAAGCCACATCCTCATATCGAACAATCGAAAGAGCAGCCCTCACAAGATCAACCTCCTGCAGATAAACCTACACAAGTATCCGGCTCCATACAAGAGAGTTTACCACAACAACAACATCAATCTGGTCAGCAACAAGTTTCTTCCCAACCTCAATCTGGAGAGCAGCAAGCACAAGAGCAGAGACTTGAAGGGGAGAATGGTGGAGTTTCGCAGCTTGAGGCCCAAGGCGAATCTTCTCAATCAAGTGTTCAAGACTCTCATCAACAACCAAGTCAAAGACAATCTCAGACTCAGAATCAAAGCGCTTCAACCATTACAAGTTCAGAGCCAAAAGATATACAAAGATCAGCCCGCACGCTCTCCAATCGCTCAAGTTTGATAAGGAAGAGAAACAAAAAAGATCGAGCATCGTTTTTCGATTTCAAAAATCAGGAAGCTATTGATACACATGTCTTGCTCTTGAAAGAACAACTACCCGCTAAAATTGCTGAAGCTACACCACTAGCTGAACTATATTACCTGGCGCAAACTCTACCATTGGTAAAATTAATGCCATCCACGCACAAAGTGGTAACTTCAACAATGTATGAAACTGCACTAACTGAAGGTAAAATAAATGTCGTTCACTCGCGAATTGAAGAGCTGAAAAGACAAGGTAAATGGAGTTTGAAGCAACCTACAAAATTTGTCGATCCAATTAGAAGCGGCCAGAAGACACACTGGGATCATTTATTGTCAGAAATGAATTGGATGGCAGTTGACTTCAGAGAGGAAAGAAAATTGAAGATAGCGACTTGTGCCTTCATTGCCCAATCAATTGCTGATTACTGGAATTACGGTAAAGTGTGTTGTGTTAAGAGAAAAGCTGTCACACACTTGAATGATGCTAAGAATGATGATGACATTGAAGTTCCTGATGCTCCAGTGGCCGCTTCACAGGAAGAGGAAGACTCGATTGATATTTCGAAGCTATTGGCAAGACCTGATCCGAATGAAGAAATAAATCCAACAGTATTGCCAGAGATTTCTGAAGAAGAGTTCAAAACGAAAAAAGATCAAGAAAATCCGTCTCCTTTTAAATTAAATATAAGTTTGGATGAATTAAATGATCAAGATAGAACTTTGTTGGACGAAATTCCGCTGTTCCAATCATTTGAGCAGTATGACGATAAATATGATAACTTACCTTTAGTTCCTGCCTCCAAGTCTTTGATTCCAATTGAAGATGATACTTGGTACAATGTTTTGTTCAAACAAATTGTTGATGACACAGTCTATACACCGCCACAACAAAAAGGCTTATTTGGATTTTCATCGCAAAAAAGAATTAACACGTCAATCAAACCTCCATCTCCTCCAAGTTTAAAATACCTGGATTTGAGAACACCAACTATCTGGTTACCAGAGGACGACCAAAATTTGATTGAGTATGTGAATAAATTTTCTTTCAACTGGGGTGTTGTCTCAGCTCATCTTTCCAAGAAACCTACCAGAAGTTATGCTTCAAACATTGAAAGAAGAACACCATGGCAATGTTTTGAAAGATATATTCAATTAAATGACACATTTCAAATCAACGATATGAGGGGTCAAAATTTTTTGAGTGCTACAAAATGGCTAGAACATGCGCATAATATACAAGCTACTACAAAAAGAAGAATTTCACCCTTAGGTGTTGGTGTTGATTCCATTCAAAGAGGTCATAAGCGTTTACGTTGGGCTAGTATGTTTGAAGCTGTTAGAAAATGTATGAGAAAAAGGGAGAGTGTCACTAGACCAAACAATAATCAAGTTCGTAAAGTCGCTGATGATAAAAAATTGGCCGCACCAACTCCTGCAGAATTGTCCAAGCTCAAGTTCGAAAGGGATAAAGCTATTCAAGAAGCTTATATGCAAAATTCTGTCAATGGTTTCAGAAACAGAGTTCCACCACCAGCTGTTGGTGCTCCTGGCGGTGCACCTGTACCTGCGAGAGCTGATAATCAACATTCTGTTCCAACTTCTGCTGGTGGTAGCAATGCTTTAGCAGCTCAGAGACCAGCTTCTCAATCAAGCATACAGGGTCAAAATGGTCCACAGGCTCAACAAAGGTTCGCTGATTCGGTTAGTAGACCAAACTCAACTCCTTCTTCCCAAGTACCTCAAGGTCAAGCTTCACACGCCCAAGTCCCACAAAGCCAACAGTTGCAACAACAAACTCAAAGAGCAGGAATCCCTGTTGCTAACACAAATGTGGGTATGAATAACGCTGCTGCTGCTGCGGCTGCTCAAAGGCTTATTCAAAGTCAAAGCAACGGGCAAAAAATCCTTGGTCCAAATGGTGTGCCTTATACGCCAGAACAAATACAGCAATTGATGCAATTGAGACAAAGAAAGTTGATGCAACAGCAAGCTCAGCAGAAACAACAGCAAGCTCAACAGTCTCAACCTCAGTCTCAATCTCAAGCTACACAGAATCAGGCTTCTCAAACTTTACCACAATCACAATCTGTTATAAACTCAAATGGATTACCACAAGTTTCACCATCTCCAAATAACTTGGGCAGTGCGCAACTATCAACTGGTAATGGAATTAATTCACCAGGAGTGAACAATAATACACCAAGAGCTAATAGTAATTCCCAAGGATCTAATGTTTCTAGTCCTTTGATTGGACAATCACAACCTCACCAAATGACAAACAACAACAATGGTAATGTTAGACCCTCTTTCGTCCCAGCTCATGTTTCCGCTATTATCAATCAAATACAATCACAAAATCCGAATATGTCGAAGCAAGAAGTTACAAAAGTTGCAGCACAGTATCTCGCTAATTTACAAGCTAAACAATATCGTTCCAATGCAAAGAATGGTAACAATGGAGGTGTCAATTCCAGTAATGGTAATAGCATGGGTTCTTCGCCTATCCCAAATAATACAGCTCCAGCCTCACAATCACGCCCTGCTTCAAATCAAGCTTCACCAAGTGGATTTTCCCAGGCAAAAGTCAATGCTGCTGTACCTACACCTCAACAGATCCTGCAACAACAGGGTGTTTCGTCATCACCTCCACTACAATCGCCTAGAGTTCAACAAGTCCAGCCTCCACAACAAAATGTTAGGCAATCACCAAATACCAATTTACAGATTCCGTTGCAACCAGCCAACCAACAGTCGCCTTCTCTAACACCCCAACAAAAGGCGCAACTGGATATGTTGAAAATATTGCACGCTGAACAACAGCAAAAGAGACAACAGCAGCAACAAGCTCAGAACAGAAATGGGCAACAACCCCAATAGGAATTACATGGGCTGCTGAAGTAATTTGGCGATAGTGAACAGAGGTCCACCAGGGAGCAGTCACAACAAAAGGTGACGTTGCACGTTATGTATAGACTAATATTCGCTACAATGACAAGTAGGCTCATCTGAATAATGCTTTAATGAAAGTTATAATGCACAATGATGTAGATCGTTTAATTTAACCAATATTTCTCGCATACTAGTAAACAATTTTGATAATTCAATATTTGATTATAAGCTGTAGTTTGTGTGAAGTGTGAGACTTACATTGAAATATGACGAAATTTTAATTTGATCAATAGACGTATACTAAGTCAGCGTTGATTTAACTATAATATTATAAACGTAAAAAAGACAAAAATTGAAAGCCAAAACCTATGATTGAAAATGAACTTGCATGAAATATTTTTTTTATGTTCATGGGAACTTTCAAGTAGATCATGTTCAGACATTGAAATTATATGTATTAGTTTCTTCAACATCTGATCCATTGACCACGTAATTAACTTTCCATTTAATCTTTGCTGGAACGCCTGGATTTGCTGAGCTAATTTCAAAAGATTGAGTAACTGCATCTTTAGCAAAAGATCCTAAAAAGCTTCCACTTTGAGGTTCAAGTTTCAAGCTTAAAGATTTTGGGACAGCAATCAAAAATTGTAAGTTTGAAATTGCAAAAGTACCAGCATTTGAGAAAACAGCTTTTGCAGAGAGTGTAGTTGGCGAGGTTCTTGTTGCTTCGATTTCGAATTTCAAATGTTGAGATTCATTTACTAGTGAGCGTTGTTTGGATTGCTGTTGCTGTTGAGGATGTGATTGTGATTGACCGCCAAATTGTCCTATTAAAGATGTATCCAAGGAAGCAAATGCATTTTGGTTTGTAGATGCAACAGTTGGGTTTGAAGAGGTGGCTGTTGAAGTTGTGTTGGAATTATTTGAAGATAATTGATTGAAAATATCGTAGTTTGGTGAAGTAGCTCTTGAAGGTTGGTTTGAAGAGAAATCTAAAGTGATGTCACCACCTGATCCAAAGTTATTTGATTGTTGCTGAGATGAAGATCCATCGAACGATAAACTACCTAGTTCACCTAAAAGATCATCAGCTTGTCCATTGTTACCAGTTGGTTGTGGAGAGACATCATCGTCGAAATCAATCAAATTCAACGATTGTTGAACACCGGATCCGGCATTTGCGACTTGAACTTTTGAAGCATTTTGAACATCACCAGCTTTCAATAGGTTATATTTTTCTACTAGCGAGTTAACGGTATCGTTGATTTTCAATAAATCTTGAACGGCTTCTTCATCATCTTGTTCTTCTTCAATGATTTTTTGAATCTTCGGTTGCGCCACTTTCAAAGCACTGTATAATTCAACTAGAGTTTCATCACTTGTATCTAAAGAACCAGATTTTTCTGATGTTGCCAACATTTCATTGAAGATATCAGCTTTTCTTTTAAGCCTATCCAAATCTTCAGCGACTTGAGCTTTGCTATCGACCAAGTTATCATCTTTGAAACCAGCCATAATTTTCATCAATTTATTAGCTTCTTTCAAATCACTTGGTCTACCACGTCTAACTAATTCTTGTAATTTGGCAGCTTGAGCAATGGCCTCTTCTTTTTGTATTTCAGCAGCTGATTTCAAGTTATCAGATGGATTAAGAACAGATGCGTCTTCGGCTTTAACTTCTGGGAAGACATAACCTTTGTATGATAATAATCTATGCATGTCTCTAATGAACCCCAAATCTTCTTTATATTTCGAGGTTTTACACAATGTTTGATTCCATTCTTCAATTTGACCCAAGATCAATCTTTGAGGACGTGAATATCTCACTGGTGGCCTTTCTGGGAATCTTTTGACCAACTCATTCAAAAATTCTTTACGAGATATTTGTAAATGGAAGGGATAACCACAATTCTTAACCAAGACATCAAGAAGTGCCAATGCAAAGATTGAGGTATGACTATCCCTGCTGTTTATGAGACCAACAATAGTAATCGCAGCTTCTCTTGGACTGTTGTTCAGCGAAGTTTGTTAATAACAGTTGGATCTTAACAAAATCAAGAATAATACTCACGTTCCACCTTGTTTCTCGTTGATATAATCAGCAACGGCCAAGTTCAATCCCAAATCCGGTTCAGATAGTGTTGATCTACACGCTCTGTCTGTTTAATTGCCAAAGTCAGTACAATTGAACCCTTTCCCAAAGGCATTGAAGATCTTTGAAATCATCAACCCAGATGCAATCTATATAGGGTTTCCCCCAATAGATAACAGAATCACACTTACAAATCTTTCTGACAATGGAGGTGGCACCGCTTGGATGTGATCTTTCCGCATAAGACATTTTGCTATTCTATGATCTTCCAAGTACTCTCAATGACTCTCTAATTCAACTCAATGGCCAATACTTTACCTAGTTGCTCACAGTTCTCAATAAGAGTCCACCGTTTCCAATTCCCAACTCCCACAAGTTAAAGCAGCGACATCTCCTTTACGGTTGAATTGAATTCGCGGTTTCTATTTCCATTTAAAGCTATGAGAAGGGTTTCCCACGGGAGGGTAATGGTGTTGTATAGGAGATACTGGTAAGGGGAGATGCACTATAACCTCTCTCGGAGAATTGTATTTGATACTGCGCGTTGGAAGATATATGTATATGTTCAGTGCGTTCGGGTGTTGACTATTGTTGCCTTCCAAAAGATGTCTGATGCTAACAGTGCATCTATACAGAGGCCACATGATGCTCTTAGTAGTGGGTCTACGGGGAATACGAGCTCGGAAGATGTGACTTCCATACCTCATGACCAGCCAGAATCAAGCTATAACGAGGAAGATGATGATCCTTTGGGCGTGAAAAGATTGGCTTTGAGCTTCGACTATTTACTGTACAAGATAAGTGAGAAGATGGAGGGCTTAGCGCAACAGACTGAGCTGAGTGTTCTGGGGAAGAAGGAAATAGCTGAAAGAGAACTGCTTGATATTGAAGAGTCTATGGATAATTTAAAATCATTGATCAAGAAATGTGATGAGCTTGATGACGAATTCTCAATGATTGAACAGATTAGCTATATCGCTGCTGATTTCAAACAGAGAATTGCAGAGTTGGAAAGAAATGTAACGTGAAAATTAAAAAATGAGGACTACAAATCAAATGAGGTTTACCATGGTTTATCATCTATGAAATTTGTTATCATTATAAACTATACAAATAGACCATCCCAAAAATCACATTCACCAAACAATCAAAAACAAGAAAAGCAAAACACCAAAAGTCATTAATTCCCGAACTGCAAACACTTTAATAATCATTAATCGCTAGTTTGAATTTCAGATCTTCAATTTTTCTGTTTCTTACTGAACTATATTCTGTTTTCCTTTTGATTCGAACTGCTGCAACGACAAATTTGAACAAGATTCTCAAAGAGGGTTTTTTCTCCGAAATTAATTTATAATCTGGATAGATACCTGCTTGTTGTAACTTCTTGACGTCTTTCTTGATATGAGAGTCGGTAGCTTGAATTGATTTCAAGATGAATGAGTTTATAAATTTCAAATCATTAATTACATAATTGGATTTGTTTAGTTTCATTTTATAAAGATCGGATTGATCCTGAATGATTAAAAGCTCTTTATTATTCGATGAGTTTGAATTTTCATGAAGAATTGTACTATTTTGTAATTGACGATACTTTTTGACAATTTTATCCAACTTGTTTTCAAGTGAAACTTTCTCTTCACGAATAGCACGATATTTACCAAATAGTTCATTCTTCATATCATTGAATTCTCTATTAGTTTTCTCTATTTGTTTCTCTTTTACCGCTAGCTCGTATTGAAGCTGTTTTTCATCAGAATTATTTGAAAGCTTGTAGTGAACATTATCCAACTCCCTCTTTTGAGTTTTCAATTCATAACTCAGTTCTTGTACCTTATTATCAAGTTGTTTATTATCTTCAAGTATTAAGGCCTTATTCTTTTCCAAGTTAATTATTTGCTTTTCAAGTAGGTTTATCGTATCGATAGACTCTCCCAATTTATTATTCAATGTTCTAATTTTTAAATTTTTGTCATCGATTTTCTTCACTAGTATTTTGAGCTCATGTGAATGATCAGAAAGTTTATCGATTCCTCTGCCAGATGACGAGTTCTGCAAATTCTCTACTAACTTTTTGTAAGACTGTATTTCATTCTCATGTCCAGCTTTCAGACTTTCCAACTCAATTTTTAATGCTTTAATTTCATATTCTTTTGAACTTTTCAATCTCAATGCTTCCAACTTTTCATTATCAATTTGTTCAGTGGTTGAACTTTTCAATATTTTTAGTTCTCTTCTGGCTTTATGTAAATCATCTTCTTTTTCATTCAGTGCAAACCTTAATTTTTCTAGCTCCTTATTATGCTTCATAGATATTTGACTCAATTGATTTTCCTTTTCTGATAGCTCCAGTTGAAGCTCATTGCATTTCGAGGCTAAGCTTTTGAGTTCATACTTATCGTATGAGCGAGAGTTGGTTTTCACATTGTCTAGCTTATTGGAGAGTGATTTGTTCTCGACGTTTAATTCTTCGATTTGTTTGGATAAATAGTCAATTTCACCTTTCCAAAGCTCCTCTAATTTTTCGGTATCATGACGAGTTTCTTTAGTGTTTGTTTGACTTTTCTTCAACTCACTATATGCCTTATATGTTCTTTCATTATTATTTCTTAATGCTATAATCTCTTTATCTGATTTGATTAATTGTTTTTGCAATGAATCACGTTCAAATGAAACACTTTGTAAATCTTTTTCAAGCCCTGAAATTTGATCTTTCAATTCATCAACATACTGATGAACTTCTCTATTTGAGGTATTACTCGATCGTAACTGTTTGATGATGTTGTCTTGCGATTCAATTGTAGCGCTTAGTTGTTTAATTTTAGACGTTGATTTGGAAATTTCATTTTCAAGGTGATTCTGTTGACTTTCCTTGTCTTCAAGCTCTCTCAGTAATTTTCTATTTTGGTTCTCCAAGATCTTGAAACTCTCAGAACTTTTATCAGACTCTTTTGAGTTTGACTTCATTATAGTATAAATTTTTTCCTTTTCTTCTTTGATGCTTTGGTATTTTTCCCTGAGTTCTTCAGCAGCCTTGGAGGAATCTTCGTATTTGTCTTCAAGGTCAGCAATCTGTTCATCTTTCCTTCTAAGAGCAGCTTTCAGATCTTCTAGCTCATCTTCAATTTCATCTTGCTGCTGATCACTCAGGTTTTTATGTTTTTTCAACAATTGTTCCATCTCTTCTAGTGCATCTTCTTTTTCGTCTAATTCCTCATTCTTCAAGTTCAATTCACGCTCAGCCTCATATAATTTGTCTTTAAGAGTATCCAATTGTTCTTCTAATTTATCAACATAAGAGTGTGATATAGAACTCTCTTTTTCAGATTTATGAACATCTTGCAACGCCTTGATTGTAGCATGAAGCTCTTCCACTTCATTTTCTAGCTCTTGTTTCTCCTCATATGAGTCTCTTAATTGTTCAATTTCTTGATTTAAAGCTGAAATTTGATGCTGATATCTGGCAAGTTCTGCTGAGTCGGGACGATTTGGATCCTGTTGGGCTTCAGTTCCCCTTTTAGACCCTGCAAGCTCTTGATTCAATAAACTTATTTCACCCCTCATTTCTATCAATTTTTCCTGTAGCTCCGAATTCTGTTGGTATATTTCTTGTTGTTCGTTATTCGTTATCGAATTTAAAAATCTCGTTAGACTAGCAATTTTCACTTTTAAGTTATAATTTTCATCCTGTAATTTTGAGACATTATCCTGTTGGCGCTTGACTGGGTTCGATCCATTTGTCAAAAGATCGTGATTGTCAAATGAATTTGGTATAGGTGAAGAAGTTTTCCCTTGGTTAAGTTGCCTTTTATCAGAATAATGTATGGTATCAAAAGATTCAGGTTCAATAAATGAAGATCCACCTCGTATAGAGTTTTCTAGTGGTGATCTATCAAATGGATTTCTATTTAGTTTATTTGATGATTTGTTGCCATTTCTTTTGATTGTATTTATTTCAGGATCTATGTTTTCATCACCTTTGTTATATCCAATTGGTGTAAACTCAAATGATTTAATCTTTCTAGCTTCGTCTTTAGGTGTACCGATCAAGGGTTTACCTGTTCTAAACATTATGGTTCAACTACGACTCTAATATGCAAATGAAGGACAATCAGTCCATAAAACCAAAGAATGAAAATGAACAGTGAAACCAAATAGGTGAAGATAACAAAACGCGTACAAAGCTAAATGCGTCTGAACCAAAACTTTTTCTTAGCAAAAAACAAAAAGACAAGCAGCAGACAGACAGCAGACAACTGTTGTAGTTCAAAGTGAACAATAACGTGAGAAAACGAATGAATCAATTTAAAACAGAAGTCCTAAGATAATTTGTTTTCATAGTTGTGATGGTGTCTTTATTGTTTATGTTTTGTGATTTCAAAACATAAAAAAGAGGTCGGAATTAATTAATACTGGGTCGGAATTTACCGATCAGGGAAAATTACTTATTGCCATAGCAACATGATGGAACATTATGAACTATTTAATTACTGGTGAAACAACTAAAATTAATTTTTATATTACAGAATCTCTATGTAATGAATCTATGTTAAGTGGTCATATTCCGCAATGGCATGTTTGAAGTTCTCCAAAGCCTGTAAAGCAGAACCTGATTTGATAGATTTGATAGCTAGTTCTTTACCTTGTTTCCAATCATCAACTTCACCACTAACAACAGCTAAGGCAGCAGTATTCATAACTATATAATCGAATACTGGATGGCCTTCATCGTATTTATTATTTAAGATCTCCAATAATAGTTCGGCATTTTCTTGTGGAGTACCTGAGGCCACTGAAGATATTGGATGTTCTTGAAGATCAAAATCTTTTGGTTCAAGATATTCAATTTTAATTTGTTCAGTTACTGGATCCACTATCCAAATTTTCGTTTTCCCCACGGGACTTATTTCATCCAATCCGATTGTACCCCAAACAATCATTGATCTTGCTATTCTGCATTTTTCCTTGTCTAATTTCAAAACAGCTTCTGCAAATACTTGACCTAAACTTTCAGAATAAACACCAATTATACGAGCTCTTAGGGGACTTGGATTTAGCAATGGACCTAAAATGTTGAAGATTGTTGGAACGGCGATTGCGCTTCTTATTCTGGCGACTTTTTTCATTGCACTATGGAAATTTGGTGCAAACAAGAACACAAATTTTGACTTTTTCAATATTGATGCTGCAGTCTTGGATGTGACTTTTGATAAATCTATACCTAACGACCCTAGTAAATCACCAGCACCTGATGTTGAAGTGGATGCCTTACCACCATGCTTACAAACGTCAATTCCAATCCCAGCGGCCACTATAGCTGAACTTGTACTAACATTGAAAGTATTTTGGCCATCACCTCCGGTTCCAACAATATCAACATAACCCTGAGGATCAACATCCAAGGGGTTTATAATATCCGAGTATTCCAAGACTCTTGAAGCTGCAGCCGCGATGAATTCTGGTTTATGGTCCAACCCTCTCAGTCTTAGGGCGGTAAGGAAACTAGCTATTTGAACATCAGACGGTATACCTTGCACAATTAGTTTGATCACCAAGGATAAGTCCTCTGGTTTCAAGTTTGGTGGATCCAAAAGCAATGACTTGATGAACGGTGTCAGCACAGAGTCTGGATTAACTGACATGCTCTCTAACTTTGGCCTTGATCTTGACTTATTATACCCTTTAACCTCCCAGTCCATGTGAGTCAATACATTAGTTAGTAAATCAACCAATAAAGATTCAAAAGTTCGCGAATACCCAAATCCTAAAGAAGTACAAAACGCATTCGCGGATTGTTTTTTTTTTTTTCTCTTTCGCGACTTTTCGCGATTTTCTCAAATTCTGTTCTGATACGAAAATTAACAAAATTCTGATTTGAATGTTTACCAGAAACTCCCTTTGAGGCACAGAACATCCATTGTGTTTACCACTTGATAAAGTTAGAAATTGGCTCAAGTACTTGATTGAGCTTAGGGACTACACATCACCGGATACAGAGATAAAGGATACAAAAGATGGTTGAGCCAATTGGGATATCTTCTTTGCCAAATCAAAGGTACGTGTCAGGTCATTTTTTTTTTCGTGTTACTATGTAGTGTCTCATGGAATATTTTGTCAATAGGTACTAACAATATAACTCAATTTAGATATAAAATTGTTACCAAGACTGGTGGTCATTTGACCTTGATGGTTGCTGGTGAATCGGGGTTGGGTAAAACTACATTTATCAATACTCTTTTCCAAACTTTATTGAAACAACCATTGGACAATAGATCAAGACATAAGCGTGGAATTCGTTCAACAACTGAAATTGAAATTATACGTGCTGAATTAGAAGAGAAAAATTTTAAATTGAGAGTCAATGTTATTGATACTCCAGGTTTTGGTGATAATATAAATAATAAGAATTCATGGCAACCAATTGTGGATTTCATTGATGATCAACATGATTCATATATGAGACAAGAACAACAACCTTTACGTCATGCCAAACATGATTTAAGAGTACACGCTTGTCTTTATTTCATAAGACCAACTGGTCACTCTTTAAAACCACTAGATATTGAAACAATGAAAAAATTATCAACAAGAGTTAATTTAATTCCTGTTATTGCTAAAAGTGATACACTTTCACCAACTGAAACTTCAGAATTTAAAAACAGAATTAGATCTGTTATCGAGGCTCAAGAAATTAGAATTTATACCCCACCAATCGAATTAGATGATCAAGCAAGTGCTGAGCATGCTAAACAATTGATTGAAAGTATGCCGTTCGCCGTTATTGGTTCCGAGTATGAATACGATAACGGTAAAGGTGAATTAGTTAGAGGACGTAAATATCCTTGGGGTATTGCTGAAGTTGAAAACGAAACTCACAGTGATTTTAGAAAACTAAGATCGTTACTATTGAGAACAAATCTATTAGATTTAATATTATCAACAGAGGAATTACATTTTGAAACCTATAGAACTTTAAGAATGGAAAATACTGATGGTTCAGATACTCAAGGCGGTATTACAACTTCAAGAAAATTACACAATCCTAAATTCAAAGAAGAAGAAAATGCATTGAAAAAATTCTTTACAGATCAAGTTAAAGCTGAAGAACAAAGATTCAGACAATGGGAACAAAATATTGTTAATGAAAGAAATAGATTAAATGCAGATTTGGATGAAATTCAACAAAAAGTTAAAACACTTGATGAACAGGTTAAAGCTTTACAATTGAAAAATAAGCGTTGATGTCGAGGAATGAAATTAATGTAAAGTACAAAAAAAAGAACAATTCAATAAAGTTGCAACTTCTTTTTTGGAAAAAGTAATAATTGTATAGTTATAAATGTTGTTTATTTGAATTCAAGTAGACTTACAAATCAGGGTTAATCATAAACTCATCTATAATATTATAACTTTATATAAATTTCCTCAAATTTATTCTATTCTAATTCAGCTAAATATTTTTCAGCATCTAAAGCAGCCATACAACCAGTACCTGCGGAGGTAATAGCTTGTCTATAACGAGAATCTTGAACATCACCAGCAGCGAAGAAACCTGGAACCGAAGTGAATGTTGAGCCTGGAACAGTCTTGATGTAACCACCTTCATCGGTATCGACTTGACCTTGGACAATAGCAGTTGCTGGGGTATGACCAATGGCATAAAATAACCCATTGACTGGTAAATCTTTAACTTCATCGGTTTTAACATTCTTGATACTTAAAGCGTTTAATAATTTACCATCACCTTTAGCTTCAAGTGAAACTGTATTGAATAAGATTTCTAATTTATCATTTTTTTCAACTCTTCTTTGCATAATTTGTGAAGCTCTTAAATGATCTTTTCTAACGACTAAATAAACTTTTGAACCGTATTTAGTCAAGAATAAAGCCTCTTCACAAGCTGAATCACCACCACCAATAACGGCTAATGGTTTGTTTCTAAAAATTGGAACTGCACCATCACAAACTGCACAAGCAGAAATACCTTGTTGCCAGTAAGTTTCTTCACCTGGTAAATCTAATCTTTTAGCTGAAGCACCAGTGGCTAAGATAATAGCATCTGTAGTAACAGGTTCTGAATCTTCATTCCATTCAGTCCAGAATTTAAAAGGTTTTGATGATAAATCCACTTTGGAAATAGTTTCAGTGATAACTTCAGTACCAAATCTTTCAGCTTGAGCTTTCATTCTTTCAACTAATTCACTACCAGTTAATCCATCTGGGAAACCTGGATAATTTTCAATTTCTGTAGTGGTGGTTAATTGACCACCAGCAGCAATACCGTTGGCTAATAAACCTTCATATAACGTTGGTTTGATTTCAGCTCTTGAAAGATATAAAGCAGCTGTAAGGGCAGCTGGACCACCCCCGATAATTGTAACTTGTTGATGAACCATTCTTTTGATAAATGCAGTACTTGGATGTCTAGAGAATCTAAACTTTGATAAGGTATTAAACTTTGAAAACACTTTGTCCGTTATTACTTCTTTGAGAGAGGGGCGGGTGTGTACAAACTTGTGTGCTTTTATACCTTTCTTTGATATTTGTAACCTTTGTAATCTTGAAGGTTTCCACACTCTTAGTAATTAAATGCCGACTAGAACTTTACAAAAAAAAATGGCGCTTTTTTTTTTTGACAAATTGAAACGATTCTAGAAAATGGCATTACTAATTACCCCATTCGGCAACAGTGGCAATTACACTTTACGCCAATACCGCTCTGCTGCCTTATATGGCAATTTGTGGCGCTCTTTTACGCCAATTACCCGATATGGTAATGCGATCCAATCACACTTCCTAAACGGGAAATTACTAAACACAAAAACATAAACAAAAATTTGGTTTCCATCACAACCAAATAGAAGTAAAAATATCCAATTTGTATACACAAATAAACGTCTCGAAAAAATTGATAGTGAATTGATTGTTTTGTGTATAGATTGTTGATAATCTCACTCTGGTTCAGCAATAGCTTGGAAACGGTCGAGAGCTCTCTTTTGTGTGGTGAGCTTAACATCATTATAACATTCGCTTTTGAAAAAGATTTACTAGTAGCAAGATTGTTTAATACTGGGCGAACAATACCACTTGATCATTAAAAGTTTCAATATTTATTCATCTCATATTTGTTTTGATTTCGTTCTAGTTAAACTGTCAATTCAACACCAACTACCAAAGCCGTCTAACATAGTTCTGGCTTCATATCCATTTACATTTATTCAATCATGCCCAAAAGACTTAAAGTTGATGCTATAGAATTCTTGAGAGGTGAGTACTTATTCTTTGATCTTTATATTCATTACATCAATACTAACTGATTTAGGTCGTATATATCTTGGTGTTTACGATAACGTCCCTGGGGATACTGATGAGTTAGTCCATTTCACAATTGAAGACTCATTACCTTATAACTCATTCAATCTGGATTTTGGTCCTTTGCATATTGGTCATCTTTACAGATTTGCTGTTGTGCTTCATAATATATTGAATGAAGATTCAAATCAAGGTAAAGCTATTGTTTTTTATTCTTCGAGTGACTCAAGACAAAGATCAAATGCTGCTTGTTTGTTAGCTTGTTACATGATTTTAGTTCAATCTTGGTCTCCACATCAAGTTTTACAACCTCTATGTCAAGTTGATCCTCCATTTATGGGATTCAGAGATGCCGGTTATTCTCATGCCGATTTTGAAATCACAATTCAAGATATTGTTTATGGAGTTTGGAGAGCTAAAGAACGTGGATTGATAGATTTAACAAACTTTAATCTTGAAGAATATGAACAATATGAAAGAGTTGACCAAGGTGATTTCAACGTTATATACAAAAATTTCATTGCATTTGCATCTCCACAGCAATCTCCAAAATCAACAGTTTTAAATCAGGCTTTTAGAAAAGTTTTGGATTACTTCACCTCTAATGACGTTCAAATGGTGGTTCGTTTAAATTCTCATTTATACAATAAAAATGAATTCGAAAAAAAAGGTATCCAACATCTTGATATGATTTTTGATGATGGTACTTGTCCAACAATGGATATTGTTAAAGATTTCATTGGTGTTTCTGAAGGCGTTATTAGAAATGGTGGTAAAATTGCCGTGCATTGTAAAGCTGGTTTAGGTAGAACCGGTTGTCTTATTGGTGCACATCTGATTTATACACATGGGTTTACAGCTAATGAATGTATTGCATATATGAGAATGATTAGACCTGGTATGGTTGTTGGTCCTCAACAACATTGGTTATACTTACATCAAAATCAATTTAGAGAATGGAAATTTACAATGGTTTTAGATAATAAACCTTTAGAAAGATTAAATGGATTTTCCACTTTAATAAGTTATGAAGATTTCAAAAAGAAGAAACAATTGGAACAAAATCAAAATTCTCCTTCAACTCCAACAAGAAGAAAAATAAGTATTGGTACTACTAATTTACACAAAAGTGTTCATAAAGCAGTACCAGTTGAATCTCCTGGACAACCAAGAAAAACATCCCCACAAAGAAATAGACATTATAATATTAATTCAGATGATGAAACTTCAACTTCATATAAAGATTCAAATAATGAAGAAGTTGAAGCTGAACTTTATAACTCCAAGCAGAAAACAATTGATATTGGAATTGAAGAAAATCCAAGTTCAACAGTTCAATATACTAAAACCATTACAACTACTAAAACAACAACTGTCACATCACCACCATCTTCTTCAACAAAAGAATCTATCCAGCAACTGTTGCCAAAGCAGAGAAATGGTAGAGTTACTTCAGGTGCAAGAGTAAGATCAAAATTAGCAAATCAAACTAATTCTTCCTCAATTATTGGGCATGGTGGTATCAGAAAAACTTCTTCTTCAAGATCAAGTAGTGGTGCTCAAAAAGCATTGAAGTAAGACACAAAAACATTTAAAGATTTTTATCTTAAGTTATGTACATTAAACCCCCATTTTTGTTTTCAAGATTTCAAGAAGCTAATTTAAATAAAATTTACCCAAAGATACCAAAGCTTTGAAGTCATCTTTATACTTTTTTTGACGACAGTTTCATAAGGAAATTTTTATATCGTTTCTATAAGTATAGTATTGTGTTAATATTAATAATGTTCGTATTCGTTTGCTTCTACATTGTAATGTAACTAATTTGGTACCTATTTCAAATCAAGATGTCTTAATAATCATCAATACACTAACAAGAAGCGAAAGTTATTAGATGCCGTAACATGGTTATTAATAAGGATTATCATTATATTCTGAAAAGCATAATATTAGCAAAACAGCTTTAAAACGACTTATTATTGAAATGCAATTTGAGAGAAAGTTGAAACAGCTTTATCAAAACCTTGCTCCCATTCCCAGATGAAATTTGAATTACCTCTATGTTGAATATGTTCAGCTCTTCTTGCACTTTTCCAAGCACTTAATCTACCGATTCTTGAACCATTGAATTGACCAAAAGTTTGAGCATCTGCCCAAGCAGTTGTGAAACCTTCTTGATATCTCCAATGTTCATATTTTTCATTTTTATTTTGACCATCCCAATAAGATGAATGCTGATTCAATTCATTTTGTAAAATGTTGTTAAATTCATCTTCAGCTGGAACTTTATTTAGAGCATTTGGATGCGCTGGAATAGCACCACTGTTTACTGAGGGGTAAAACCCCCATTCACCACCATCACCATGTTCAAATTTCAAAGTCCAAAAATAAGAACCAGAATTTGCTCTTTGAGCAAAAATTCTTGATAATTCATTACCATATTGTTTAACTAGTGTATTACGATCACCATTCGTTTTATTCCAAGAATCACCATCCAAGACCAATGAATATTCACCAACAATTATATCAGCAGGACCTGATAAATTTGTCAAGACATCACCATCGAGATCTTTAATAATTTGTTCTGGAGATTTTTTCTTATCAGCGTCGCTAAAACAGCGGTAAACATGGTCATCAATAACTAAACCAACAGATTGATTGTCATTATTTTGTTCATTTTCATTAATCCATTTAACCCATTGATCTGGCCACCAACCATCTGAAATAATAATTGGAATGTTACCATCAATTTGACGAATATGCTTTGTAGCTTTTCTATAATATTCTTTTTGATTAGCTGGATTGTTATCAAAATCGATTTCATTAACAATTTGTAAACCAACAATATTTTCTTGATCTTTAAATTCTTTTGCAATAAACTCCAAGACTTCAATGGCGATTTTCTGATAGTTTTTATTTGACCAGAATTCGGCCTTGCTCAAATTTTGACCACTATGTTCCGCGGTATTAGCACCACCTGGTAGAGCATGTAAATCAATCAAGACCCCAATTTCATTATCATGAGCCTTTTGGACAACATTCTTGACAATGGTCCATGCATTTTTATAAACACCAGCAATTGGTGCAAATGGAGTGTTGCTTGCGAATGAACCACCATTGACATGCCAATAGCCAATTGGCAATCTAATGGCTTTAACACCTTTACTTTTCAACCAATTCCAATCATCATCGGTGGCGAACCCAGACCAGTGAGCTTCTAAATCCTTTTGTGTATTATCTTTACCGTTTTTTTTGATATATGCTGTGATGGCTTCTAATTCAGCGCTTGTATCATCAATGAAGAACTTATCAAATATAAACTTTTCCAATAGAAATTGAGAGCCAAAATTAACCCCAAAGTTATATCTGTTTCTATAGATGGCTTTTTTATCTGGAGCATTACCACTTGGTGCCACTGGAGCGGCTGGGAGCAAATTCTTACTACCTGCAAGATTTTTCAATTTATCGAATACCATTGTAATAGTTAGTCGTGTTCAGCTTTGTATCTTTCTAATTGATTCTATCGATTCAATTGATATTAGTGTTTGTTTATATTAACCGCTGTGTTGAAGTGTACGTTCGTAAGACAAAGGGATTTACCTGTATTTATATGTCACAAAAATGAAAAACAAAAGATCAGTTGAAGTGTGGACCAGAGCAACAAATTTGATTGACAATTGAATATTGTTCCTTATGACGTTTTCAATAAGATATTCAATTTTAAGTGAAGATACATTTACAAATTGTGCTTTGTTTTTTTGCTATTACATGACGATCTCTCCAATTATATATATACACATTGCCAATAATTTGACTTTGCCATAAAAACCAGATTTGATTGCTCGCTTAATTTCAAAAAATCCACGTTTCGCGGTCATTACGGTTGAAACTAATTTATAGTGAGTACCTAAATATTCATATGTGTCATTCTGGGAAATATAGAGGTAAAGGCTAATAACAACTGAAGTAATGAAGTCTATTTGATTATACTCTGTGTAGTTTGATTTGCTTGGAGATTTTTGGGCAATGGAGGATCTTTCAATGTCTTGTCTAGTTGAGAATGTTTATACTAGGTAATGAGAATCCGCGATGATTCACTCAATGCAGGTATCTTTTACGTTAGCTGAAGCACCAAAGCAGGAATTGGTATTGAGAGATCTCTAAAAGT
The DNA here is from genome assembly GCA_030574755.1 of Hansenula silvicultrix. Lineage (NCBI taxonomy): Eukaryota > Fungi > Ascomycota > Saccharomycetes > Phaffomycetales > Wickerhamomycetaceae > Hansenula > Hansenula silvicultrix. The sequence goes on along the minus strand of JAJMFL010000027.1, from coordinate 18,370 downwards.
GTGAGCAGATCCTGTGATGATTTTTGTAATAATTGGTGACGAATATTTAGAAAAAAATGAAGGTCTACATCAAGGAAGGATGACATGAGAAGATCTGTTGAAGTAAAATTGATTTAGCTGGCTCGTCACAGCAACCGCTGGTCATATCATACTTACATAGCGCTATGTAGACAGTACGGAGATCAGAACCAGAAAGGCATGTATAATGAAGTTTACAGCGTATCACTAGTACTAACTAGCGCTATCAACTTTTCCAAGCTATTGTGCTGCGGGCTGTTCTTTGAGCCTGGGTCTATCCTATTCAAAAGCTTCAAGATCTCCATAACACATCATCTCTTTGTTTCGCTACTTTAAATGAAGTACAGATCAACTTTTAAGATTACCTAAAGTCCCACATCGAGACTGTATATATAGATATGAGGAGAAGATGTGAATTAATCTTCCTCCATATTGAATAGAACACAGCAAATCCAAATCCAATGATGATTTTCAACCAATCGAATAAACCAGTTCAATTAGACTTATAAATTCTTATAAATCCATTACTGAGTACTTCATTAAAGACACTTGAGACCTTCCTTCCCCTTTGGAGAATCTGCATTATAATTTACGAGAACCGACCCAGCTCTGGCGTAAAATAGCACGTGAATCACATGAATTATATACAAAATACTTACCCCCGTATCTAATATCACCCTGGTGATTATAAATCTTGCACCCAGAATTTACCCAATTTTGCGAAATTTGTGCAAAAATGAATCTTCTCACCACGGTAATTTCCGGCGTCACCGCTTAAATTTTACATATTTTTTCCACCCATTTTTTGCAAAACCGCATTAAAACATTAAAACACGAAAAATAAAACGAAAAAATGGGTTTTTCTATACGCGAATTTTATTTCAACCTTTCAAGTTTGACGAAAATAAAACTTTTTGCGTCAAAAAAAATGCTATTTTTTTACAAGTTTAATCCCATTATTTATATCTAAAAGATCTAAAAGATAAGCTTAACCCCAACGCAAATACAAACAAACTAGTAAATAATCCCCATTCTTATTCCAAGTTAAGGGTTAAACACTATGAGTTATTAGTGGGACTCAAAAGAAAAAAAAACAATAGCTATAAAGAAAACATTTTTATCCGTCTTTCCAATATATAAATAAGTATAGCTAGAAAAACGTTCATCGAGAAAATAAAGAACAAAACAAATTACATCAAATACACTGAACAAGTTTTTGCAAACAACTGGGCAGAGCGGTTTAATCATAATCATGGCCAAAGGGCAAGAAGGTGACACATGTGGCGCTAAACCCAAAAGACAAAGAAAAGCATTCACTTGTACTTTTTGTAAGGCAAGAAAAATTAAGTGTAATAAGGCAAGACCAAGGTGTTCAAATTGTGAAAGATTAAATAGAACTTGTACTTACGAAGTTCCATATTGGGTAAACACCTATGTTCAGAATTTCAATCTAAATCCAGATGAACCAAATCCAAATGGTCCAAATGGCTCAAATGGCTCAAATGGTTCAAATGGCTCTCAACAAAATGGCGATGTGAATGGACATGGTGGTGATGGCTCTGTTGACTCAAATGGTAATGGTGTCTTTGTTGCAAAGCAAGAAAGCACTCCTACCGGCTCGACACAAACGATTATACTTGATCCGAATGGTCCACCCATAAATGAACAAGTTCAACAACAATCCCAACAACAACAACAACATCAACAACAACAACAACAACAACAACAACAACAGCAACAACAACAGCAAACCTCAAATGTGGCCTCACAACCTCAAATTCCAGTAGTGCAGCCGCAAGTAACGGCAATGAAGGAATTCGTCATACAACAACAGCCTCCACCATCACAACAACAGCAACAACAAGCGCCAGCACTACCGCCACAGCCCAAATCACCAAAACCATCACAAGAAGATAAAACTACACAAGATTTACTACGAGAAGTTGAATTTTGGAAAACTAAGGCATTAACGTCTCAACCGAAAACACCGCATCAATTATCTCATAAAAGTTCAGTTTCTTTAACTCCTAATAGTATAACTTACGACCCAAATGAATTTGATAGTCATGGTGAAGATTTAATCGACTTCCATCAACAGTATTCCAAGTTTAAAGACTATTTTGGTGGTCACAAACCTCTAAGTCCAATGTTCATTTATAAAGCGGATATCTATATGTCATTGTTGTACTGTACAAGAGATCTATTGAATTTCATATCTGAAGAATCTTTATCAAAGCAAGATGAATCCTCTTTCCAAGATCAAGGTATAGATCCAATGACAGATTGGGTTTCAATGTTGGGCTCGAGATCAAAGAGTAACAAAATCAAAGATGAGATTAAACATCTCTTCACAGATCGCTCAGAACTATTTACATCAAATCCCTCAATAGCTTCAAATTTTAAAGATGTGGAATTTTTGAAAACGAATATTGAATTCATTTTACCAAGAAAGGAAATTTATGAAATGCTGTTGAACTATTTTTTCCAATCAATGTACTATTTAAGACCAATTGTGGATTATGAAGAATTTATGAAGGATATCTCAAGAATTGTGGTTTTCCAAAATAATTTACCAGAAATAAATATCAAGGAAACAAATGATCTCGCTATATTATCACAGATGCTAACTATTATACGGTATGCTTCAATTGCTATATCGATAATCAATTCTAAATATAATTTATCTGAACAAATCGCACCTCTTAAGGAAGAAATTATCTCTGTGAAAGCCATAACCATCGCTCAAAAATGTTTATCACTTTGTGATGTCATCCGAAATTCATCATTTCAAGCATTTCAGGCAATGTTATTGCTAAGATTTTATTTTAAAGACTGTCCCGAAGATGGTGATGATTTGAGCTTGGAAAAATCACAGGCATACTTTGGATTCCTTGTTCAACACGCATTGAATTTGGGATTACATAAAGATCCAACAATCTACTCGGATTCTTCAGACGTGAGAGGCAACAATCTTAGAAGAAATATATGGTACTCTATTGTGGAACTGGATATGGAATCGAGTATCCTATCGGGATCGTTAAGTACCATACCTTCAATATATTTTACAAATGTTAAACCACCAAATCTAAGTAAATTGGGGCAACAAAATCAAGAATCGCAGTCAAATCCATCATCACCAATTCAATCTGATCCAATTTTCCAAGCTGGTCTTGAAGAAATTGCGAAAAAATCTCCATTGCATGAAATTTATCATGGAATTTGTGATGCTGTAAATGATTTGATAGAAAAGCTAACATTATCTTCATTAGTTTATAAATTGAGAGAGGCAAGAGCATACATTGAACAGCATTATAACTTACATACAATGATATCTGCTGAACAAGTTGATGAACCTTTAATGAAAAAATCAATTTTTTTCAAAAATCACAAAGTCTTGGAGAAAAATATAAATTTATTAAATTTAGAAATTGCAACATATCAACTGTTATATATTCAATATGAAAATTCTCAAAATGTGAGCAAAAGTACTTTCAAATCGCTTTACAAATCATGCTTATCAAGTGTTGCGCTTGCTACAGATTTGATGAGTGCTTATTTATCCGGTGAATTTGATCAATTCATTGATCATTCTTTCTCTGATTTTGCATTAAATCCTATCATTACAGCATTGACAAATAGAAGTTTTAATAGTATTTTGAGTTGCATGATGAGGACAACACATGCTCGTGAATTGCTTATTTGTCATCTTTACACACCTGGTTCAAATATCGATACCGATAACTATTTGAGTTTCTTACAACCAATATGTAATATGTGGGAAGCATATATGAAAATTTATGAAAATTCAATTGGTGCAAAATATCTTGGTGGTATTAAATTAATTTGCTCTAAACGTTTCACTTTCATGTATTTGAAAGCTGATAGATATTCATGGATGAATTTGATTATAGATTTCTGTGAGGCTGATATTGACTATGAACGTGATTTGAGTTTGTATGAACGGAAACAGGAAGTACGTAAAGTGTTGCAACAAACAACAAGTATGTTTTCAGTTTATTCACAGTGGTTACAACTGAGTAAATCTTATGAAGCAGCTATGAAGTTAATTAAACCAGACGTTAAAAGGCGCCATAAGTATTGTTATGCAATTTGCAATCTAAATCATACAAATCAAACGGCTGAATTTTTCGAGAAAGATCTTGCAGAAATTATAACCGCTTTCAGGTCGAGTATAAAATATGTTCCTGATTTACTCAAGCACGATACATATCTTGGTGATGATCATCCTGACAAAAAGGGTATACCACCTTCAGAGACTACTGATACAGTTTTTGGTACATTAACACAAGATTCATCTTTTAGTGCACAAATGGCATTTTTGTTGAAAGGGACATTTGGCGTTCCGTCAGAAACTGATAACAATAATATTATTGATTTCTTTGGTCCAACCGTGGAAGTTAAAAAAGAGATGGAGAATCTCCTGTCATACATATGAATATATCTATATCTATATATATTATATATATGTGAACTTTTAGGGCTCGAGGACTTTCGCAATTTGTCTTCTTGATAATTTTTTTTTTTTTTTGGTTTTCCAAATGATATAATCATACATACTCTACTCTCATTACAGTCCAAGCTGAGTTCTCAACTTAATGAGCACAACACTTTCATCTGGATGAATGTCTATGTAAGCTATCTATAGCCGTTTATTAATGAAATACCCAAGATCAAAGTTGAAATCAAAGTCTTGGTATACCAGATCCATGTTTCTATATAATTCCGATTCTCTCCACCCTCGGGGCTCAGATGTGCTTCTGTGAAATTTCTTGTTTCAGCGGAGCTTTTGTCGTTAAATTCCAGAAATCAACGATGAAGTGGTCAAAAAAAGGTCATTTCTAGGCTCTTGTTCTTATATTTATCGATATAAGTATATCTGAGTATGTCTGGGGGTTCTATGATTGTCCTTGGTGGACCAACCTTCAAAGCTCAAAGACAGCGGTTAACTTTTACGTGCGAAGCTTGCCGGAAGAGAAAGATCAAAGTTAGTACTGTCAAATTTTTTTTTTTTAGATCTGATCAGTTTCAAGGCTAACAAAAGTAACTGTAACAGTGTGATAAAGCCAAACCAAAATGTTCGACTTGTGCAAGGTTAGGTAAAGTTTGTAAATATGAGATGCCACATTGGGTGAACACACACGTTGAGAGCTACACAGTTGTTGATAAAGAGAAAGAGGAAAAACCGAAAACGAGAGAACAGCTACTGAAAGAGATTGCATACTGGAAGTCCAAAGCTGAGCATGATACATCTGATACGGAGAAGGCTAATACTAGTGTCTCTGAATCACCAGAATCCTCCAAAAACTCACCACTGCCTGCAGAATCACCTCTGACTTCTCATGCGTCCGATATAATTGACTTCCATGAGCCTCATAGCGTTACCTATTTACAAGAAGCCAATCACGAACAATACTTCCCATTGACGGTTATGAGTGTGCATAAAAATGATCACTACATGGAGCTTTTCCTTTGTGCTAAGTACCTCATTCAAATTATGATGAAAGATCAGCTTGCAGCCTTGCCTGATGATTCAGCAAAGTGGATAACACTTTTCGGCGCTAAATCAAAAGATGTGAAAACGATAAATAACATCACAAAGTTGATAGCAGCTAGAAAGGAAATGTTGAATGCAGCAGCGTTTGTTGGCGCTCATTTCACAAGTAATACAATATCAGACTTTGTTGTACACGAAGTGGAAAATCTCTTGCCTGATGAATCAACATTCTACACGCTCTTGGATCAGTTCTTCAATAATATGTGGGCTTTAAGACCCGTTGTTGATAAGAAGCTGTTCTTAGATGATATCCAAAGGATTGTCCATTTCAATGGCGTAGATGGGAAAGCCAAGGTGAAATGGGTCAAACGTGGTGATAACACCACACTGGCGATGCTGTTGATTCTATTGAGGTACGCATACATCTCCATTGAAAATGTCGATGATGAGTATCTGCCCGGTAAACTGTTGCATATAAAACGACATGTTTACATACCTGTGAGAGCTGTTTCAGTTGCATACCTTTGTCTTTCTGCTCTGAGTTCTCGCCAAAAGAGAACATTGCAACTAGTCCAGGCATTGATATTGCTAGTGTTTTATTATAAAGATAGACCTGAAGAAAATATGAGCTCGAGTTTGAGTCAGTATTACATTTTATTTGGCTTGGTGAAAGAGTCAGCACTTGCTGTTGGTTTGCATAAAGACCCAATTTATTATGGTATACCAACCGAAGCTCATTTAGCAAATCTCAGAAGAAGGCTCTGGTCAACAATCGTGGTCTTAGATACTGAGTCACAAGTTCTTGGTGGGTGCTTAAGTACGCTCCCAAGGGCAAATGCAATCAACGTGAACTTCCCGGTGATGAGTTTTAAAACACCACTAGAGCAAGCTGAAATAGACGAGCTGACAAAAGATTCCAAGCTGGGAAGTATTTTCAATCCTCTATGTGAAAACATCAATAATCTTTCCAAAAGGCCGCAATTATCAACTCTTGTGAGCTTGCTGGAGAAAGCCAGCTCTTATGTGGATGAAAACTACTCAATGTCTAAATTGAGCGACCTTACAAATTTCGAAGTTGACTCCCAATTATACAAGGCGACTGTTTATAAGAATCAAAAAATTTTAGAAAAAAATATAACATTGAGTTCAGTGAAAATCACCACTCTACAACTGCTATGTGGGCACTATGAAGATAATAGATTTGCCAAACTAGATATATATAAGGAAATGCATCAAAAATATATTCGAGAAATTTTCAAAGGGCTAGACATCTCTGGTGGCTTACTATCAGATGCTTTCAGAACCTATTTAGACCCGTTACAGTCAAGCTTTGCCATCTATCCCTTTGTTACAAATTTAGTTTACAAGTTGATCAGTGCAATTCAGGCTACGTTATTGAGCATTTTACATGGCCAAGATCTACTGATTTGTCACCTTTACACTTCAAGCTCCAATGCCCATAGAGACTATTATGAAAAATTAGTTTCTGTTCTATTCAGTATCCTGAATAACTATGTCGATATTGTCAAACAATCAGTTGGATCAAAGACTTATGATGGGCTAAAACTTGTCTGCGCTGCAAACCTGAACAATTACTACTTGGAGAAACATGGGTTTTTTGGGGTTACCAGGATTTGTAATTACTACGATACAATCAGTGATGAAGATTTGAATAATGAACACTTTTGGGATGAAGCCAAAAATGACATGGCTATGAAAAATAGTTCGCCTCTTGAGCAAGGCTTATTATCAGCTCATACACAGTGGTTCAGAATGAGTGCATCTTATAGGGTACCATCCAATAAATCTATGGATACCTTCCAGAGAGAACACTTTGGACATTGTATAGCAGTGGTGAATGTCAGTCATATCAATCATTTTGCAGATCTCACTATGGAAGAAATCGACAAGATTACAGAAGTTTTTACACAAAAACCCAAATTTTGCCCAAGCCTTACAGCCTTTTCCACCACTATGAAAGACCATTTAAATCAAACTCCACTCGAGAAGCATTTAGACACAGTGATGGAAAGTTTTAAAACACAATACGGTGTGGAAACTTTAATGGACAAAATATTCAAGGAGGCAAATAATTCTGATGGGTGTCAACGAGACGTTACTGCTGAAACACTGGATGACTTGGATCTGATTTTCGAGTGACTCAAACTTGAACTCTATGTGCAATTTAATGAAGATACGAACGAAATATTAGACGTACTGTTTTTCCTTGTAGTTAGCGTAGCATTTGGCGTAGCATTGGGGCCCCTATTGACACTAATGACCATGGCAGCAGACTTTTGAGTTTTTTCAAAGTTCCCAAAGTTGATCATAAGGCGGAGCTAAGACGGGTGTAAAACTCTCTTAACTCTTCACCAAAGACGTCATCTAGGCTCTTAATAGAATCTGTAAGGTATAGGTACTGTTATTGAAGCGCATATTTGCAAATATTGAGTTGTTGGTTTATTTTTTGCTAAGAAAGATCAACTTGTCTCCATAAAAGATTTAGCCCATAATGCCCGAAGTGGAGGAGAAACAGAAGAAGAAGAGGCAAAGATTGACTTATACGTGCACATTCTGTCGAAAGAGGAAAATTAAAGTGAGTACAGTCTGCTTTGGAACCTGAATCCAACTCTAACAATGTGGAAAGTGTGATAAGGCAAAGCCGAAATGCTCAAACTGTATACGGTTCAGTAGGGATTGTGAATATGAGTCGCGTTATTGGGTAAACACCAGTGTTGACCCAGCATCCATGACCACCGATGTAAACAGATCGAACGAGCTTGATGCTAAGAGTAAAGATGAGTTACATCATGAGATACAATATTGGAAGTCAAAGGCCATGTCAACGTTCTCACCGGTTGCTTCAACAACAAGCCAGGAGCCCGGTGTCGTAGCTCCGTCCAATCAATTCAGCCCTACAATGCAAAGCTCAACTTTCACTCCAGATCTTGGTGTCCATGCAAATGATATAATTGATTTCTATGAAGGATACGAACCTTTGAATTTTAAACACTCAAGTCTCGAGGAGCAGAAACCTTTGAATCCAATATCCATACACAAAGTGGATCATTATATGTCATTTTTCCTATGTTACAGGTTTATTACTCTTAAGATCATCTCTGACAGATTCTCTCAAAAGATTGAACAGAAGTGGAAGTCAAATCATACTGATGGCTATACAAAATGGGTCTTCTTGCTCGATGATGCTAGTGATAACGCTCAAATGAGGAAAACAATTGAGCGCGTTGCTAAAGATAGAGTTGATCTCTTCCGGACAAACATTTTCCCCTTTTCCCATATTCAAGATTCTGATGATGAATCTTGTGAATATTTGACTAAAGAGATTGAGGCAGTATTACCTGGTAAAATTGTTTTCAATTCACTTTTGGACCATTTTTTCAAGTATATATGGGTTCTTAGACCATATATAGACGAGGATATCTTTCTGCAGGATATACAGAGGCTCGTAAGCTTCAACAATGGGACGTTGAGCGCCAAAGTCCATGTTCAACAAAGACAAGATTTTGCTATATTGGCTACGCTGTTGATCATTTTGAGGTATGCATCAATATCAATTACAATCACGGATGATCGCTACCTTTCTCAAACTTCAAGTTTATTGAGGGATCAAACTGTCCCTGTGAAGGCCATAGCTGTTGCACAGATGTGTATGTCAATGTACAAAATAATAAAAAAGACGTCATTAGAGATGATTCAGGCTTTGCTTTATCTAAGAGTTTACTTGAAAGACTCACCGGAAGAAGGGGATGGTTTGACTATAGGTCAATCACAAATGCTTTTCGGTTTTATCGTGCAGTCAACAATGATGGTTGGAATGAATAGAGATCCAATGTATCATTTGGGATTCAGCGATATCAAACTCGCCAACACGCGGAGAAGAATATGGCATGCTATAAGCTGCTTAGATGCACAAACCTCCATTCTTTCAGGTACCGTCAGCGTACTTCCGCCTCGACATTTGACGTCAGTGAAGTATCCAGTGATTACACTTGGTGATCCACTGGAAAGAGCACAAATAGATGAAATGAAGAAAGAATCCGAGCTCAACTCCATATATCAAGAGCTTTGCGATGCTATTAACAATATGGAAATCAAGCCCAATTTATACAAGATAGTTTCCCTCATGAACAACTCAAGAAAATATGTTGAGAACGTGTATCCATTGGCGCCAATGCATCCGATTTCAGGTTTGGATAGCAATTCACAGCTTTACAAAGCATCAATATTAAGAAATCATAAAGTGCTGGAAAAAAGATTCATTCAATTAGCCTTGGAGATTATCATTTATCAATTTCTCTTTGTAAAATATGAAAGTAATAGCAACTTGGATAAGCGATTGTTCAAATATTTCTTGGAAAAGTCTATTTCAAGCGTTATTGAGAATTTTGATCTTATAGGTGCTTATTTGACTGATGTTTTCAAAACTCATTTGGATCCAGCTCAGTCAAACATTGAACTTTTGCCGCTAATATCTTCAGCAAGTTATAGGGCTTGTAATTCATTCCATGCCATCATGTTGAGGGCTTACCATGCACAGGAACTGTTAACTTCGCAATTCGGGCTCGCAACTTCAACTTTAGGATTACAGACATATCTTGAAAGGTTCATTAAATTACTGAATGCTGTTACTGAAGCTCAGCTGAACGTTTACGAAAAACATATTGGTGCAAAATATCATTTATCTTTGAAAAGTGTCTGTGGATCGAAATTTGCATTTAAATCATTGAGGAAGCACAAATTTGCTGTTTTAAATAAACTGATTTCATTCTTGGAAACTGATGATGAAACACAGGTTTCTGGGATCTTCAATAAGATTTGTTCAAAGGAAGAGATCAAGAAAATTTTCGCAACAAATACAAGCTGGCTTCCAGTTTATACCCAATGGATGCATATAAGCAAAGCTAAAGGTAAAGGATCAAGCAATTCACAGCAGCAAAATGAGACTTTTGGATCATTGGATCTGTCAGACCCGATTGTGAATGTCAACAATACAAATCATCTTATAAACTTCACAGAGTCTGACATCTCTGGCTTGATCAACATTATTTCAACCGGGTTTAAACATTTTGCAACTCCGGTGGATTTAGCCGGACTGAGTGCTTCAGGTACAATGTCCTCTGGGGATGCTTCTTCAGCTGACTTTGACAACCTCTATGATCAATTTTCCCATGACCCAATCTTCAACGCACAGATGTCAAACTTTGTCTTCCAAAGAAATACACTTGGACAGCGTCCAGAATTTGGCCAGTTGGGTAACGATTTCATCACTGATTTCTTGAGCCCAGCAATTGACAAGATGGTTGACGTTGAAGACTTCCCACAAGCTTCACTGTAAACGATGAACACGACTCTCTATATGAATGAATGAGCTTTCTTCTCTCTTCGAAGGACTTGTTGTAGTTGAATACAATTTTGAGGCATGGCCAGTAAACATGAAAATTTCTAAAGTATTGAAGAAAAAAATTTTTAAAAACTATAGACCCATTTCATGACACAACTTTAATCACATTCAACCCAACATAAAGTAACTGTCACTGTCACTATCATTTTGAGGTTCCTCTTTTGTGTCAAGCTTCAGCAAACTTTTCGAAAAAATATATTAACGGTAAGAGCGGTTTTAAGAAACTGAAATAGATTTTATCTCCGCCCTGTAATACTTGGTGTAAAATTCCTTATAAAGCCAATACAATTCCTCTTGATTTTACGAGATACGTAACCTGCAAATGATTTTTCTTTCAAAAAGTTGTTTGTTTAGTTGAAAGGCTGTATCATTGTATGTTTGAGTAGGTTGTGATGAGTGATGGGTTGGTTCATAGTACCGGTGAAGTGCCCAGTGAGAAACCAAAGCGCAAAAGACAAAGAACAACTTTGACATGTCTGTATTGTAAGAATAGGAAAATTAAAGTGAGTAATCACAATTTGTCATTTGAAAAGATGTTCATCATTCTAACATCTTGATTTCCAGTGTGATAAAGCTAAACCAAGATGTTCCAATTGTCAGAGACTAGGGCGGGTTTGTGAATACGAGAAACCTACTTGGGTGAATACAAGTGTAAAGCAGGATCAAGTCAAGACGGATGTTATTTTGGATAAAGGTTTTTCCACAAAGACAAGGGGAGAGTTATACGAAGAGATTGAATACTGGAAGAAACTAGCTTTGGCGAATGCACCAAGTGGCGCTGGGAAATCGGGCATCAAAGATCATAGTACTGGCGGGAGTGAAGTATCATCGAGATCGAAATCTCCTGGTTCCGAATCAGTTATCGATGATTTATTAGAAGAGTACGGTGATGAAACCATTGATTTTTATAAGATATATGATAGTCTAGCCTTGAAGCACTCTAGTCATGAAGAATACAAACCTTTGAACAATATGGTTGTTTATAAAATTGACCCATATCTTTCATTTTTCCTATGTTTTAGGTTCATTACGATTCAAGTTGCATCAAAATCTACTCCACAAAGTGTGCGACAAAACTGGAAATCAAGACATCCATATGGTGATAGCAAATGGTTTTCACTTTTGGATATGGATAATGGCGATTCGAATTTGAAAACCTCAATTCAAAGAATCATGTCTGATAGATCAAAATTATTTGGTAATAACATATTCCCCTTTTTGAATATTAAGAGCACAGATGATGCAAACGTCAAGTTTTTAATTGATTCAATAAAAGAAGTAATACCCACAAAGATTGATATGGATACATTATTAATGTTCTATTTCCGTCATATGTGGATGTTAAGGCCATTTGTTGATGAAGGTATGTTCAACGAAGATATCGAAAGGATTATTTCATTTGACAGTGATGGCTTAAAGCCACAAATCTTGTTGAGTGAAAGGCGTGATTTGGCTGTCGTTGCAACTTTATTGATAGTCTTAAGATATGCATCCAATTCTATATCAGTAACAGATGACAAACATCTGTCTGGTTTCTTGATTTCTTTGAAACATCGGAAAATTCCTGTGAAAGCGATTATAGTAGCTCAGCTGTGTCTCTCAACATATAAAGTTATGAAAAAGACCACACTAGAAATAGTGCAAGCAATTTTATTTTTAAGATTCTACTTCAAAGAATGTCCTGAAGATGGTGATAGTCTAACTTTAGGTCAATCCCAAATTTTATTTGGATCTCTGGTTCAATCTGCATTAGCAATGGGCTTACATAGAGATCCAATATTTTATTCTGCAACTGATAATATGCATGTTGTAAATTTGAAAAGAAGATTATGGTTTTCAATTGTTAGTTTAGATATTGACACTTCAATATTATCAGGGACATTGAGTGTGACACCTGATCCTTCGATGGTTGATGTACGCTTCACGAAGAATTTGGATTATGATCCTATAGAGGAAGCCATATTTGATGAATTTCAACGTGAAGCAGAGTTACATGAAGTTTATCAAGAGATTTTCAAGTTAATGAACTGTATGAATGTCAAGCCAAAACTAAGTACGCTTATAAAAGTTTGTGAGAAAGCCAAGCGAAAATTAGAGGAGAAGTACTCAATAGTTAATATGGTTCCGATTTCCAAATTTGAAGATACAAGATCAAATGAGTTTAGAGTCAATTCATTTAGGGATCATAAAATTTTGGAGAAAAATATGATACATTTTTGCTTTGAAATTGTTATCTATCAACTGTTATTTATTCATTATGAAGAGAATAGGTTCTCAAATTTTGAGTTATTCAAGAAATTTTACAAATCAACTTTAACAAGTTTAATCAATGCTTTCGATATAACAGATGCATATCTTTCAGGTGCATTTCAAAACTATATCAATCCAATACAATCGAATTTTGTTTTTTATCCCTTGATATCTTCATTGTCATATAGGTGTGCAAATTCTGTTGCAGCACAACTTGTTAGAGCATATCATGCACAAGATTTACTCAAATGTCCATTGATTAGTTCCGCAGAGGTAAATCAAATCACAAGTGAAGATTTCGAACCATTTATTCAAACACTATGTTCAATTTACGAAAATCATTTAAAGCTGTATGAACAAGTTGTTGGTGCTAAATATCACTTATCGTTGAAAATAATATGTTCGTGTAAATTTAGTTTCCACTCATTAAAGATACACAAATTTTCATTATTTAATAATATTATAAATTTCATGGAATATAACGAAAATCTAGAAAACCAAAGTGAACCTTATTGGGCACAGACTGAAAGAATTAAAGAGATTAGAAGATCTTTGAATGCGAATACAGATCTTTACTCAATTTATACACAATGGATCCAAATTTCCAAATTGAACAATCTTCCGAAACCCGTATCAAAAGATGGGAAGCTAAGAGACCACGAACCTTATTGTAATGAGATTATTAATATCAACCATAAGAATCATTTTATAGATTTGAGTGTAAATGATTTACAAGATTTGACACAAAAATTAGGTGGGGGTTCAAGGTACTGTTCCATTCCTACTAAAATCAATAATGAAGCTGGTGGTAAAGAGAATGGAGAAAAATTCACGTCTAATGCATCTTCTGTAGAGGATCAGTTGGGTAAATTTTATGAATCTTTGACCAAAGATAGTTTTAGCAAACCATTGGAAACACTAATTGATGAAAATGTTGAAATCGATCAAACAGCTATTGAAAATTTCCAGCTAAATGATGATTTATTGAATGAGATATTTGGACCTATAAACGATTCTACAAATCAGTTCAATGGGTTTTTCGGGTTTTAAGTGTATATGGATACAGAGGTCAGTTTTTAGTATAATGATTTAATGATTAACAAGATTTATTAGCTACTAGTAGTAGTAGTAATAGTAGTAGTATCACATGACCAGTCATGTGAACATTCACGTGACTCTTGTTTTTTTTTTCAACTATAGGAGATAAAACGGCGTTAACATCCCAATGCACAAAATCGATAATAGGTATTTGGTAAGCATTAAATTTAAGCCGTTTCTCACTACAAAATCTGTTAAAGAGTCAGAATCGAATTTAAAGAAAAAGCGAAATAGGAAATGAGAATTGGTAAATCTAACAATTGTTGATTTTCATTGCAAAGTCGGTTTTCCACTCTGCATGTGTCAATTTCCAAATCAATTTTACATGGTACAAATATACTTTTCCCATTTAGAAATTTTATGTAATTGATGCTCTAGATACGTTTAATCAACTGTGAGCTTTAAACAGGTACACCCAAGGGCACGTTCAGCTACGTACGTTATAACAAAGTTGCTTTACATTGAAAGGTTTCCGAATTGGGGAGACTGTTGATAATTGGCGGTTAAATTAAAGTGAGCGGTAAGCTTAAGGAATTCCAGGATTGATAACAAACAATACGGTGGTGGGAGGCGTTAAAGAGAATAACCCCAGTTAAAATACAACAATTGGAAAAAGACAAAGCGGCTTAGGAGACCAAGGAGACCAAGGAATTCCAATATAACAAGCGCCAGGCATGTCTGAGAATGAGCCCAAAGAGAAGAGGAAAAGGCAGAGATTATCTTTGGTTTGTTTGCATTGTAAAAGAAGAAAGATTAAAGTATGTTTGCATTGTTGTACCTTTTTCGAGTTGAGTACTAACTAGTTTCTCTAAAGTGTGATAAATTGAAGCCAACTTGTTCAAATTGTCAGCGGTTTGGTGTTGAATGTAACTATGAGTTGCCGCATTGGGTCAATAGTAACCTTGATAAAAAGACTGTTACAACAAGTATAACGTCATCGGAGATTTATAAACATAAATCAAGAGATGATTTATTACGTGAAATTGAGTTGTTGAAAGATAAGTTGAAATCAAACAATTCATCTTCAAATACGCCTAATGGTTCCAATACAAGATCAGGTGCTGATCACACACAACAAAAAGATGACTATTTCACTTCTTCCATAGATTTCGGAAATAACAATGGTGATATCATCGATCTTTATGAATCTTATAATACTCTAGCCATGAAACATTCAAGTCATGAAGAACATAAACCTTTGAATCCAATGGCTTTAAGTAAAATGGATCATTATTTGGCTTTTTTCTTTTGTTATATGTTTCTTACGATTAAAATGACCCCGGCAACAGTTTTCGATATGTTTAAAGAATCATGGAAATCAAAACATCCAGATGGCTCAAGTAAGTGGTTTTATCTATTGGATATCAAGGATAAAGACTCTGAACTGAGAGATGCAGTTGTAAGAATCATTGGCGATCGAGCTCATTTATTTCAATCTAATATATTCCCCTTTTTAAATATGCAAGATTCAAATCAAGATCATGTTGAAGCCCTAAGGCTTTCAATTGAACAAACTTTACCAAATAAATCATATGCAGAAAATTATTTGGATTTTTTTTTCCATTTCATATGGATTTCAAAACCTTTTGTCGATGAAGAAACCTTTAAGCAAGACGTTTCAAGAATTATTAGTTTTGATGATGAAACCAAAAGACCAAAGATTACTTTCAGTCAAAGATCAGATTTTGCCACAATTGCAACTTTATTAATCATTCTTAGATATTCTTCAGTGGCAATTTCTGTTGTTGATGATGATGAATTACCAAGTTTTATTGAACCTTTGAAAAAAAATCCAGTCCCTGTGAAAGCAATCTCTGTGGCACAAATGTGTTTATCAATGTACAAAGTGTTGAAAAAAACTACTATACACGTCATTCAAAGTTTACTATACTTGAGACATTATTTTAAAGATTGCCCAGAAGATGGTGATGGATTAACTTTAAGTCAATCTCAATTATTGTTTGGCTTCATTGTTCAATCTGCAGTTGCAATGGGACTTCATAGAGATCCATTAAATTATTCTCAAGTGGCTAATGATATGAAGGAAGTAAATTTAAGAAGAAGACTTTGGTTTTGTATTGAAGAAATTGATAATGAAACTTCCATTTTATCAGGAACCTTGTCAGTCTTGCCTCATCATTCATTAATTGATGTTAGATTACCAACAGTCATTTCGATTGATACAGTGGAACATGCACAAATTAGAGAAATTGAATTGAAAAAACCACTATTTGATATTTATGGGAAACTATGTTCTTCAATTAATAATATGCAACAAAAACCAACTTTGCAGAAAATTAATTCATTAATTGATCAATCAAGGTTATACGTTGATTCTCATTATTCTTTGAAATCAATGTCCACTACAAAAGGACTTGTTTGTGGAACAAGAATCTTTAGAGCTACAATGTTTGGTAATTTGAGAATTTTACAAAAACAATTGATTCAACTATCTCTAGAAATTACAATTTATTATTCGTTGTGTTTGCACTATGAGGCAAATCTCCATTTAGAAGCAAATCTTTATAAATTATTTTTAAAGAAATGCTTACTATGCGCTTCTGCAATCTTGGATTTAACAAGTTCTCATATTTCAGGTGCTTTCAAAGACTATTTCACTGCAGTTCATACAAATTATGCTTTATTTCCTCTTATGCTTACTGCATGTTTCAGAGCTTCAAACGTTTTGATGGCGTTATTGCTAAGAGTATTTCATGCCCAAGAATTATTGAGCTCTACATATTGTTCTTCAGTCAACTCAGAACTAAAATCTGGAGCTTTAGGTGAGTTTGCAAAAGCTTTATCCAAAAAATTTGAAAATTTTTTACATATAGCTAGAAAAAAATTCGCAAGTAAATATTATCAATCTTTGAAAATGTTGGGATCTGGTAAATATACTTTTATGTTATTACAAAAAGATAAATTCAAAATGATGAATAAAATTATAAAATTTTTGGAATCAGATGAAAAAAGTTCAATTGCTGATGACATTGTACTACACGGTTCAAGACGTGATGAGATTAAAAAGCATTTTCAACAAAATAAGAGCCTGATTATGGTTACGTCTGAATGGATGCAACTCAATAACACTGCAAATTGGATCACAAGAAATAATTTGTCTAATGAAGATCCAACATTTGAAGGTGAAAATGAGACAATTATGAATATTCATAATGCAAATTTATTAGTTGATTTTACACAAGATGAAATACAATTTTATACAAATTTGTTAGATACAGAACCTCTTGATGCATTCTCAGTTCCAACGAATGTTAATAAAAAGGCATCAACTGAGTTTTTTTCATCATCAGCTTCATCGTCAGATTCAACCCCTACTGGAGTTCATAAAGATGATATTTATCATCAAATCTTCAATTATCAGAACTTTAATGATTTAACACCACAAATCACAAATATGTTTAAGGCCACACAAAATAGCACTTCACAAAGTAATGAAAATAAGGAGGGTGGTTTAGGTGATATTTTTGATCAACTAATGGGTTCAAATGCAACCGTTGATGATGTATTCTCCTTCTAGAGCACCTTCCCTCTGTATATAGTGATGTTTTACAATTCATGTATATATGTTTAATAAGATTATGACCTTTTTAGATGACCAATAAATCATTGGACAGGTGACAATTGTAAAAATAGGATTTAATAAATACATATTCGCCATGGCATCGCATCTCATACTCATCAGATGCAAAACCAACATGGAGAGGAGTTTTAAAAAACAGCCAAGTTGGCGTGGGGAAAAAAAAAAAGAAGTGCTCCGCGACGGGGAATTGAACCCCGGTCTACCATGTACTGTCAGAACGACAAACGGTGATTCTAGCCACTAAACTATCACGGATTTTTCTTGAAGTTTATTAGAATGTTTTCTGGTTGATGACCGGATAACCCTAATATAACTGAATCTTTAATGAATACACAATACGTTAGCGATTGTCTGGGTTACAGTTATTAATATAATATCTAATTGTACCTATATGTTTCAATTCAGTTCCGTCTAGTCTCTAATCATATACAAATATATAAATATGGGTTCTAAGCTAATCCTTAAA